>JAANYP010008049.1:0-31742 GCA_020465985.1 Centrapalus pauciflorus | reverse complement strand
CCCAAACCCCAAACCCCAAACCCTAAACCCTAAACCCCAAACCCTAAACCCTAAACCCTAAACCCCAAAACCCCAAAACCCCAAACCCTAATCCCTAAACACAGAGGAGAGGGTCCTGAGCAGGCTGAGCCTAACATTACTGCTTCACCCCCAGGACCCCAACCCACTTCTCATGATACTCAAATGCCTTCTCTTTCTTTTGTTAAGCCCACATCTCCACTCCAACTGTACAAAAGAAAAAGAGGTCCAGGAGCTCCTTCCTCCTCAACCCTCATACAACAGCCAAATAACCCTGTGCAGGAGGACACTTCTGCACAGAATATCCAAAGGGCACCCATTGAGGACACTCCCAACCTCACTCAGGAGGTGGTCCATATGGGTTCTGTGGCTGACACTACTGTTGCTTCTACACAAGAGGCACAGGACAGTGTCAACATCACTAGGACCACACCCATGGCAACAGAACGTGTGCAAGCACCATCTGGAAGTCCCCAGTACCAAGAACAGAGGGGCCCAGAGGTTTCTACCTCTGGTATTCATGCCAGTGATAGATCACAAGCACCACATTCGTTTGCTGATCTTGAGGCTTGTCTGCAACTCATGTTATTAACGGATCCTAAGCTGCAACCTGTTGTAGCAATGTTGGAATATCATCAGTCCATCATTGCTGCACAGGGGGCACAAATAATTGCACTCAGGCAGACAGAAGCGGCTCAAAATCAAAGAATGGATTATCTCCATAATGGGTTTACCCTCTGTGGGAATATGATCATTAAATTAGAGCAGATGATTCGAACTCAAGTGGCAAAGGTTGTAGGTCCTCCTGACCAAACCAATGCTTCCAAAAAGGGGGAGAATCAGGAGATCCCTAAATCAGTCCAAGCAGATCCAACAGAATCAGTCCAAGCAGCTCCAACAGAATCAGACCAAGCAGCTCCAACAGTCCAAGAATCTAGGCTAACAGTCCCAACAGCTTCTCAAGCTGTTAGCCTAGAAACTCAAGCTGCTTCTACAAGAGCAACTGGAGTTGTCATAAGAGAAGGAATTCAAGCTCCCATAAGTTCAGTCCAAGCTACATCTTCTGCTACAAAAGATAAGGGCAAGGGTATTCTTATTGAGTCTCCAAAGCACAACTTTTCTACCAGAGAAGCCCAGATTGCCTTTGATGCTGAGATTGCCAGAAAAATAGCAGAAGAACAAGATCAGGCCTTAGACCAGCAAACCCATGCCCCAATGCAAGATGATGAGACCTTAGGAGATTACCTAAGAGGGTTTGTGGTCAAGAAAGGTGAAAGGAAGAGGAAGATGCCAACAGGGCACTTAAAGGCTGAGCATAGAAGATTTCTGATTAATTTTGCCTTTTCAGCTGGCATCCCAAAGAAGATGGCTCAGTCCATGAGCACAGAAAGGCTGCAAGATATCCATGACAAGGAAATAGAAAAACGTAAGGTAGCCAAAGTCTCCCAAGAAGTCCAAAGATCACAAGATTCAGTTCAAGCTGCTGCCAGTAATCCTGCTCCTTCTGTTCAAGCTACTGCTCATATTCCTCAGTCAGACACAATTTCACAAGCAAAGCTTGATCAGGTCAAAAAGGTGTTGTTTGAGCATCAGCTGCAACAAGTGATGGAGATTGAGAAGTCCCTTGACCCGCATGATTTCTCAAAACCTCTTATTACTTACTGGTATGCTAAGCCAATGGATAACATTGACTTAAGATATCACTTTGTAGTAAGAAGAGAAACTGGTCCTGAGGAAGAGTATAAAAGTATGATGCATATGGCTCAAGGGATGACAAGAGATGAGCTCACAAGGATGTATCACGTTGGGACTGCAACTCAAGTCAGATCTTCCCTCCCACAAGTAAAACAAGCCACTAAAGATTTGCAGAGCATTTTTGATCCTGAGTCAATAAGGAAGGATATAGAAGATGCCAAGGAGATGAAAATTGTACAAGTTGATCTGTTTGTCAAATCAAAGACTTACAGAATCAGGTTTGCAAATGGATCCTGCATATTCTTCAATTTTAAATTTTTTGATCTTCCAAAGGCTATGCTACTTCAAATGAGGTCAGTAAGGATATATTGTGATAGAGAAGATTTGAAGAGAGAATTTTTGAAGGCTGTCAATCAGAAACTTGCACATTTGTAAGTTTTTGAAAGCCTTGGTTTGTAAATAACAGTTTACTTGTTTTATTTCCTTATTTGTATAGAACTTAAAGTCTTGTGTAAAGAATTTAAGTTAGGGGGAGATTGTTGGGAAATATTCTAAGTAGTTCAAACTGTTAGTTAGACTTCTCAGACTGTTAGTAGAATTTCTATGTAAGTACAAAGTTCATGCTGTTAGTTGAAGAAGTTCAAGCTGCTAGTATAAAAGTTCATGCTGCCAGAGTAATTTCACTCAAGCTGCTCTGCTCAAGCTGCTAAGAGATTCAAGCTGCTCAACAGTTGTATAAACAGAAAGTGTTGATATTCAGGAAAAGATATTTACACGAAGATTCCAGCATATCTACTATCAAAGAAGTCAGAGTCCTTCAGGGAAACAAACCAGAAAGCATTATAAATACATAGAATAGGTTTTTCAATTGTATTGAAGTTTCTGCATATTCAAGTTTGTAAGTGCTTTTTGTTTAAGTTTTCATAAGCCTCTAAGGTTGTAAAACCCTAAGAACAATTTGTGTTCTTCGTCTAATCAAACAGATTAGAGGTGATTGTAATCATTCTGATTCAACAATACAAGCAATTTTGTCTATTTCTTATGTTTATCTGTTATGCATTCTTAATTAGACTTTGATTTAATACAAGATTATTGATTTATACTCTGATCAATTCAAATCAGTTAATCTTAGGTATTTAGGTTCAGATCCTGACAATTAAATAAACATATCCAAATCTACTATAGTCATCTGTAAAGGTGACATAGTACCGATTTTCCCCTTATGTAGCACATCGGAATGGCCCACATACATCTGTGTGGACCAAATCCAATAGTTCTTCACCTCTTTCACACGTTCCTTGAATGGTGATTTTGTCATCTTGCCCAGTAAACAGGATTCGCATACATCATCCGATTTTAGGTCGAATGATTCCAACACTCCATCCTTTTGGAGTTGGGCGATGCGTTTCTTGTTAATGTGCCCAAGGCGACAGTGCCACAATTTGGACTTATCAATTTCGTTAGAATCAATATTAAATAATAGGTTGTTATCACACTCAACAGTTTCATATATGCCATTATAAGGACAAGCTTTGAATATTAAAACATCATTCAAATAAACCAAAATACTTCCATTATTATTATCAAAGCTGAAATTGTATCCATCCTTATACAACAAAAACAAAGAAATGATGTTCCTATTCATATCGGGTGAATAACAGCAATTATTTAAACTAATCTCTACTCCTGATCTAAGCACGAGCTGGAACCTTCCGACTTTCTTCACAGGCGTGATCTTTCGATTCCCCATGATTAGGTTCAGCTCCCCATGCTTCAAGCTTCTACTTTCCCTTAGTCCCTGCAATACAGAGCAAATGTGAGTACCACATCCTGTATCAAGAACCCATGAATTAGATATAGAAGTGTTATGGAGTTCGATCATGAACATACCTGAGGTGCTGGCCTTTTCGACTTTGCCGTCTTTAAGGTCCTTCAGATACGATGGGCAGCTTCGCTTCCAGTGCCCCTTACCATTGCAGTAAAAGCATACTGCTTCCTTTGGATCTTTAGTAGGCACAATACCGGACTCTGTTTTCCCTTGAGACCCTTTCTTGGACTTTCCTTTTAGGGTCTTCCAGGATGACTTCCGTTTCTTTGAGGCCTTACCGACAGTAAGCACAGGGGCCACAGGGGTCTCATCTTTCTTGATGCTCTGTTCAGCGGTTCGGAGCAGATTATGCAGTACCATAATTGACGTCTCCTTCTGATTCATGTTCATCTGATAGGAGAGTACGAACTGATTATAGATGGTGGGCAGTCCAGAAAGAATGATATTGGTGGAGAACTCAGAGTCAAACACCATATTGAGAGCCTCCAGCCGGTCGAAGTACCCCTTCATCTCAAGGACGAAAGTGCAGATAGATGTTTCAGGTTTTGGTTTGCAGGCCATGAGGGATCTTACCACATCAAGGCGCTCTTTGCTCACCTTAGCCTCAAACATCTCTCGCAGCTGCTGATTCATCTCAAAGGCCCATGTATTCTCGCAGGCTTTAGCAAGCTCAGGAACCATGGATGACGCCATGATGCAGGACACTTTGTTTGCATCATCGTAATGTTTCTGGTGTGCGTCCATTTCCTCCTGGGTGGGATTCTCGTTCAGTGTGGGAATTTGTTCATCGAGAACATACTCCTTGTTCTCGTACCTCAGCATAAACCTGAGGTTTCTCATCCAGTCCACATAGTTCGGACCAAATAGTTTTTCCCTACCCAGAACGGAAAGGAGTGAGAAGTTGGATGCGTGGTTGGGAGCAGGAGTGGGAGTACCAGTAGAAGTAGACATCTATGAGATAAAGTTTTAGTTAGTTTGAAGTATTCCTTAAACAATTTACCCAATTTGAATTAAGGCTAGGATCCATATTTTCGATTCGTTTTATGAAAAGGGTCGCCGTAATCACACCACGAATTTATTTTAGGTGGACAAACTCTTGTCGATTTCAATCTCTATGAAATTCCTAGATCTTTTGAGATTCATTGAATCTTATCAATGGCATGTTAATCCCGGTTATGCTCAACTACTATCCGTGACTGGGTTGCCGAGGATCACGGACAAGATGGTGAATCTAACCATGCAAAACTACGTAAGACCCGGCACGGATCAGTCCGGGAATCGCGAGTCCTACATCACCTCCTAATATGTCCCTCATTAGTGTGCCGGTCAATACACACGCTCCACTAACAGTGCATATAGGAGATGTGCATTTTTCATGGATTTGCATACTAATTCACTTTTGATATATCTAAAACGGGATTTTTGTTTTAGTACTTTAGATTATACTTTTAATCTGGACACCATCCTATCAAAAGTCCTCGGTAGCTCCATTGAACGCACAGCGAAGCGGAGGAGGTAGGTCAGCGCGAAGCTGTTAAAAACCTACTCCTTTAGGGAAGCAGAGCGACCCGCCTTATACCTCGTTTATAGTTTGTTCACTATGGGTGAGCCGATTTATCAATTGACTGACGATGTAATTAGATTTAAATGATATATATATACATAATCAATAATACATATATAAATTTCTTTTAAATCTTAGGGGTTTAATTTTAAACTTTTAAAATTAAAGGGTCTATTTTAAACATTTTAAAATTCAGGGTATATTTTAAACAATTTAAAATATTAGTGTTTAAATTAATATTTATATTTTATATATATATATTTCGGTTTCAATATTTAAATAAAATAAGAAACATTTAATTATTATATATATATATATATATATATATATATATATATATATATATATATATATATATATATATATATATATATATATATATATATATATATATATATATATATATATATATATATATATATATATATATATATATATATATTTATTGTGACGTCCTTGTTGGATTAATGATATAATTGTAATCTCCAGGATCGACTAACAACCCAATGAGTATCATAATAATTGAAATTGAATACTTAAATTAGAATTAAGCAAATCCACACTAAAGCAATGAAAGTAAATGTCTACAGTGTTTAAGTCTAGATATTACATCATCATAATTGTTTAAAAGTAGTAAATCCCAGCCCAAAGCTATTACATTCAAGTACCAATAGCTACTAAGGTCTCCGGGATAATGATTTGATATGCTTAAGTAGATGGTCCAGCTACACTCTTGCCTTTGCCTGTAAACAATGTGAGTCAACAGTAAGCTAAATGCTTAGTGAGATAACAGATTATGCATACAACAAATATTTCTTTACATGCAATGCTTAACCATGGGCAGTGTAAGCCCCATGTATGTGAAAACGGCAGTGAAAGCCTCAATGTGTGAGTAAACCATGCAGTGCTAGCATGGGGTGGCAGTCAATATGCTGATCGGGGATGTGCCGAACCTGATGGGATACGAGTGGGATGATCAGTCCCCGACAGTGGCCTGCTGTCAGCCCCAGTCCAGGTCGCATCAGATTATGAAGTAATGATCATGCAGTGCAAGCATGATGTAAATAGATGCACTTCAAATGAACGCTGGCTACATGTGTGTTACATGTCAAGTACGAGTGTGCATCATAACAACAAAGTAATCTGGAGTGCCAAATGATGTATATGAACAATGTGAACATGCCATTGAATGTATAAACACGTATGTTAAAACAATAAATGTTTGAATGATAATCTGCAACTCACAGTGATTGGTTTTGTGACTTGATCCTGAATCAATGTGTGTTTTGATAACACCACAATGATCTGTAAAGTAGGTGTAATAGTGAATTTGTGTCAGTAATTGCTTAAAAATTGTATTCTGAAAACTAAGTATAATTGTACAGATTTCGGACCACATCCGAATTCGGATGGTCCGAAATGCAAGGTTGTCCGAAATATGGTATTGGTCCGAAGTTGGCAGGGTCCGAATTCGGCAAGGTCTGAAATTACTATTCGTCCGAAGTGACTGTAGGTCCGAAAATGGGTCTTTGGTCCGAATTCACTACTGGTCCGAATTTGGGTGAGTCCGGATTGGGTTAGGGTCCGAGTTCGGACTTCGGATGAACAGCGCCCGAATTCGGATGGTCCGAATTCGGTTCATCCGAACCGAGTTCATACTTTGTAAAATTTCCAGATTTTCCAGATTTTGCATTTTGACCATTTTGCATGTTTTAGTTACTAAAATAGTAAATGTGAACTTAGAAACACTATTTCAACTTATAACATGTCACTTATGTACCAAAATAACCGATTTGTGTCCATTTTTCTTATGAGTCTCGATGAACACACACACTAAAACACACACATATCTTGAAATCACACTTAGAGGTGGAATCTGATTCTGAAATTTGGTACATTGCAACATACATGCTCGATTTCAACAAATCCATCATAATATATAACATGCATTAACATCTGTATCAAAAATCTTATGATTCGGTTCTTATTGAAACCGAACCAAAATCTTCAAAATCCGAAAGATTGAATGATGTTTACCTTAAATTGATTCTTGTAGTTGTTATAGTCTCCTATATGCCACTTGAATCCAGATTTTTGCACCTTAATTCGATGATTTCTTGTGTGTTCTTTTGATGCAGCCGAGAGAGAGTAGAGAGAGAGAGAGAGTACGGTTAGAGAGAGAGAGAGAGTGATGGTGAAAATGAAAGTTTTCCCCCCTTTTATTTGTATTTTGACTTATTTGCACACTAAACCCCTCAACTTCGTATTTTCTTATTTAACTGATAATATGATCAAAATTAACTTAAATTGATATAATATTCCATTAACATAATAATTAAGTCCTTAAAATTGCAAATTACATATATTTGAAAAATAGGGATGTTACAACATGGGCTCCACCACGCTTATACTTCGTCCGCGAAGTCATGCTGCGCTAAACAAACTTGGGTACTTAGTCTTCATGTCTTCTTCCGATTCCCAAGTATGATTAGCTCCCCGATGATGCTTCCACTTGACCAGCACCATCCTGATCTCTTTGTTCCGTAGTTTCTTGACTTTTGTCTCCAAAATGCACTCCGGTTCATCAACGAACCTTAGCCGTTCGTCAACCTTAATATCCGAGTGATCAGTCCATGGTTCCCTCTCGGGCACCAGACTCTTTCTTAAGTATCCTACGTGGAAGACCGGGTGAACTCCTGATAACTCTTCCGGCAAGTCCAAGTGATAGGACTGATTCCCAACTCTTTCTAGTATTTTGAAGGGTCCTATGAATCGAGGTGATAGCTTTCCTCGCTTTACGAATCTTGTAACTCCCTTCATCGGGGAAACCTTCAAGTAGACCCAATCGTCCTTTTGAAACTCTATCGCTTTATGCCGGCGATCGTGGTAATTCTTTTGCCGATCTTGTGTTGTTTTCATGTACTGCCGTATGAGTTGGATCTTTTCATTTGTTTCTTGTAGCAAAGCAGGACCGGCTATTGGAGTTTCTCCTGTTTCCCTCCAACAGGTTGGAGTCCTACATTTTCTTCCGTACAGAAACTCGAACGGTGCCATCTTGATAGTGGAATGGTAACTGTTGTTGTAGGAGAATTCAACCAATGGAAGGTGATCGTCCCAGTTACCACCCAAATCCATGACACAGGCTCGGAGCATGTCTTCGAGAGTCAGAATTGTTCTCTCACTTTGCCCGTCTGATTGAGGTCTATATGCAGTACTCATTGCGATACGAGTACCAAGACCCTGTTGTAGAGCAGCCCAGAAGTTGGAAGTGAATCTACTATCTCGGTCGGAGACAATAGACTTAGGCACACCATGCCTAATAACGATTTCGTTTACGTAGATCTGGGCAAGACGGTCGAGTGAATAAGTTTCTCGGATTGGAATGAAGTGAGCAGATTTTGTCAATCGGTCAACAATGACCCAAATGGCATCATGTTGACGACGAGTCTTGGGCAGCTTCGTTACGAAGTCCATAGTAATATGGTCCCACTTCCATTCAGGGATAGGAAGAGGTTGCATACTACCATAGGGCTGTTGGTGCTCGGCTTTGACTAGACGACAAGTTCTGCACCTTTCAACATACTGACCGACATCTCTTTTCAATCCTGGCCACCAGAAGTCGGCTTTTAAGTCGTTGTACATTTTTGTGCTACCAGGATGAATTGAGAATTTGGATTGGTGAGCTTCTTCAAGTATCACTTCCCGCATGTTCCCGAACTTAGGAACCCACACTCTGCCATAAATACCCTTTAATCCAGTTCCATCATCTTGCATTAATGGCAACTGTATTCTGATATCTTCATCTTTAACATTCTCTTCTTTTAGGGCCTGCAACTGAGCAGTCCTAACATCGTCTATAATAGTAGATGCCAGTATTGTGGAAGTCAAGGCATAGCAGCATGCCTTGCAGTACGCTTTTCGGCTTAGGGCATCGGCCACTACGTTGGCCTTCCCTGGATGGTATAAGATCTCGCAGTCATAGTCTTTGATCAGCTCCATTGACCTTCTTTGCCTCATATTCAAGTCCTTCTGACTGAATATGTACTTCAAACTCTTGTGATCGGTGTAGAGCTGACACTTGGTTCCGTACAAATAGTGTCTCCATAACTTGAGAGCGAAAGTCACAGCAGTTAGCTCTAGATCATGAGTAGAGTAATCTTTCTCATGTGGTTTGAGTTGTCTAGAAGCATATGCTATGACGTTTCCTCTTTGCATTAGTACAGCACCCAAACCCGTGCCTGATGCATCTGTATAGACAACAAAGTCTTCGTTCCCTTCAGGCAGGGCTAACACAGGTGCTTCACTTAACAGATTCTTCAAGTTGTCAAAGGCCGTTTGTTGTTCTTCTTTCCAAAAGAAGGTCGCGTTCTTGCGAGTAAGCTTAGTGAGAGGAACGGCGATTTTGGAGAAGTCTTTGATGAATCGGCGGTAGTAACCAGCCAATCCCAGAAAACTCCTAATCTCTGAGGCGTTGCGGGGTGATTCCCAGTTCTGGATAGCTTCGATCTTTGCAGGATCAACAGCAATCCCAGCACCAGATATCACGTGCCCCAAGAATTGGATCTGAATTGAATATTGAGTAAGTACAAGTTAACAAAGGGTTTATGATTGAGTATAAGGATCATGAAATTGTTTCGAATGTTGAGACGTACCTGCCTCAACCAGAATTCACATTTAGAGAATTTGGCGTAAATTCGCTCTTTGCGCAGCAACTCTAGTAATTCTCTCAGATGTGCTGCATGATCCTCTTCGGTTTTTGAATATATGAGAATGTCATCGATGAACACGATGACCGATTTGTCGAGCATTGGCCGGCAGACTCGATTCATGAGATCCATGAAAGCGGCCGGCGCATTAGTAAGACCGAACGGCATTACCAGAAACTCGTAGTGTCCGTAACGAGTTCTGAAAGCCGTCTTTGGAATGTCATCAGAATGTACTTTGAGTTGGTGATAACCCGAACGAAGATCAATCTTCGAGAAGTAACTTGCGCCTTGTAATTGGTCGAAGAGATCATCAATCCTGGGCAATGGGTATTTGTTTTTGATTGTGACTTTGTTGAGTTCTCGATAGTCGATGCACATTCGCAATGTGCCATCTTTCTTTTTAACGAACAACACAGGAGCGCCCCACGGAGAAGAACTTGGGCGTATGAAACCCTTATCGAGCAACTCCTGTAATTGCTTCATCATTTCCTGCATTTCAGCAGGGGCTAGACGGTAAGGAGCCTTTGCTATTGGAGCAGCTCCGGGAATGAGGTCAATGTGGAATTCCACTTGGCGATCAGGTGGCAATCCCGAGATATCTTCTGGAAAGACATCAGGAAATTCGGAAACGACGGAAACGGTAGAAGGAGATTGAACTTCAGCCTTTGCATCGACAGCGTAGGCTAAGTAAGCTGAACAACCCTTGGCAACGTGCTTTCGGGCTTTTGCAATTGAAATAAGGCATAAGTCGCCTTTGTGTCTGTCACCATATATGCAAATGTCTCGGCCCTCGGGAGTGGTGATCTTAATCATCCTTTTCTTGCAAACAATTTGGGCCTCATTGTGAACCAACCAATCCATACCTACTATGACATCAAACTCCCCGAACTCCATAGGGATCAGATCTATATTGAATACTACGTCTTCTACCAATAATGTACAATTCCTATACACTTTGTCTGCTTTTACTAACATATTGCTAGCAGTCTCTATGTCAAGTACAAATTGCAGTTTGGAAGTTGGCATGTTAAATTGACGAGCAAATGTAGTGGAGACAAACGAACGATTGGCTCCGGAATCAAACAGTATACGTGCAGAAATTGAGTTAACATAGAACGTACCAGTGACCACCTCCGGGTCATCCTTTGCTTCTTCAGCTGTGATTTGGAACGCCCTTGTTGGAGCCCTTTGAGATTGATCCCTGCGAGCCGTGGAAGCTACAGAAGATCTTGCTGTTGATTGTGGAGCATTCTGATCTCGGGGGGTTTCGGGCAGTCCCTTGAGAAATGGCCAAGTCTGTGGCAGTTGTAGCATGCATCATCTTTTCGTGGACACTGCTCCCAGTGATGGCCTTTCTGCCCACAGCAGAAACAATACATGTCCCGAGTCTTGCACTCCCCAGAGTGCGCCTTTCTGCATCGTCTGCAGTCCCTCATTTCTGAACTGGCCGAGAAGGCCCTTCCCTTCTTGGGTGATGATGATTGTTGATGGGATTGGGAAGAAAATCGAGAGGATCCAGACTCCCGCTGCCTTTTTGGCGGCGACGGTTGAGTCGGTGATGTGGCGACTGACCCGATAACATAACCAGACATCAAGACAATCTGCTCCACATTTCGAGCAGCCTCAAGTAACCCAGCAAACGTTGTATAACGAACCCCACTTATGGTTCGGCGTATCTCATAATCCAAACCGGCCTCAAACCGGGCTATCTTTCTTTCTTCCGTGTCAACTTGATGCGGTGCAAACAAACTTAACCGGGTGAACTCAACGGCATATTGTGTAACCGTTTTCGTTCCCTGAGTTAAGTTCAAGAACTTTGCCTCGAGACGTCGCTTCTCGTCGGCTGGACAGTATTGTTGAGAGAATACTTCCTTGAATTCATTCCAGGACATGTGCGACACTACCTCCATCGTCAACACATGCGTCATGGCATCCCACCACATAACAGCGTCCCTTGCAAACATAGCGGTTGCAAAGCGGACCATGTCTTTATCAGCGCAGTCGCTGATCCTGAAAGTTCGTTCCGTGGTGGTGATCCATTCCAATGCTGTAATAGCATCACCGGTTCCATCAAAAGTAACAGCCCCGTTACTTTTGAAATCCTTAAACCTACAGCCCCTTGATCTGTTGGAAGACCCAGTATCATCTTGCCTTTCTCCCTGGTCGTCCTGTTGTTGCCCCTTGTTCTTTCGCTTATCGGCCTTTCGTTTTGCCTCGGCCTCATCTCTGGCCCTTAACTGATCTGCAAATGACTGAGCCTGCTCAGCCATTCGTTTGGATTGTAGCTCATTGTTTTGTTCCATGAGAGCTTGCATCATCTGGAACATTTGCTGAGGAGTCATATCGTCTCCTGACATGTTCTGAAATATAACAACTTATATTTAGAACATTTATTTGTAAGTCCTAAGTGTAGAGTTACCCTTTGTGTTTCCCCGTGTGCATGTCAATCCTATCTTAGTTCAGATCATTACTTAGAAGTTCATTCTAATATCATAACCTAAGTTTGAGTCCAAGTCCTCGCGGACACTTGAAACCTCAAACTAATGCTCTGATACCAAACTGTGACGTCCTTGTTGGATTAATGATATAATTGTAATCTCCAGGATCGACTAACAACCCAATGAGTATCATAATAATTGAAATTGAATACTTAAATTAGAATTAAGCAAATCCACACTAAAGCAATGAAAGTAAATGTCTACAGTGTTTAAGTCTAGCTATTACATCATCATAATTGTTTAAAAGTAGTAAATCCCAGCCCAAAGCTATTACATTCAAGTACCAATAGCTACTAAGGTCTCCGGGATAATGATTTGATATGCTTAAGTAGATGGTCCAGCTACACTCTTGCCTTTGCCTGTAAACAATGTGAGTCAACAGTAAGCTAAATGCTTAGTGAGATAACAGATTATGCATACAACAAATATTTCTTTACATGCAATGCTTAACCATGGGCAGTGTAAGCCCCATGTATGTGAAAACGGCAGTGAAAGCCTCAATGTGTGAGTAAACCATGCAGTGCTAGCATGGGGTGGCAGTTCAATATGCTGATCGGGGATGTGCCGAACCTGATGGGATACGAGTGGGATGATCAGTCCCCGACAGTGGCCTGCTGTCAGCCCCAGTCCAGGTCGCATCAGATTATGAAGTAATGATCATGCAGTGCAAGCATGATGTAAATAGATGCACTTCAAATGAACGCTGGCTACATGTGTGTTACATGTCAAGTACGAGTGTGCATCATAACAACAAAGTAATCTTGAGTGCCAAATGATGTATATGAACAATGTGAACATGCCATTGAATGTATAAACAC
This sequence comes from Centrapalus pauciflorus, assembly GCA_020465985.1. Taxonomy (NCBI): domain Eukaryota; kingdom Viridiplantae; phylum Streptophyta; class Magnoliopsida; order Asterales; family Asteraceae; genus Centrapalus; species Centrapalus pauciflorus. The sequence continues at coordinate 18,615 of JAANYP010008049.1, read as the reverse complement.
GTATGTAAAAACAATAAATGTTCGAATGATAATCTGCAACTCACAGTGATTGGTTTTGTGACTTGATCCTGAATCAATGTGTGTTTTGATAACACCACAATGATCTGTAAAGTAGGTGTAATAGTGAATTTGTGTCAGTAATTGCTTAAAAATTGTATTCTGAAAACTAAGTATAATTGTACTGATTTCGGACCACATCCGAATTCGGATAGTCCGAAATGCAAGGTTGTCCAAAATATGGTATTGGTCCGAAGTTGGTAGGGTCCGAATTCGGCAAGGTCCGAAATTACTATTCGTCCGAAGTGACTGTAGGTCCGAAAATGGGTCTTTGGTCCGAATTCACTACTGGTCCGAATTTGGGTGAGTCCGGATTGGGTTAGGGTCCGAGTTCGGACTTCGGATGAACAGCGCCCGAATTCGGATGGTCCGAATTCGGTTCATCCGAACCGAGTTCATACTTTGTAAAATTTCCAGATTTTCCAGATTTTGCATTTTGACCATTTTGCATGTTTTAGTTACTAAAATAGTAAATGTGAACTTAGAAACACTATTTCAACTTATAACATGTCACTTATGTACCAAAATAACCGATTTGTGTCCATTTTTCTTATGAGTCTCGATGAACACACACACTAAAACACACACATATCTTGAAATCACACTTAGAGGTGGAATCTGATTCTGAAATTTGGTACATTGCAACATACATGCTCGATTTCAACAAATCCATCATAATATATAACATGCATTAACATCTGTATCAAAAATCTTATGATTCGGTTCTTATTGAAACCGAACCAAAATCTTCAAAATCCGAAAGAATGAATGATGTTTACCTTAAATTGATTCTTGTAGTTGTTATAGTCTCCTATATGCCACTTGAATCCAGATTTTTGCACCTTAATTCGATGATTTCTTGTGTGTTCTTTTGATGCAGCCGAGAGAGAGTAGAGAGAGAGAGTACGGTTAGAGAGAGAGAGAGTGATGGTGAAAATGAAAGTTTTCCCCCCTTTTATTTGTATTTTGACTTATTTGCACACTAAACCCCTCAACTTCGTATTTTCTTATTTAACTGATAATATGATCAAAATTAACTTAAATTGATATAATATTCCATTAACATAATAATTAAGTCCTTAAAATTACAAATTACATATATTTGAAAAATAGGGATGTTACATATATATATTAAATCTGAAACCTATATATATATATAACCATATAAATCCTCAAAATTTAAACCTAGGATAATACAAGTTTATCCTAATAAATTATGATATTCTAAAACCTTTAGGATAAGCACTTAATTTAAATTAAGGTAATTTCTAGATAAATAGGATTTAGGATAAACCTAGAAAATCAAGCTTATCTCTAGTGCATGTTTATTTAAAACCCCAAAAATCAAACCCTTAATTAAATTAATAAAATCCTAAATTAATAAAATAATAATTTATTTAATATTTCAGATCTATCCATTTAAAACCTTTTAAAAATCCGAAAATTTGAAGATAAATATGAAAAACAATTTTCAAAATTTAGACAATTAGTTTAATATTTAAAAACTATTTTAAAAATTAAATAATTATCAAAAAAACGAATTTTACTCCAAAAATTTCGAAAAAATAATTTTTAATTAATTTTTCGGATTTATTTAATATTTAAAAAATAATTTTAAGTTTAAACAATTTAATTTAAAATTAAAAACACCATTAAAATTAAATCAAAATTCCGAAAATTAATCAAAACAAATTTCAAAATTTAAGAACAAGATTATCATCTCAAAATTAGTTCAAAGCTCGTTAGGTTGACCGCTCTGATACCACTGTTGGATTTCCTATACCCTTGTTAGGTTAAATTAAAACTTTGCGGAAAATTAAATAACCTAACTATGCAAGAATATAAAACCTTAATGATCTAACCAAACAAGCTAAGCAACTAATTATTAAAATAAAGAGATGAATAAGAAAAACTAACCTTGAGAAAATTCGCAATTTTCTCCACGAAGAACGATTGCACGAACAGCCTCTGAATCGAGTAACAAGCGTCTAAAGCAAGATCGCCTCTAGTTGTTCACACCCAATGAACAAAAGAAAAGATAATTATAACTTTTCTAAGCTCAGATCTCAGAGTCCCAAAAACTGGTATCCCTTGTGATTATTAGAGAACTTAGAATTGAATGAGCGAGGAATGAAGCAGGCAGTGGCTGCCTATTTATAGGTTTTAGAAACCTACAAATTTTTGATCCCAAATCCATGTGGGATGGATTGGTGGCCGGCCCCCCCTATTAGGGTTTAGGGGGTGCCCTGTTTACTATCAACTAATTGCAGTTTAGCCCCTGTACTTCCTCAATTAATTTTATTAGCTTCCGGTTAATTTATTAACTATTAATAAATTAACAAACTAACCCATTAATCAAATATAATCAATTATTTAGTTTCTAATTAATTTATTAAACATAATAAATTAACAAACTAATTAACATTATATATTTAAGTTAATCATCTTCTCTTTACAATTCATTGCATGCACCCAAAAAGGATCCAGCCTGATAACAATATGTTTACAAATAATTGTGACTTGGACACTAATTCCAACACTCAATGCTTTGGAAAAGGGAGAGACCCCCGATCACTCTCGCACCTAGTACCCCTTCTCTATCTTTGTAATGTTAGGAAATTATTATGTAATAGTGTAGGACTAAAAATTTTCGGGTAATAATCCGCCCCAATGTAAGAAAGTTATGAATGATTAATGAAAATTGCAAGTTATTTATGAATCTATGTTTGATGATTATAGCACTGTGCCTTAAGAAAAATTTAATTTAAGACTCAACTTCTTACACTATGCTCTTTTCTTTAAACTTTAAGATAATGCCGCCAAGGAAAGCTATGAACACCGCTGATATCGAACAACTGGTCGCACAACGAGTGGCAGCAGCTATAGCCACCTATGAAACCAACAGAAACAACACCGCAAACGGCGACGGAGGTGCTAGTCGCACCACGGGAGGTTCTGATTCAACCCAGAAAGGGTGTGGAATCAAAGGATTCTTGAGTTGCAAGCCCCGATAGTTTAACGGGACTGAGGGAGCCGTCGGATTGGTACGATGGTTTGAGAAATTGGAGTCTGTTTTCCGTGTTAGCGGATGTATTGAAGGAGACAAGGTGAAGTTCGCCACCCACACTCTACAGGATAGCGCACTAACATGGTGGAATTCCTACGTCCAGTCTGTAGGAATCAATGAAGCCTATCAACTCGCCTGGTCCGTGTTGAAGCAAATGATGACGGACGAGTACTGTCCGAGAAACGAACTCCAGAAAATGGAATCGGAGTTCTGGAATTTAGCAATGAAGGGGACGGACATTACAGGGTATACTAACCGATTCCACGAGCTGAGCATCCTGTGCCCACAGATGGTGACCCCCGAGTACAAGAAGATTGAGCACTACATCTGGGGACTCGCCCCTCAAATCCAAGGCAATGTCACTGCCTCCAACCCAACCACCATTCAGGACACCATCAGAATGGCCAACAACCTTATGGACCAAGTGTCCCGGAGGAACGAGGCCAAAGCAGGGGAGAAGAGAGAATGTGAGGACAAGTCTGCGAAGAATTCGGGCCCACAATCCAAGAAGCCCAAAACCATCAATGCTTACGTAGCTGGAGTCGAGACAATGAAAGGCTACACAGGTACAAAGCCTTTCTGCACCCAATGCACCTACCATCACAACAAAGGTCCCTGCCCAACCCCTTGTAGAAAGTGCAAGCGTCTTGGTCATTTGACCAAAGACTGTAGATTTGGTACCCCGGGTAACAACGGCGGCAACCAGAGGAGCTGCTATGAGTGTGGAGCTGTCGGGCACTTCAAGAGTGAGTGCCCAAGGTTGAAAAATGGTGGAGGAGCTCAGGGGAGAGCTTTTGTATTGGGAGCAGGTGACACTCGTCAGGATCCCCATGTGGTATCAGGTACATTTCTTTTAAATAACATTTACGCTTACGTACTCTTTGATACTGGGGCTGATTAGAGCTTTATATCTGCTAAGTTTAGTGAACAACTGAATGCCACTCTTTCCCCATTAGAAAATGCTTATGCCGTAGAATTAGCGGACGGAAAGTTGATTGAAGCAACTAGTATAATTAAGGAGTGCACACTAAAATTGGCAGATCATCCCTTTAAGATAGACTTGATGCCTATAGAACTCGGAAGCTTTGATGTGGTAGTTGGTATGGATTGGTTGTCACACAATCATGCCGAGATTTTGTGCGGTAAGAAAGTGGTACGGATATCACTCCACAAGAAGAAGGTCCTAACAGTCCAAGGGGAAAGAAAGAACCGTCAGCTGAATGTCATATTCGGCTTAAGGACATTAAAGTGCCTTAGAAAAAGTTGTCATGCAGTATTAGTCCAGATTGCAGAAAAAGAGTCGAAGGAGAAATAACTCGAGGATATTTCAGTGGTTTATAACTCCCGAAGGTCTTTCCGGAAGATTTGTCTGGGCTTCCGCCAGCTAGGCAAGTGGAGTTCCAAATCGACTTGGTGCCGGGAGCTGCACCGGTAGCAAGAGCCCCATACAGACTCGCTCCTTCTGAAATGCAAGAGTTATCCAATCAACTACAAGATTTGATGGATAAGGGATTCATTCAACCAAGTTCCTCACCTTGGGGAGCTCCGGTCTTATTTGTGAAAAAGAAAGACGGATCCTTCAGAATGTGCATCGACTACCGAGAGCTAAATAAATTAACGGTAAAGAACCGCTACCCCCTTCCCAGAATTGACGACCTATTTGACCAACTGCAGGGATCTAGCTTATACTCTAAGATTGACTTGCGCTCCGGGTATCATCAAGTCAAGGTTCGGGAGGAAGATACTCCAAAGACGGCTTTCAGAACGCGTTATGGACATTACGAATTTCAAGTGATGCCATTTGGGTTAACCAACACACCAGCTGTATTCATGGATCTTATGAATCGTGTGTGTAAACCATATTACAAATTCATGATAGTGTTCATAGACGACATTCTCATCTACTCCCAAAGCCAAGAAGAACACGAACAACATCTCAAGCTGATCTTGGAGTTGTTGGAGAAGGAACAGTTATACGCCAAATTTTCAAAGTGTGAATTTTGGTTGCGAGAAGTTAAATTCCTTGGGCATGTAATCAACAGCCAGGGAATCCAAGTTGACCCATCAAAAATCGAGGCCATAAAGAGCTGGGCAACTCCTAGATTTCCCACAGAAATCCACCAGTTTCTAGGACTTGCCGGTTATTACAGGCGATTTATTGAAAACTTCTTAAAGATAGCGGGTTTCCTAACAGAGCTGACTCGAAAAGATGTGAAGTATAGCTGGGGTGAAGAGCAGGAAAAGGCGTTTCAACAGTTAAAGCAAAAATTGTGTAGTGCACCAATTCTGTCCTTACCTGAAGGGACAGAAAAATTTGTGGTCTACTGTGATGCCTCACACAATGGATTAGGTTGTGTGCTCATGCAAAAGGATAAAGTCATTGCTTACGCATCACGGCAACTTAAAATCCACGAGGTGAACTATACGACTCATGACTTGGAGCTTGGAGCAGTGGTGTTTGCTCTTAAAGTATGGAGGCATTACCTTTACGGTACGAAGTGCACGGTGTTTACAGATCACAAGTGCCTTCAGCATATTCTAAACCAGAAGGAATTAAACATGAGGCAGCGACGCTGGGTTGAGCTGCTTAGCGATTATGACTGTGAGATCCGTTATCATCCGGGTAAGGAAAATGTAGTAGCTGATGCTTTAAGTCGGAAGGAACGGGTTAAACCCTTAAGGGTACGAGCTTTGGTCATGACTACACAGTCAAACCTAAACTCTCAAGTCCGCAAGGCACAAGAGGAAGCAATCAAGGAGGGAAATCTACTGGATGAGGCCTTGAGAGGAATGGATAAGCAGTTTGAAATCAAGTCAGATGGATATCGGTACTTCATGGGCAGAATTTGGCTACCAAAATTCAGAGGACTGAGGAAGCTGGTCATGGATGAGGCATAAAACAAGATATGCAATTCACCCAGGGTCAGATAAGATGTATCACGACTTGAAGGGAATGTACTGGTGGCCAAACATGAAGGCTGACATTGCTACATATGTTAGCAAGTGCTTAACGTGTTTGAAAGTTAAGGCTGAGCACCAGAACCATCAGGATTGTTGGTTCAACCAGAAATACCCCAGTGGAAGTGGGAGAATATCACCATGGACTTCATCACCAAGTTGCCAAATACTTCTGGAGGTTATGACACCATTTGGGTGATTGTGGATCGACTTACCAAAACCGCACACTTCTTGCCAATCAAGGAGACTGATAAGATGGATAAGTTAACACAAATCTATCTTAAAGAAGTCGTCTCAAGGCATGGAGTACCTGTATCAATTATGTCAGATAGGGACAGCCGGTTCACATCAAGATTTTGGCAATCATTGCAAGAGGCATTGGGTATACACCTAGACATGAGCACAACCTATCACCCGCAAACGGATGGTCAGAGTGAAAGGACGATTCAGACCTTGGAAGACATGCTAAGGGCATGTGTTATCGACTTTGGCAAAAGTTGGGACAGGCACCTGCCATTAGTTGAGTTTTCCTATAACAATAGCTATCACTCGAGTATTAAGACCGCTCCATTCGAGGCACTCTATGGGCGAAAGTGTCGATCACCACTTTGTTGGGCTGAGGTAGGAGATAGCCAGATTACTGGACCCGAGATCATCCAGGAGACTACAGAAAAGATAGCCCAGATTCGGAACCGATTAAAGATCGCACGGGATCGACAGAAAAGCTATGCAGATGTTCGACGGAAGGATTTGGAATTTCAAGAGGGAGATCAAGTAATATTGAAAGTCTCACCTTGCAAAGGCGTAATCCGTTTTGGGAAACGAGGAAAACTCAATCCTCGTTATATCGGACCATTCAAGATCACCAAAAGAATTGGCCCGGTAGCCTACCGACTCGATCTGCCCCCAGAGCTTAGTAATGTTCATAATACCTTTCACGTATCCAACCTTAAGGAGTGTCTGGCTGATGAAACACTCGTTATACCCATGGACGAGCTAGAGCTAGATGATAAGTTGAACTTCATTGAACAACCCGTGGAAATAATGGACCGAGAAGTCAAGAAACTAAAGCACAGCCGGATCCCGAAAATAAAAGTCAGATGGAACTCTAAATGAGGTCCTGAGTTTACATGGGAATGAGAAGATCAGTTCCGGGAAAAATACCCTCATCTGTTCTCAAACACTCAAGCAATGGAGAACACGAGCTAATTTCGTGACGAAATTCCCTTAACAGGGGGAGACTGTAACATCCGGCATTAAACCAGGTTAGCAAACTATGACCTAATCAATATTTAATAGCCAATTATAACCCAATCAATGGTCATTAGCAATTAATCAAAGTGATTAACAGTGTTCATAAGGAAATTCAACTCAATTAGAATCAAATTCATCGGTGCGATAAATCAGGAAATCAATTAATCTGATCGATTTACGATACGAAGGATTAATTCAACTAAGTACATAATTAAATTATGATTAGTGACACTAATCATGCATTAATACACTTACTTAACATTAATTATGCAAGACTAAAACAATTCATTAAACAAATGCATTCAAAAGTATTTATAAATTTACATAAAAAGGGAAATACAAGAATACATTCCAAATACATTTATACAAAATAAAATGAAAATACAAGATAATATCTTTAAAAATCTGCCCATAGGTAGTCCTTTTATAGAGTTTGACTTCTTTTTTTTATTAAAACAACCTTACACTATCACCATCAAATCCTCATTCATCATACTCTTTCATTTCATCCAAATCCTTACTCAACCTCCACTTTGAAAGACCAAATTTTCTCTATAAATAGGGAGCTCACTTCCATTCATTTTCACACCTCCAAAACACAAAAAAACACTCTCATTTCACTCAAAAAAATCGGCCAAGGTGTCAACCAAAGCCAAAAGTTTGCAAATTTTGTTCTTTCAAGTGTTCTTCATATTTTGGAGTGTTCTTGGTGCAACTTTTGCAAGAGTTTCAACTTCTTCTCATTTGCATTCTTATAAAACATCAAAGTAAGTAAATACTAACTTATTTCATCTTATATTTGTGTTTATATAAGTCTTGCATAATATATATAGTCACCAACAACAACAAGTTTCATAAAAACTCAAGTTTATAAATCACTAGTTTTGTTTTTATGTTGATTTCTTCAAATGTGTTTATAAATATATAAACACATCATATAAGTGTGAATATTATGAAAACAAGTGATATATATGTCTTTTATAACTTTTATACAAGTAGTCTTTGAATAAACAACAAGAATCACTAGTTATTTCAAGTTTATAAACTACGGATGTTCGGCAGAAAAGTTGCATCGACTTTGAAAAATTATAACTAATTCATAACTTAACAAAATGAGTTGATTCTTGTCTCAGAAGTTAGATCTATGTCTTAACTAAAGATCTGGAAGTTTTCATAATTTATTATGGGGTTTAGAACCCCCAGATATTATTTGGGAACCCGAAAGTTTGACAGCTCAAAAATGGCCAACATAGGGTTTTTAACGAGCTTTTTCCCCAACCTAAACACCTCGAAAACTGGCCGTTCTTGACTTTAAAAATTCTATGTATTTAGTATTTTAATGTCCAAGAAAACCAAAGCCTAAAACGTTTTGGAGCCTGGTCAAAAACAGCCTCAAAGTAGGCCGAAAAACCTTCGAAAAAGCTGGAAAATTATATATATATATATATATATATATATATATATATATATATATATATATATAAACTTGACGTTTTAAGTGGGTTTTATTTATAAACTTGTAATGTTGGTGATTTAAGACATAAAAACCTATATATATATATATATATATATATATATATATATATATATATATATATATATATATATATATATATATATATATATATATATATATATACGTATTATCGTATATGAGAGTTATTAAGTCCATATTATCATTTAGGACTCGATTAAACACATCTGGTGCATCACCCATCAATTTACGCTAATTTGCATTTTACGCCAATATTTGTCATCACAAGATCGGTGAGTCTTCATAGCCCCTGTTTTCAAACTATTATGTTTTGGGGTTGAAATACATGCTACGTTTTCATATGGACACAGAAACAACTTCATTTCTATTATGTATTAAACATGTGGTTCCATCTGCCCTTAAATTATGAACCGTTAATTGCATTTATTTGTAAGCGCGAATATATTGTGGATAGATTTATCGGGAGTCATGCCCCCCCATTCGGGTTAGTTCAGCTCGGGTAACAGCGGGTGCATATATATTCAACACACGGTATTACGTGTGGGAATACTGCACAGGACAAACTCATTTAATTAAGCTTCGGTTGCATGATGGTTTATATGTAATACATAACATGGACTTCATGATATTATAAATTCAAACTCAACTGTTGTTGTCCATACAAGTCAGATTTACGTGTAAACCTATGAGCTCACCAACAATTTTGTTGACGTATTTTAGCGTGTATTTTCAGGAAATTAAGGCAAGTGCACCGCACCGGAAGTATTTTCAAGCTTCCGTACTTTTGGAGTCGCATGCATTTTCAAACCATCGGATATTTAGTTGCATTATTTTGATTACTTTAATTATGTACTTAAATCTCTGTATCTTGCGAACTACTTACACCTCATGATGATTATGTAAAACATTTCTATATTTCAAAGTTATATCGATGTATTTTTGAAAACGTCCATATAGTGGTCGTTCGTTATGATTATGGTTACGCTTCCGCGACGTCACGCTTCGTTGCCAACCGGGGTAACGGGGCGTGATAGATATAGAAGAGGAGTTAGACTTTGAAATAGGATATAAAAATTCAAATAAAATGTCTAAGTCTAGGTCATCTTGTCCGTTTGAGATGGTAGACGTTGATGCAGATGGTGTCTGAAGTAGTTCAAACTGGTGATGAGGAACCGATTTTGAACTGATTTGTTCAGAAACGTTTTCGGACTCAGCTAAGTCATCGAATGTTATGTTCACACTCTCATTAACTGTCCTGGTATGCTTGTTGAACACTATAGGAGGCTGAGTTCTTGGAGTATCCAATGAAAACCGATTCATCTCCTTTTGCGTCAAACTTACCGAGATTATCTTTATCGTTCAAGATGAAACACCTGCAACCGAAGGCACGAAAGTGTTTGACATTAGGTGCATTGTTGGGAAATAGTTTAAGTATGCTCAAGCTGTTAGTTAGACTTCTCAGACTGTTAGTAGATTTTTCATGTAAATACAAAGTTCATGCTGCTAGTTGAAGAAACTCGAGCTGCCAGTATAAAAGTTCAAGCTGCCAGAGCAAAACAACTCAAGCTGCTCAGTTCATGCTGTCAAGAGATTCAAGCTGCTCAACAGTTTCATAAACAGAAAGTGCTGATTTTCAGGAAAGATATCTACACGAAGATTCCAGCATATCTACTATCAGAGAAGTCATAGTCCTTCAAGGAAACAAGTCCAAAAAGCAATATAAATACAGAGAATAGGTCATAGAAGTTCATAGAAGTTTTCTGCATATTTTTGAGTCTGTAGTTGCTTTGTTGATTAAGTTTTCTTAAGCCTCTAAGGTTGTAAAACCCTAAGAACAGTCTGTGTTCTTCGTCTAATCAAAACAGATTAGAGGTGATTGTAATCATTGAATTCAGCAATACAAACAGTCTTGATTACTTCTTATGTTTTATGCTTTATTGATTCTGAAAGTTTTTGTTAAAATAATTAAGTATTATTCCGCAAACTTCTTAATTAAACTTTGATTCAAAGCAAGATTATTGATTTATACTCTGATAAATTCAAATCAGTTAATCTTGGTTATTCAGTTTTAGATCCTGACAAGTGGTATCAGAGACACAGGTCGTTCTTTGTTTTTCAAAGTCGAAAACTTTCTTCAAAATTTTTAATCTTTTACAATGGAATTTGAAAATAGCAGCAGTGGATCTGGGCAAGGACTCAAAGTGCCTATGCTCAAGCCCACTGAGTTTGAGATGTGGAAACTCAGGATTCAACAGCATATTCAATTCATTGATTATGCCATATGGGAAGCTGTTGAATTCCCTCCTGTAGTTGATCCAGAACTTGATGCTGAGGGAAAACCAGTTAAAACTCCTCCAAAAACTGAACTTGAAAGGAAGGCTAGAATGAATGAAGTGAAAGCACTCACACTATTACAAATAGCCATTCCTAATGCTTATCAACATCAGTTCAAAAAGTTTTATACTGCTCACTCTCTTTGGAATGCCTTAGAGAAGAGGTTTGCTGGTAATGCAAGTACCAAGAGAAATCAAAAAGACCTCTTGAAACAGCAGTATGAAAACTTTTCTGGTGGCAAGAATGAAAACCTCACTCAAATCTTTGACAGGTTCAACAAACTGATAAGTGAACTGGAAAGTGCAAAGGTCAATCTGGATCAAGATGAAGTCAACAGAAAGTTTCTCAGATCTCTTGGAGAAGAATGGACAGTCTATGCTGCACAGTGGAGAACAAAAGACACTCTTGATGAGATAGAATTGGATGATCTGTATAACAGTTTAAGAGTGTTTGAGACTGAGATTGATGCTAAAAAGAAATCCTTTTCTTATAATCACAACACTGCTCTTCTGTCTTCTGAAAAATCTAATAACTGTGATTCTTTTTCAGGTGGTGATGGCAATTCTGCTGAAACTCACTATGAGGCTTTTGTTGCCAATGATGGATTATTTGCTCTAAATGTTGAAGACTTGGAACAAATTCATCCAGATGATCTTGAAGAGATGGATTTAAAGTGGCAACATGCAATGCTGACCATGAGAGCCAAAAGATTTCTGAAAAGAACTGGTAGGGCCAACTTTCAAGCCAAGACAGAAGGCAAACCATCTTTTGATAAATCAAAAGTGGAATGCTATAAATGCCATAAGCTTGGTCACTTTGCCAGAGAATGTAGATCTCAAGGTCAACAGCCATCAAGGACTTCACAGCCCATCCAAGCATCATCATCAACAGCACTTGTCTCTCAAGAAGACAATGTGTTTGACTGGAGTGATCAGACAGAGGAAGAATTCCAAAATCAAGCACTTATGGCAGAAACATCAAATGTCTCCTCCACTGAACTACCATCTGAGGTAAATTCTAAACTCTGCTCTCAATCATGCAAAAATATGGTTAAAAAGTACAGAGATCATAATGAGAGCATGTGCAAAACTCGAGCTAAGATGGAAGAAAGGAGATATGAATATATGCAAGCCATAGAAGATCTGGAAAAACAGATCAATGATTATAAGGATAATGAGATTCAAATGGGGTATGATAGAAACTATCATGAATGGGAGAAAAAGGAACTCAATAAGAAAATAGAATCTCTGAATAAAAAGGTAGAAGAAACTGAACAGAAGGTGTTAGAGGCTAATGAGAAACTGGAATCTGTTAACATAGATCTAGGTAACTTCAAGTTAGCAAATCAAAAACTAGAACACCTAATGGAAGTTCAATTCAAAGATAGAGTCAAATCTCAGGCCAATCCCAAAGAAGGAATAGGATACAGAGCTACTCCTCCTCCATACAACAACAAGTACATACACCCAATGAGTGAGGTTGCTGATAGACTTGTCAATGAACCACTAGATGAGTCTATGACTATTGTAGATCCTATCCTTGATAACAGTCCTGAATTAAAAGAAGATAAAAGTCAAAATAGAGACTGTGACACAAAGAGTGCACCCATAGAAGTCCAAGTTCCCAGTAAGAAAGGAAAAGAGAAGATGAGTGTATGCAATGCTACTCCACAAGTTTCTGTACATTCTAACTGTAACACTGCATCTTCATCAAAAGGAACTAAAAGAGGTAAAACTGTTTCTATCTGCACATGCCAAAAGCATGGTGTTCAAAAGTTTCCTAAACAACAGCAGGTAAGAGGAAACCAGAGAAACAAGAACCAGAAATTGACAGAAAAGTCTGGTGTTCCAATTCAAACTGTCAAAAGATGCTTTCACTGTGGAAGGAAGAATCACTTAGCCAAGGATTGTTTTTACAAACCAGCTGTTGCAAAACAGACTGTGCATCACACAAAATCAAATCCTAATCAGGCAAAGCACTCAAAAGTGAAACCTTCCACAGCAGCTCCAAAGAGAACAGTTGATCACAGATTCTCAAAAGTTAATAAAAAACAGTCCACACATCAAAAACAAGTTTTGGCAAAGCCTAAATCAAGTTTTAAACAAATATGGTGTGTCAAGGACAAATCTGTTGCTCAAACTGCTAATGAAAAAGATCAGACTGCTAAGTCAAAATCTGATGCTGTTAGTGCAAAAACTGAAACTGTTAGCACTACAAACACAGCTCAAGCTGCTGGGCATCAAACTGGAGCTGCTAGTGAATCATCTGAGACTGTTAGAAGAAAAGATGATCAAAATAGTTGGATACCTCATATTATCACTAAATACTCTCCAAAGACTCCATCAGTAGATCTCACCAAATATAAGAAGTCAAAAACAGTTTTTAGTTATGTCAATGTACAAGGCCAACCCAAAACCAATTTGGTTTGGGTTTACTCCACTACTAACTAAGCTGTTATTTGTGCAGGGCAACCACAGGTCTCCTCATAGAACAAGATGGCATCTGGACAGTGGATGCTCTAGGCACATGACAGGCAATTCTGAATGCTTGTCAAATTTCAAAGGTTTTGATGGAGGTTTTGTTGCATTTGGAGGCAACTCAAAAGGAGGTAAGGTTACAGGTAAAGGTACTGTTAATGCAGGCAACATGACATTCCATGATGTTCTGTATGTTGAACAGCTTAAGTATAATTTATTGAGTGTCTCTCAAATCTGTGACAAACAAAACATTGTTCTGTTCACAGATTCTGAGTGCATTGTTCTTTCAAAGGATTTTAAAATTCCTGAAAATCTTGTTTTACTTAGAACACCAAGAAAGGAAAATGTTTACTGCCTAGACACAGCTCTCTTGACTAAATCAAATACTTTAAGCTGTTTAATATCCAAAGCATCATCAAATGAGTCTGCTCTTTGGCATAAAAGGATGTGTCACATGAACTTCAAGTCCATGAATGCTTTAGTTAAAAAGAATCTGGTAAGAGGATTACCACAAAAGGAGTTCATTTGTGATGATCATTGTGTAGCTTGTCTTAAAGGTAAGCAACACAAAACTTCTCATAAGGCCAAAGAAGTAAATTCAATCTCATCTGTTCTTCAGTTGTTACATATGGATCTATTTGGTCCAACATCTGTTTTGAGTTTGAATAAAAGGGCATACTGTTTAGTCATTGTTGATGATTTCACCAGATTTACTTGGGTTTACTTTCTTAGGTCCAAAGATGAAACTGCTGAGCTAGTTAAGTCTTTTATCCTTAAGATAGAAAACCAATCCAATTCCAAAGTTAAGGTGATAAGATCAGACAATGGAACTGAATTTAAAAATCAAATTCTAAACAGTTTCTGTGAGTCCAAAGGCATTGCTAGACAATATAGTGCACCAAGAACACCACAGCAAAATGGTGTAGCTGAAAGAAAGAACAGAACATTAATTGAGGCTGCTAGAACAATGCTAGCTGATTCAAATCTGCCAATGACTTTCTGGGCAGAAGCTGTTAATACAGCCTGTTATGTTCTAAATAGGGTTCAAGTTGTCCAATCTCAAGGAAAAACTCCCTATGAGTTATTCCATAGCAGAAGTCCCCTTATAGCTTTCTTCAAGCCTTTTGGATGCCCATGTACTATCCTTCACACTAAGACTCACTTAGGGAAGTTTGAGAGTAAGGCTGAAGAAGGATTCTTTGTAGGATACTCAACTCAAAGCAAAGCATATAGAGTATACAACAGTGTGTCTAAAACAATTGAAGAAAGTGCCAATGTTGAATTTAATGAAAATACTGCTAATATCAAAGGCACTGGTCCTGATTAGTTGTTTGATTTAGATTCACTAACAAATTCTCTGAGCTTTGTTGAGTATACTGCAGAAGCTGATGCATACAGGGTTGAAGCTGCTAACACAAATTCTGATGCTGCCAATACAATTTCTCATGCTGTTGGCACAAAGTCTCAGACTGCTGCAGATTCAACAAGTTGGGATGATTTCACCACTCTACCACTTCTGTCTTGTGATCCTCCAGGGGTCCTGAATGATACAAATCCAGACACTGAAGTGCCACTCCAAAGTTCTGAAAGAACAGCTCCAACACAACAGGAAACAGTCCCAGATTCAAGTCAAGCTGTTTCAGAAACTGAACCATTCACTGGTTCTGATGGAGATGATACCAACCTTGGAACTTCCTTTCAAACAGAGAGAGAGCCCACACTAAGAGTTCACAAGTATCACCCTCTCAATCAAATACTGGGTGATCCAAGCACTCCTGTTCAAACAAGGAAGATTGTAAGGTCTACCACTGCAAGATCTATCTAGACGCGGATCCGTTAACGAGTGCGGAATCCTCGTTGACGGTTAGACGGACAACTCTCAACCAACGGAAACACGGAGACTATTAGACGCTGAACGAACGACACACGAATGATCCTACGTACTAATTCTCTCCGAAACGGCACTCACCTAGCTGATAAACTCGAGATCGCCTCTTGCTTAATTCCTCACGAATTCTGCAAAAAGTCTCCTAATCATTCGAGTCTATCCCTAATTATAGACCCAGATTCGAATCTGATGTGGGTCAGACTCGAATCTGGCCCAAGGCCCATTCGAGTCTGTCCAACATGACAGTCTCGAATCTATCCTATATTCGAATCTAAGGTCTCATTCGAATCTATCACAGATTCGAATGTATCCGCTTATGCAATTCGAATCTAGCCTTTGACATATACAACTAAGTGTTTGAAACTTATGATATTACCTTATGACTGATTTTATCTTTGAACTTTATGTTTGAACTTCTTGTAATACGTTACATCAAGTTCAAACATACAATCACTAATAAGCATCAATCATATATAATATATATAACAAACACATGCTAAATCACAAGGTAAGACCACTTAGACTGCTATCGTCACACAGGATGTACCAACAGACTCCCCCTTGACGATAGCTTCTAATAATTCACACATTTGATTTAAGAACATGGTTTATTATTGATTCAAAACACTACCAGCATACAGACCTTTCTCGACGCAAACCTTGACCACATTTTCATACTTACTAGCTTCAGTATCTATATGTGCGTCACTGGAAATCTTACAGTTATACAAAATCTGCAGGTCTTCTTTAGATAGGTTCACCAGGTGAAGCGGGTCATAGACTCTAAGGATGACCTTTTCTTCAAAATCTTCCATGACTGCTTCCCCGGTCTCTGTATCAGCATACCACCAATGTAGATTTCGCAAAACATTCTGTGGCATTTTCTTCAGAGGTAACTTCCTCAGGCATTTCACTGGTTTGTACTGAATCCTCATCCAAGGTCGGCCTGTAAGAGGATCTATACGTGACTTATCCTCGACTCTTCTTCCAACCCTTGGACTCAACCGTTCAAACTTCCTAGATCTCCCCTCCTTTCTTATTATTCTTTCAATTACATTCGCATAAGGATCATCACCAATATTTATCAGATCTTTCCATGCAAGCGCTGTGATTTCAATCTTTGGAAGGGTGTTGAATGCTTTCAATGTTCGCCTTATGTACTGAAGCCCGTCTTTTCTTTTAATTATAAAAAGTTGAAGATCTCTGTCAAAGAACCAACTTAAGATTCGCTCAGATAGCTTCCCTGTACCAGGCACTTTCATTGATCTCCTAATTGCTAACGCCTTCTCTTCGGCTCTGAACCATAGCTTCCTTTTTTCTTCGTTACTTAGCTCTCTTGCTGGTTCTTCAGTCGATGACTTAGGATTCAAGGCAGCATTCACTATGTCAACATCGACAATTCTATTTCCATCTATCATATAAGTGTCAGTGATAGGATTCTGCTGTACAACTATTTCGTCAGCTTCATCATCCTCATCAGCTACTACTTCATCTTCAGGTTGCCAATCGACTATCTCTTCCGGAATAAACTCTCCTTCTTCAAGCTCTTCATCTTCATAATCAAAACCTACATCCAGTGGATCATCTTCAAGATCCATGAGCGCTTCAATCATCTCGCTGATCTCAAAGTCTGTAGGCTGCTTAGATGAACTAGCTTCACCCCTTTCTCCTTTGCCTTGACTAGGCTCCCCCTGAACTTGTATAACTTGAGCTGCAGGAAAATCTACAGACTCAATCTCTTTATTCGCACCGGGATCATTGCCTTCATTATCATCATCTTTTCGCTGTACTTCCTGATCTTTACAACTCGTCTCCCCCTGAGTTTGTAGATTTTTCATAAGTTGCTCTAGGAGGGACCGCATTGCTCGGATTTCAGACGATTGATCAGCAACAAACGATTTAATCTACGTGTTCTCGTCTCTAACACTTTCAACAAGCTTTCTCAGTTCTGCATTCTCCTTATCAAGATGAGAGTTATGTTCTTGGAGTTCACCGACTGCTTTTGTGAGAGTTATGATTTGAACGTTCTGAAAGTCGACACGACTCTTAAGTTGCATGATTCGTTGATTGTCGGTATAGGCTGCTGATGTAGAAGGGATGGACTGAATGGGAGCAGGATTGAATGGTTGGGGAATGTAGGGTTCATGTTGCTGAGGTGGCGGTGATGGTGGAGCTGTAACTTGGGGTTGGGTTTGGGTTTGAGGCTGAGGTTGTGCATCGGACTCTGATGAAGTCCCCTGCATAAACCTGTGACGTTTGGCCCGTTGCCTTGTCACCAACTGAGCAGTCTCATCTTCTTCAAAATCTGACTCCTCCGATTCCCTGGCCTCTCGCCTCCTCGAACCACCTTCATTGACAATCAATCGCGAACCATAAGTTCCAATTTGAACTTCAGGAACTGCAGCTGCAGGAACTTCTTCTGAATCTGATTCGGATTCTGAAGATATTAATGCGTCATTTGCCCTTTCTGGTTCGTATTCGTCAACATCACGAAATATATCATCTTCATCTCCAGGCGGACTAAGCAGCTCACCCACTAATGCTGCTGCCACATCTTCATTTGCATTAGGACCAGAAGACCATATTTCCTCCAAGGTCTGAGCAATCTGCTCAGATTCGGGGACTGAACCTGAAGTCCCTGCTTCTTGTGCCTGTGGTTGTTCACTTGTTGAAGGCCTGGATGCCTGAATTTGACTAGCAGGTTGTTGCTGTTGGCGTCGTGGATCACGCGGCCTAGCACGCGGCTGTTGTTGGCGTTGCGGTTGCTGTTGCTGTTGCTGTTGCTGCGGTTGAATATCAACTACCCCTGCCCAGCTGGCATCACCTGGGGCTTGAAATTCCCTGTCTACAATTGCTCCAAATAATGGACGCGCCACCGGAACCGCTAACCTTCCTCGATGTGAGGAACAATCAGAAAAGATGCGCTTATCCATAATATTCACGCTCAGGGAATCATCTGATTGTGGCAAATTCGGCAAGAAGTGCCTTATCAACATCATCACAAATCTTGGATACAGAAGAAATCTTTCTCTGTCAGGAGCTGTAATCTGATGGATGAATTCCGAGAAAAACAACTGCGAGAAGC
>JAANYP010008048.1:0-228694 GCA_020465985.1 Centrapalus pauciflorus | reverse complement strand
AAAGAACAGGTGTCTGTCCACAACGAAACAGAACACTTTAAAAGTGCCACGCTGCCTTCACCAGTGTAGAGCAGCCGTTTACGACAGTGTATGGCCAGGCCTGTTTAGCAGACAGAGAGCTTGGGACAAACTGTCTTTAGGTGACAAACACATTGCCAACACAGAGAACAGCTTATGACTACTATCTTGCAAAATCATTCTCATGGCGTTCAATAAGGCATATTAACGGCCTTAAATTTAAATTTCAACTTTCAACTGCATCAACTCGGTTGCTATCAATCCCCCTCAGATGTATAACAGGTTGACTGCGGCCTTTTTGTGCCTTAATCAATCTCCCCCCTATTTGCAATATACCAGTCTACGCTGGTCCTTATCAAAACTCGATTTGTCTATTTTTACAGTAAATTTGCAGAATGAAATTACAACATACAGTAAAGTAAAAGATCAGCTTATATACCACTGATTCTTGATTACATACAACAACACATGTTTTTTACAAGCGTACAACTAATGTACTAAAATATTTTACAACTAATGTAAACGAAAAAGATACAACTTATGACTAATGCTACAATAATGACAAGAATGTTTGGGATCGATTTTAGTTTGGGAGCCAAGTAATGGCAAGCCGGTCCAATGATGGACAGCTCTCATTATTTTCACCTACCAGATGGAGATGGACTTTACTCCATGGGAGGGGGATCCTGCGTGGAAACATCTTTCCAGTTTTTCTTCTTGTATCCCAAGTTCTCAACTTCACTTTCTGATGACCATGAACTTGGGCTCATTGGAGCTTCTCCTCGATAGAAGCTCTCTGAGCTGATCCCAGACGGCTGCTTCTCCATCACTAGACTGCCTAAATGAAACTGCCAAGTTGAAGGCGGCACGTTGTCTCAGGATCAACTTTGTTTAATTAGCTCGAGGCTTTTGGAACGCACTGCTTATGCGTTATAGGGATCTAAAAAAATGCCCCCAGCTCGGTTCTTCAATAATTTTTCATCCTCAAACTCTATCCACTTGGCCAGGCTATGATCAAACTCCCTTCATTCAATGGCATCGTCGCCCTGTTCGATCAGTGTACGGGATGTAGCTCCATCTCGGGTGTAATTCGTGGTTTCAATGATCCTATTTTTCGGATGTTGTACAAAGAAACCTCACTAATTTTCCTTAGATATTGGCCAAGTATCCTTTACTCTTTTCCATCAACTTCTTGAACATTATGACCAGCCCCCTATCTGTTTAGCAGTTCAGACTATTTATTCACTCAGAGGGCAACTGAAGCTCAATCACTACCCTCGACCCATCGATGCTACATCAGTTGGGTCAAATATTTTCCAATCTGGGCTGTTGCAACCCATCCTGTTATTTTAAGCTTCCACTCGAAGACTTGCTTGATACCGGAGGGACAGGCTTTGACAATTGTTCCTTGGCTAGCCTTCTTTTCAGCCAACATCATGAAACTTTTTCTAGGCCAAGTTGTCAACGTGGGTATTGAGTCTCTTGCATGGGGTAACTGTTGATTTGTGTCACTAAGAGGACCTGAGACCTTTCTCTACTTTCCTTCTCCTTTCTCCCCCTGCTCTTGTCTGGCCGCATCCATTTTTTCCTTTTGCACCTCCAAAGTAGACATTTTAATTTTCTTTGCTTCTTGCAGTGCACAAAGGATTAGCATGCCTTTAGCCGATTCTTCTTCTTTTCTAATCCTCCAGAGCCTTGAAGCTGTTCTTCTCTACAGCTCCAAAGTACTTGGGCATAGGAAGACCCATTCTCTTTAGACCTTCGTCCTCCTGTGAAATTGAATTCTGCCTGCTTCTGCTGCATGGGGCTCATCAAGCTACTCTTCTTTTTTTTAGCTGCTGCTGTAGGACAAGCCGCCTCAGTAAGGAACTCCTCTTCTTCTTCTTCAGATGAATTAAGTGCTTCCTTTACTGCTAGGCCTCTGTCCTCAGGAGACATGACTTCTCCCCTTTCGACTTAGAAGGGTTGGAGAGACCAGCCTGAGTAGGCATAGCAGCTGAGAGGCACCTTCAGCTTCACCTGTTTCAAAGGAAATCTTGCTGGCTCTAACCAGTTGTGAGTTGCAGACACTGGTTTATTCCTTAGTAGAAGACGTTTTCTCACCTTAGACTTAGTCTTCGAGGAGATGACTTCTCCCCCTTGAGGGAGATTGAAAGCAGCGGGAACTTCACACTTGTCTGCCTGATAGACACACAGTCAAGCAGGCTTTGCCCCAGGTTAGAGAAGGTTTAGGACCAACAAGGCTTAGTACTAAGTAAGCCAAGTTATTCCTTCACCTCAGTAGTGAACAGGCTAAACACTTTATGGAATTTGTTTCCAAGTCATCATGTATTGTTTTTTGACTACAAGATCAGTTTACAAAGTCGAAGACAAAGTGGAAAACAGAACTGCTCAGCCTGCCCACGCTGTTCTGTAACATGAAGACAAAAGGATATTTGAAAAAGGGTGACAGACCTTTTTCTTATATCAAAATAGGCCTTTACAGGGAAGAAAGACGCAAAGTTGACATTCCTAAATTAGTTAAAGGCAATGCAACAGTAGACAAAGTAAAAAGACAAAAGTTCTGCACATGGGAAGACAAGTCTGCTTTTCAGAAAAGTGCAGAAAAGGTTATGTTGTCTTTTCAACAAGACTTCTCCTTTTTCATTCCGTCCAATGAAGATGTTTCTCTTAGATCCTCTGAGTGAGTATAAAAGGAAGCTTCTAAGGACAGAAAGAGTTGTGAAGAAAGCTAAGTGCTGAAACCAAGAGTGAACGTGCAAGTGTGATTTTCATGCATGCAAGCCTTCTGTGTAAATCAGTATCTGTGTGTCTAAGCTGTTTTACATAAGCTATTCCCTTAAGTCTTGTAACCACAGTGAGTGCTTCTTAGTGAGTGTATTCATTGTATACTAGTTTGAGTTTGTCTTATACTAGTGAACATACTGTTGTATCTGTCATCTCAGCTTGAACTATTCCGCATTCAAGCTTGTTTGTAATTAACAAATTGTTGATAATACATACAAACATTGAGAAAATAGTGTGTAGTTTTTAAATAGCTGTATTCACCCCCCCTCTACAGCTTAAAGCTATATACTTTGGGAACCTCTCGGGACCTACAGTTTCCCAGTTAACACCTCCTAGAACACCACAACTCAACGGAGTTGCGGAGAGGAGAAACAGGACCTTGTTAGACATGGTCCGATCTATGATGAGTCGAGCAACACTTCCAGTAAGTTTCTGGGGTTATGCATTAGAAACTACGGCACATATTCTAAATCTAGTACCCACCAAGAAAATTTCAAAGACACCTTACGAGATGTGGAAGGGAAAGCGTCCTTCCCTTGGTCACATCAAGATCTGGGGTTGTGAAGTCTTCGTTGGACGAGAGACCTCTGACAAACTCAGTCAAAGATCTGAAAAGTGTATATTCGTCGGTTACCCACAAGAGTCATTTGGATATCTATTTTACAAACCACGTGAAAACGTAGTGTTTGTATCTCGAAGAGGAGTGTTCCTCGAGAAGGAGATAATATCTAAAGAGGACAGTGGGAGTAAGATCGATCTTGATGAGATTCAAGATACTACCGATGAAGAACCAACTTCAAACACTGACCATCAACATGAGGCTGAGATGCCTGTTGAACCCAATGACATATCCTTACCTTTGCGCAGATCCGGTAGAGTTAGCAATCCTCCTGAGTTCTACTATGGTTTCCATATTGAACAGGATGATATGATTAGTGATAGTACACTAGTCGACTTAGATGAACCAGCTAACTACCGGGAAGCGATGGCAGGCCCTGAGGCAGCCAAATGGAAGGAAGCTATGGATAGCGAGATTGAATCCATGTATGGCAACCAAATTTGGAACTTGGTTGATCCCACACCCGGTCTAAAGACGGTGGGTTGTAAGTGGATATTCAAAAAGAAAACAGATATGAACGGGAAAGTACACACTTACAAAGCTAGGCTGGTGGCAAAGGGCTATACTCAAACCTACGGGATTGACTATGAGGAAACCTTTTCACCGGTTGCTAAGATTAAATCCATAAGGATAGTTCTGGCCATAGCTGCGTTTCATGACTATGAAATCTGGCAGATGGATGTCAAAACCGCTTTCCTTAACGGGAAATTGACAAAGGATGTGTTTATGACACAACCTGAAGGTTTTGTAGACACCAAGTATCCTAAGAAAGTGTGTAAGCTTCAGAAGTCCATTTATGCACTTAAGCAAGCTTCTCGAAGCTGAAATCTTTGCTTTCATGAGAAAATCACAGAGTTTGGATTTTCTAGAAGCGAAGATGAGTCCTGCATATATGTCAAGGTCAGTGGGAGCACTGTAGTCTTCCTGGTATTATATGTCGATGACATATTACTTATAGGAAACGACATCCCAACATTACAGAGTGTAAAAGATTGGTTGGGAAGATGTTTCGCTATGAAGGATCTAGGAGATGCAGCTTTTATTCTAGGTATAAAGATTTATAGAGATAGAACGACACGTCTAATAGGACTAAGCCAGGATACGTACTTGGACAAAATATTGAAAAGGTTCAATATGGAGAAGTCTAAGAAGGGGAACCTTCCCTTTGCTCATGGCATAAAGATTAGTAAAGACATGAGCCCGAAGACACAGGAGGAACGAGACAGAATGAGTCGAGTTCCATATGCTTCGGCCATAGGATCTATAATGTATGCCATGACATGTACGAGGCCTGATGTCTCATTTGCTTTAAGCATGGTAAGTCGACATCAGCAAGACCCTGGTGAAGGTCATTGGACGGCGGTCAAGAATATTCTTAAGTATTTAAGAAATACGAAAGACAGGTTCTTGGTTTACGGTGGACAGGATGAACTCAAAGTAACCGGTTATTGCGATGCGAGTTTCCAAATGGATAGAGATGACTGTCGGTCACAATCTGGTTGGGTGTTCTTATTGAACGCGGGAGCCGTGACGTGGAAGAGTTCGAAGCAGGAAACCGTGGAAGACTCTACCTGCGAGTCAGAATATATTGCGGCCTAAGAAGCCTCAAAGGAAGCCATCTGGTTGAAGAATTTCATTGGAGATCTTGGAGTTGTCCCAACGGTTCAAGACCCCATCGAAATATTCTGCGACAACGAAAGTGCTGTTTCGTTGACTAAAGAACCCAAGGAACATTGAAAGTCCAAGCATATTGATCGGAAGTACCACTTTGTTCGTAGCAAGGTTGAAGAAGGACATGTGATTGTGAAAAGAGTGCGATCAGAGGAGAATCCAGGTGATCCGTTCACAAAGCCACTTTCTCAACCGAAACACTGTAGTCATGCTGTTAGCATAGGATTACGAGATAATGTAAAGTTTAGTAGTTAGTTTTGAATTTGAAACATTGTAACAATGATTTGAAATTGTAATGAATTTGGTGATTAAATAATGGAGATTTATTTATTTGCAAAGTGCTGCCATCTTCTATTAATTTATCGTTGTGTTTCCTTTTGCATGTTTAGAACCAACTCCCAGAGTAATTAATTTTATTCAAATACCTCAGTCGTTCGTACTACCGGGAGTTAGCATTGAATAAAGACTGTCATGGAATGTTAGTAGACTGTCAAGAGCTTGACATAACATAGAGATTGCTGCAACATTCATGGGTACTTAATGGAGATTTAAGTATAGGGCACTCGCACTTGGAAAGATACTTCATGGATCAAATCATAAGTATTTCCAAGATGATAATATCCTCTATTCTTCAGACGGAGTTACATTGAAGTTGCGGTTTTGTAGTCCGTCATACCTTAGTGCATTCAAAAGCTGTTCGTAACTGCCAGTTATAACGGATGTATCTAGTTACAATGTTATTAGTTAGCTAGCGCTGTGTATGCGAAGTTTATTCGTTCCTTTTGCCTATATGGAAAAGCGATATCTATGGGCCCTCTGATGATTAAACGTTGACTCTAGAGTGTCGGGCCCGACCGAGACAAAATTGAAGTGTTCAATTAATAAGCTGATATAGTCATATTAATCGGAAATCAGAAACATAATTTTGAAACCAAAGATTGATTATAATCCATGTCTTAGTTTCATACGATATCAGAGAACGAAGGAATAGTTGATCCCTTATCTAAGGATTAGCTCTGATATGATTTAGAGTTCGGCAGCTGTATCGAGTAGCTAGGAAGGCTAGTAATAGAATGTGTTTAGACACATAATTGCCAACTTGTCCAAGTGGGAGACGGTTGGAATTAATGTCCAAGTCACAATTATTTGTAAACATATTCTTATCAGGCTGGATCCTTTTTGGGTGCATGCAATGAATTGTAAAGAGAAGATGATTAACTTAAATATATAATGTTAATTAGTTTGTTAATTTATTATGTTTAATAAATTAATTAGAAACTAAATAATTGATTATATTTGATTAATGGGTTAGTTTGTTAATTTATTAATAATTAATAAATTAACCAGAAGCTAATAGAATTAATTGAGGAAGTACATGGGCTAAACTGCAATTAGTTTATAGTCAACAGGGCACCCCCTAAACCCTAATAGGGGGGGCCGGCCACCAAGACATCCCACATGGATTTGGGATAAAAAATTTGTAGGTTTCTAAAACCTATAAATAGGCAGCCCCTGCCTGCTTCATTCCTCGCTAATTCAATTCTAAGTTCTCTAACGATCACAAGAGATACCAGTTTTGGGACTCTGAGATCTGAGCTTAGAAAAGTTATAATTATCTTTTCTTTTGTTCATTGGGTGTGAGCAACTAGAGGCGATCTTGCTTTAGACGCTTGTTTCTCGATTCAGAGGCTGTTCGTGCAACCGTTCTTCGTGGAGAAAATTGCGAATTTTCTCAAGGTTAGTTTTTTTCTTATTCATCTCTTTATTTTAATAATTAGTTGCTTAGCTTGTTTGGTTAGATCCTTAAGGTTTTATATTCTTGCATAGTTAGGTTATTTAATTTTCCGCAAAGTTTTAATTTAACCTACGTTCAGAGTTGGCAAAGATGTGGCTCTGGTAGGACTTATACCTAACCCTTGTGATGGTGTAGTGAATGCAACAAAGACTAAAGGTATTCTGACAAGGACACTAAGTTCACCTGTACTTGTTGCAACGAATGCAACCAACTCTAGTGTCCTATCAGTGTTTGTGGGCTCCAAGACATGTGCAGAATCGAAAGGTGTACACAGAAGAAGCTGAGTACTATATTCGAGTTCCACGGGATCCAAATGATCCCTGGATAGTGGTTGTGTAAATTTCCCATAAATAATTGAAACATCCTCTGTTGGGAAGAAGGTGAGTGGACAGTGGGGTGTGTAGTCACAAGTGGGATACTAGTTAGTTCAATATCAACTCTCAAAGGAGAGCTGATAGTTTGTGTGGCTTCCTGGATGTTTGGGGTGGGTAACTGTCACACCCTGCTACCACGGTTGGCAGCGAGGCGTGACGAGTGCGGAAGCGTAACCATAATCATAACTAACGACCACTATATGGACGTTTTCAAAATACATTGATTTGACTTAAAATATACATATTGTTTTACATAACCAAAATACAGCGTAAGTAGTTCTTAAAATACCAAGATTTAAATACACATTTTAGTTTATCAAGAAAGATGCAAATAAATCTCCGAGTTTGAAAATGATGCGACTCCAAAATTAACGGAAGCCTTGGAATGCTTCCGATTAATGCGCATGCCTTAATCACCTGAAAATAAATGCTAAAATACGTCAATAAATTGTTGGTGAGCTCATAGGTTACGCGAAAAGACCAGTTGTATGGACATTATCAGAAGAGTTGAATTTATAAAGCACAAATTCCGTATATGTATTACATAAACCATCATGCAACCAAAGCTTAATTAAATTAGTTTGCCCTGTGCAGTATTCCCATACGTAATACCGTGTGTTGAATATATATGCCCCCGCTGTTAGCCGAGCTGAACTAACCCGAATGGGGGACATGACTCCCGATAGATCTATCAACAATATATTCGCGGTTACAAATAAATGCAATTAACGGTTCATGATTTGAGGGCTGATGGATCCACTCATGTGATACATATAAGAAATAAACAGTTTTGATGTCCATATGAAAATAGTGCATGTATTTCCACCCCAATAGATAGTGAAAATAGGGCTATGAAGACTCACCGCATGTTGATGGCAAAATGATCGTAAAAACGATGATTTTCGTTGTTGATGAGTGATGACACCGGACGCGTTTAACCGAGTCGTAAATGTTATAAGCGATCTAATAACTCACATATATGATAATATGTATGTATAAATGTTGTTATGTTTTAAATCACCCAACATTACAAGTTTTTAAATAAAACTCACTTAAAACGTCAAGTTTATATATATAATTTTCCAGCTTTTTGAAGGTTTTTCGGCCTACTTTAAGGTTGTTTTTGACCAAGCTCCAAACGATTTAGGCTTTGGTTTTCTTGGACATTAAACTAATATATACAAAGAATTTTTAAAGTCAAGAACGGCCATTTTTCGAGGTGTTTAAGTTAGGGAAAAAGCTCGCTAAAAACACTATGTTGGCCATTTTTGAGCTGTCAAACTTTCGGGTTCCCAAATAATATCTGGGGGTTCTAAACTCCATAATAAATTATGAAAACTTCCATATTTTTAGTTAAAACATAGATCTAACTTTTGTGACAAGAATCAACTCATTTTGTTAAGTTATGAATTAGTTATGATTTTTCAAATTCGATGCAACTTTTCTGCCAAAATTCCATAGTTCATAAACTTTAAATAACTAGTGATTCTTGTTGTTTATTCAAAGACTATTTATATAAAAGTTATAAAACACATATATATACATTTTCTTGATGTGTTTATATATTTATAAACACATTTGAAGAAAACAACTTAAAAACAAAACTAGTGATTTATAAACTTGAGTTTTGATGAAACTTGTTGTTGTTGGTGATTATATATATTATGAAAGACTTATATAAGCATAGATATTAGATGTAATGAGTTAGTATTCACTTACTTTGATGTATTAGGAAAATAAAAATGAGTAGAAATTGAGTTCTTGAACTTTGTTGCACCAAAAATATGCTTGAAATACTGCAAGAACCCAAAGTTGCAAATTTTTGTGTTCTTGGACCCCTTGTGGCCGGTTTTGAGAGGAAGAAAGGAAGAGAGATTTTGTGTTGTGAATGTCTGGAAATGAAGTGAAGAGGAGTTCTCTATTTATAGGGAAAATATGATCATCAAATGGAGGTTGAGTGGAGTGTTGGATGAGATGAAAGGAAATGGTGATAAAGATATGATTTTGATGGTGAATGGGATTTTTAATAAAAAAGTTAAAGTCAAACCCTAAGGTGTACTTCCTAGGGCCGGATTTTCTAAGATATTTTCATGTATTTTTTTTGTATAAAAGTATTTAGAATGTATTCTTGTATTTCCCTTTTTTTTGTAAATTCATAAATACTTTTGAATGTGTTTGTTTAATGAATTGTTTTAGTCTTGCATAATTAATGTTAAGTAATTGTTTTAGTGTATGATTAGTGTCACTAATCATAATTTATTATGTACTTAGTTGAATTAATCCTTCTTATCGTAAATCGATCGGATTAATTGATATCCTGATTCATCGCACCGATGAGTTTTATTCTAATTGAGTTGAATTTCCTTATGAACATTGTTAATCACTTGATTAATTGCTAATGACCATTGATTAGGTTATAATTGGCTATTAAATACTGCTTAGGTCATAGTTGCTAACCTGGTTTAATGTCGGATGTTACAGTAACTCCCTCTCACTCACCACAACACCAACTTCTTGGGGCCGTTCAATGATACACACAAGTCGATATAACTCAGCGCTAGTACCAGTCTCATCATCGTCATCTTCATCATTATGATCCCCTCTATCTCCTCCTCGAACATCAAATAATGTACGTTCAGAATCCCATCTATCAAGTCCCTCACCGCCCCTCTCTTCATCCTCCACCGTCAACTCAGTTTCACCCTGTTCATCTGCGATACCTCCTTGGGTAGGAGGCCTCGTTTCTTTAGGCTACACTGGAACATGATCATTATGGTATAACCTCACACTCTCTGCTATCTGATCTGCATATTTTAGGATTGGTTCCAAGATTGGAATAATGTTTGCGTTTGGATTGTTGCTATATAGGCTCATCATTAGCTGATCTGGGCATTTCTGTGAGTTTGCCTGCTTTGGAATTTTCTCATTCGCTGTCAAAATACCTCTGATTAGTATCTGGATGAATTTTTGTAGAGGGACAAATCATTGGGCTCTGTTGGTGGTCTTTACAAGCACCACTTCTTTTAAATCCTCCCGAATACACTGGGCAAAATCGTAATGGTTGTTGAATGTAACTCCGTGAAAAATTCAGAGTTCATGAATGTTGCCTTTGTCAACACCCGTATGTTCGAGGTCATACAACTATTCAAAATGCAGAATAGTGTATACCATTCTCCGTTCAGGTCGTTATGATGAAATAATGATATCTTGTGTAGTGGCTTTGTATATCCCAAACTTATGAAATCTCTTCACATCTGATCTTCTGATACAAAATCTTCAAAATTGACTAGATCAGAAAAATTTTTCCTGTCTATCTTCCTCAGTAGAAATAGATTGTGAGGGAGTCTAGCCAGAGTGATTTTGGCCTTAACTTGGTCAATTGTGACCTAGAAGTGATGGTCACCGATATCAGGTACAAACTTGATGGTGTGTCAAAATTGGTGCAAGTAGATCAATGGAACGAAGGCTTATATTGAGGACGATAGCCCGAAGGATCTCCTTTCAGAATCTCAACCATCACCAGGTGGATTACTTTTATAATAGATGAGGTCAGTCTATGGTTATTGTCTGATAGGAGTAGAAAGGGTTTAGGTTTGAAAAGGAGAGTTTCAGGATTGGGAGATCTAGGTTTGGGACTAACGATGGATGTTGATTTGACGGGTTTAGATGCTTTTGTATGATTACAAGAGTATTGAGAATTTGAAGAGTTGGAGGCATGTGTGGGTGTCTGATAAGCCATTTGTGACCTGTAAAATAACAAACATGTTAGAAACTGCAGGTAAGTACAAATGTCAACAACAGATAGAGAAAGATAACATTTCACAAGAAATTAGAAAAAATCAGTGTTTCATTGTTTACAGGATCGGGATTCTAGACATAAATATTTAAATATTACGGTGTGGAGTCCAAAGTAAACCATTAACGGACCAATGTTATTGAAATACATATTTGAAAATTTTAACCTGTTAAATGATAATTTTCTTTGAAAAACGAAATTTTCCAACTTAGAAATTATTTTGAAATGAAATTCGAATCATGCTTAATGAATTTCAGATGTATAATGATGAGTTTCGAAGTATAAGCATGAATTTCGAATGAAGAGGAATGATTTTCGAGTGAATAAGGACCAATCTCGAAGTGTTCAGAATGAATCTCGAGGTTTTGTTTATCTTCTTCGGTAGAAATTTGTGAGGGAGTCTAGCTAGAGTGATCTTGGCCTTAAATTGGTCAATTGTGACCTTGAAGTGATGGTCACCGATATCAGGTAAAAACTTGATGTTGTGCCAGAATTGATGTAAGTAGATCAATGAAATGGAGGGCTTATATTGAAGAAGGTAGTCCAAAAGATCTCCTTTCAGAATCTCAACTATCACTAGTTGGATTACTTTTGTTACAGATGAGGCCAGACTATAGTTATTGTCTGGTAGGAGTAGAAAGTGTTTAGGTTTCGAAAGGTGAGTTTCAGGATTGGGTGATGTAAGTTTGGGCCTAGCGATGGATGTTGATTTGACGGGTTTGGATGCTTTGGTATGATTACAAAAGGATTGGGAATTTGGGGAGTTTGAGGCATGTGTGGGTGTCTGAGAAGCCATTTGTGACCTGTAAATATAACAAACATGTTAGAAACTACAGGTAAGTACAAATGTCAACAACTGATAAAGAAAGATAACATTTCACAAGAAATTAGAAAAAGTTGTGTTTCATTGTTTACAGCATCGGGATTCTAGACAATAATATTAAAATATTACGATGAGGACTCCAAAGTAAAACATTAAGGGACCAATGTTAATGAAATACATATTTGAAAATTTTAACATGTTAATTGATATTTTTCTTTAAAAAAGGAAATTTCCACACTTAGAAATTATTTTGAAATGAAATTCGAATCATGCTTAATGAATTTCAGATGTATAATGATGAATTTCGAAGTATAAGCATGAATTTTGAATAAAAAGGAATGAATTTTTAGTGAATAAGGACCAATCTCGAAGTGTTCAGAATGAATCTCGAGGTCCTGTTTTCTTCCTCGGTAGAATTAGATTGTGACGGAGTCTAGCCAAAGTGATCTTGGCCTTAAATTGGTCAATTGTGACCTTGAAGTGATGGTCACCGATATTAGGTACAAACTCGATGGTGTGCCAGATTTGGTGCAAGTAGATCAATGAAATGGAAGGCTTATATTCAAGAAGGTAGCTCAAAGGATCTCCTTTCAGAATCTCAACTATCACTGGGTGGATTACTTTTATTACAAATGAGGCCAGTCTATGGTTATTGTCTGATAGGAGTAGAAAGTGTTTAGGTTTCAAAAGGTGAATTTCAGGAATGAGTGATGTAGCTTTTGGACAAGCGATGGATGTTGATTTGACGGGTTTGGATGCTTTGGTATGATTACAAGAGGATTAAGAATTTGAGGAGTTTGAGGCATGTGTGGGTGTCTGAGATGCCATTTGTGACCTGTAAAAATAACAAACATGTTAGAAACTGCATGTAAGTTAAAACGTCAACAACTAATAAAGAAAGATAACATTTCAAAAGAAAATAGAAAAATATGTGTTGGAATATCTTTTGTTGATGAAATACAAAGTCTAGGGTATATTTTGTAATTTGTTCATAGTTGTAAATAGTATATAATAATAGGTGACTTTGTAATAGGTAACAGATCTGACATTCTCTTATTGTGTATGCACGGAATTCCAGAGATATAGGCTACAGTTCTCATTCTCTTTTGTAATCAAATTTGTAATCAATCCAAGCATTCGGTTAGTATTCTTGATTATGTTCTTGATTAATTGTTTTGATTGTTGATTGATATATAGGATTCACATTTCACAATTGGTATCAGAGCTCTTAGGGTGATTTTTGATTTGAAATTGAATTTTTCGAACACTGTACTTGAAATTTTTTTTTTCGAAAAACAGAAAAATCAACAAGGGTTTTAATCCAGTTGATTATTGATTGTGAAAATTGAATCGAAGGAAGAGGTTAGGAAGTCGATTGAATTGATTATATTTTTGTTTTGATTCATCAAACACAAAAAAAGATCTGTTGATTTTTCAGAAATTTTGAAAAACCAAAAGTTCTTCACAGTTTCATTGAAAAAGTCACTTTTAGATCTGTTTTTGGACAAAATACTTTCACAAAAAGTGTTTGAAATCAAAAACCTTACCTTCGATATCAATTTGGTTAAAATAGCTCAGTTTTACAAATTGATTTGAGTTTTAGACTTGAAAATTTTGAAAAACTAAGAAACTCGGATTATACTGTGTTCTTGGACAATTCGAGTTGACAGCCTTTATCAATGGAGTTGATAACAAGTTTAAATCGAGTTGACTTTAGTGTCAATCGAGTTGAACTTGTAGTTCAATCGAGTTGACTTGCATTTTTAATCAAGTTGACTTGGATTTTTAATCGAGTTGACTTGCATTTCAATCGAGTTGACTTGCATTTCAATCAAGTTCACTTTAGTGTCAATCGAGTTGACCTATCTTACATTCGAGTTGGTAGTCCATTCCATTTCAGTTGAACTAAAATCAATTCGAGTTGATCCAAGTTTAATTTCACCAAGGAATTAATCACAAGGTATTAATCGAGTTGCACAATAGTTGAATTCGAGTTGAATTTACATTCTATTCGAGTTGATCAAGTTCAAAAAAAAGTTTAATTCGAGTTGCATATATCCTCATTCGAGTTATACTTAGTTTAAATCGAGTTGCACACTGCATCAATTGAGTTGCACACTGCATCAATCGAGTTGCACACTGAATCAATCGAGTCGCACATAAGTACAAATCGAGTTGCACATTGAGTCATTCGAGTTTGATAACTAATTGATTCGAGTTGCTTAATTCTTCTAACAAGTTCATTTGTTATAGATTCGAGTTGATTATACATTGGTTCGAGTTTCACTCATTCATTAATCGAGTTGTTCAACTCATCATTCGAGTTGATTATCTTGTTCATTGGAGTTTCATTCAACATTCTTTCAAAGTTTGATCAATTTTATATAGTTGATCAACTGATTCAATTTCAATCAAACATCATTCGATCTTGGAAAGTTTCCAATCTATCAGTCATAATGTCAAAAGACATGCTTGCTATGGGATCAGAGAAGACACCTTCAATTCTCTATCGGGGAGAATATGTACAGTGGAGGGAAAGGTTTTTGGAATTTATCAGTTTCCATGATCTTTCGGAAGAAATGCTAAAATCCTTAACGGACGGAACAACTGTGTTTATGGAGACATCCCCCAATTCCACCAAGAACTGTTGAGGTTACAAACTTAACTGAGGCACAGAAAAGTAGAAAATTAGGGGACAAAACAGCTAGGAAGTTGTTACTAATCTCAATCCCTAATGACATCTATACGTGTCTTACAAACACAAAGACCGCCAAATCCATCTGGGATGAGGTGTGCAAGCTAATGAGGGGATCCAACAGGGTTGCAACCAATAAATCAAGGAACAGTCTGATAACTTTTGAGAATTTTAGAGCACGAGAAGGAGAATTACTAGAAAACACTTACTTGCGGTTTGTCAGTCTGGTAAGTGAGATGAAAAGAAATGGGGTTACAAAGTCCTATCTAGATATCAATGTCAAGTTCTTAAATGTACTTAACCCAGAATGGGAAAAGTATGCGATGATTATCCAACAAACGAAGGACATTGAAGATATGGACTTCCACATGATTTTGAAAACCTCAATAACTATCAAGAGGTTGTTTTGAGGAAAATATCAGGCAAAAAGAAACCCGAGAAAGAAACCGTTGACCCTTTGGCTTTATTGGCAGAAAAGAAATATAAGTACAAGCTGAAAAAGGAGAAACGGGCAGTCATTAGCAGTAGCTTTTCCAAATCAGACACATCAGATTCATCCGCTGATTCCGAGATAGAAGAGATGAAAAAGCAGATGGCCTTACCTACAAAGGCATTCCAAAAGAAATTCTATTGTAGCCAACCAACAACAAAATGCGCTACAAGACTGGCTCACAGAAGTTTGAAAAGAAGGAGAAATATGAAAAATCTGGTGAGAGCAGTGGCAGGAAAGCTGAAAAATATGAAAAATCTGATAAATCAGCCAAGAAAGAAATAGAGAAAAAGTGCTATAATTGTGGAAAACCAGGACACTTTGCTCGTGAGTGCAGAATGCCAGTAGTCAAAAACTCTGACTACTACACAAGAAAGACTCTCCTAGCCAAAGAAAAGGAAGCTAGAAAAGCCCTTATGGCAGAAGATGATCATTGGCTACAGTTATCAGAGGATGAAGACATATTGGATGAGGATGCTCATATCTGCTTGAAATCATAAGTCTTCAATGAATCGGAAATAAGTGAGTCAGCTATGATAGCAGAAGATGAGGTATGGGTTGGGCTAACGGAAGAAGAAAATGAGGAAAAGCAAGAGTCTGATGAGGAAGAGACTGAAGAATTCACGTTAATGGCAACAGGAAAAGCGGGGTGCAGCAATGACAAAGAGACTGATGAATCAGAGTCAGAAAAATCAGACAGTTCAGAAACACCAGAGGTAAATTCTAACTCTGACTCTGAAAATGATGATTCCTGTTTGCTTGAAGAAAAATTAACACAAATGGCCTTTATGCTTAAAAAATTTGAAAAATCATTAAAGGCTGAAAAGAAACATGCTCACTCCTTGGAAAATAAGTTACGTAATGAATATGCATTAGTATTATATTTTTCAAAGGATAAAGCATTGGCATTACGAGCAGTTTAAGATTTCCAAGACAAAGCAAATGAACTTCAAAGCAAAATCCAAGAACTTAATAACAATATATATGACCTACAAGAAAAACTGAGTTTGGCAGAATTAGAGGCTTCAAACTTTTCTGTAAAATATCATGCCATTTTTAAATAAAGAACTAAGCTTTATGAGAAAATAAAGAAAATGGAAGATGAATTTATCAAAAGAGGTCAAACAGATCAAACTATCTACTTAAATCAACCTAAAGACATAGAATTTTACAATTCTAAATCTGGTATTGGTTGGGAAATTCTAAATATCTGAGAAAGGCTATCTCGAATTCACCAACTCTATATGATGTTAGATATATGAATCTTGGATTAAAAATGACATTTATGAAAGCTTTAGATGAGGTAGAATCTAGTGAAGAATCAAAAAGATTAAGATTAGATAAAATGCAAAATTTTGTTGACTATAACAGAATAAATGAATCAAATAATAATATTGACATTAAAGAGGAGTACATTCAGACATATTCTGAAAAGGATTTATCTGAATCTACTACTCAATCTCAAAAGTTATATTTACCATTTTCAATTCTTGAAAAGATAAACTCTGATCTCGAATTGAAAATCAAAAACTTTGAGACAGAGAATCAATCTCTTAAGGCTGAACTTAAAATTATGGAACAAAAGTTACAAAAACAGCCTGAGAACAAAATATTATCAGATCCATTATCTTCAACTTCACTTGATTCTATCAACTCTGAAACAGAATATGAACTCTGATTTTAATTCATTAGAAGAGATGTTTGTTAAAATTGATGAATTTGTAAAACCTTTATATAACAAACAATCTGATGATCTAAAAGAACCTGTTAATATTCTGCAAAGAATATCTACAGATTCAAAGAAATCATCTGACAATTCACCAAGTTTACAACAAAAGAAGGAGAAAACAAAAGTTATTTTTGATACTCCTAAATTTGATAAAGGTGAATCATCTTCTAAAAAGGACTCAATTGCACTCAAAGTCCAAACTTCAAAAGGTAAGAAACCTTTACAGAAGAAACAAGTTTCTAAAATCACTAATTCTCATGTTTCTTCTATGTCAGATTATATTGTGAACGGTTCACGGAAGCAAGTTTGGCGAAAGAAGCAAAGAGAACAGAAAAACCAGAAAATAAAACAAGAGTAGCGAGTGAAGAAAAATATTGTTACAGATAGAAATAAAAAAATTAAAAATTCTGTCTGTAATAATAAATTTGTTGATAAATTTTGTATCAAATTCTCTCGAACTGATTTAATTGCTTTGAATTCTGGTTCATGTAAATCATTACTTGTAAAATCTGATAAGCTTGTATGGCAACCTAAGAAAAGGACCCATCTTTCAAACAGAAAAAGGTTCCACCGCAAAATCTTTCAAAAACAGTTCCGCCGCGAATTGTACAAAAGTGGATACCAAAAAGAACTGTTAAAAAGTGGGTACCTAAATGATCATCGATTGTTAAGATAAAAGACATATCTGATGAGAAAAAGCATCATCAACTGCATGATTTTCCAAAATCAAAAGTACCCAACTAGAAGTGGGTACCTCATGTGCTATTTCGTCATATAGGTAAATCATGTATGGTATCTTGACTCCGGATGCTCGAAGCACATGACCGGACAAAGAGAAACACTCACTAACTTTGTAGAAAAGTTCTGTGGGACGGTCAGATTTGGGAACGATCAGTTTTGTCCGATCAAAGGTTATGGGAGTCTTGCATACGATAAAATTACCATTCAGAAGGTCTTCTACGTTGATGGTCTTGGTCACAACTTGTTTAGCATTGGACAGCTTTGCGACAAATGATTGGAAGTCAACTTCAAAGCTAATCGGTGCAGCATTCGATCTGGAGAAGGAAAAGAAATCCTTGCAGGAAACAGGAAAACCAACTTGTACTCTATTGACCTAGCCTCCATTAATCTGAAAAAAGATGTCTGCTTACTGTCAAAAGCTACATCTAAAACAGCTTGGCTATGGCATCGTCGTCTTTCACATCTGAAATTTAATGAATTAACCAACCTAGCAAAAGGTGGGTTAGCTAAAGGGCTACCGACTCTCAAATTTCAAAAGGAGCAATTGTGCGCCGCTTGTGAAAAAAGAAAGATGACTAGAGCTTCACACAAGTCCAAATCAGAACACTCTTCAACGAGAGCACTGGAAATGCTACATATGGATCTGTGTGGACCAATGAGAGTACAAAGCATTAACAAGAAAAGATATGTATTGGTAATAGTCGACGACTACTCACTATACACATGGGTTATCTTCCTGCGGACCAAATCAGATGCTACCGATATCATTATAGACTTCATCTGGAAAATTCAAGTGAAGTTGCAACTTTCAGTTAAGTCAATCAGATCAGATAACGACACAGAATTCAAGAACAAATCTCTTGAATCATTTTTGAATTCTGTAGGAATCACACATCAATTTTCAGCCGCTCGAACTCCATAACAGAATGGTGTCGTTGAACGAAGAAATCAGACACTAGTGGAATCAGCGAGAACGATGCTGGCGTATTCCAATCTTCCGTTATTTTTATGGGCTGAAGCTGTTGCAACAGCGTGTTTCACACAGAATCGATCAATCATCAATAAACGATTCGGGAAGACTCCATATGAACTAATAAACAAACCGATACCTAATATTAAATTTTTCCATGTCTTTGGATGCAGATGCTTCATATTAAATGACAAAGACAACCTTGGAAAATTTAATCAAAAAGCTGATGAAGGTATTTTCATAGGATATTCGAAGGAGTCAGTCGCTTTCCGGGTCTACAACAAGCGAACCAAGACAGTCAATGAAAGCGTCAACGTTAAATTTGATGAAGGAGTGGTAATGGCTTCTGAACATACCAGTTCAGGACCCGAACATATCAAGCCGACTTCTATGGAGTCAACTGAAAAGAGTGCAAAACATTCAGATTTAAATAAACTCTTTGAGAATTTCTATGAAGACTACTTTTGAGAAGCCCAAAACTAATGTTTTAAATTTGGTGTTTGACAGGATTACTGAAGATCTCGTCGTAGTCTAAGGATCATTCTCATCAACAAATATCAGAAGAAACTAGAGAAGATTCGACAACAGATCTGCACTTGCCAACTGAAAGTGTACAACCTATTCAACCTCCAGAATCTATTGAAACCCCCTTAACATCTGAACACTCAGAAACTCCTATCTCAGATAACTTACCAATTACATCTGAAGCCAACCCCCGATTTCCCTGTTTAGACCTAAATCCCAATCAAGACCACATTCAACCGTATCTACATACTTTCAAGTGGACTAGAAAACACCCAACCAAAAATATCATTGGTGATCCTTCTGCTTCAGTCCAAACCAGAAGAGCCACAATAAACGAGTGCTTATTTTCCAATTTTCTCAGCAAAATTGAGCCGGAGAATGTGAAAGAAGCTCTTCTGGATGCTGATTGGATTGTCGCAATGAAGAGGAACTGAATCAGTTCGAACGGTTGAAGGTCTGGAGACTGGTAGAGCGACCTAAAGATAAATCTATCATTGGCACGAAGTGGATCTTTAAGAATATGAAGGATGAACATGGAGTCATCATTGGTAACAAAGCACGACTCATTGCCAAAGGATACAATCAACAAGAAGGGATCGAATATGATGGGACATTTGCTCCTGTTGCAAGAATAGAAGCAATTAGGATGTTTCTAGCATTTGCTGCTCACAAAAACTTCACCGTTTACCAAATGGATGTTAAAACTGCGTTTTTGAACAGGGAGTTAACTGATGAAGTATATACATATCAGCCCAAAGGCTTTATTGATCCTTCGAAACCTGATCATGTATATATTTTAGACAAGTCACTGTACGGCCTTAAACAAGCACCGCGTGCTTGGTATGATGCACTTTCAACATACTTGTTGAAATGTGGATTCAACAAACGTGCAGTTGACACTACCCTGTATATAAAACGTCAGGGGCCAGATATTATAGTAATACAAATATATGTAGACGATATAATATTTGGGTTTACAAATCCTGAATTTTGTAAGAAATTCGCTTTCTTAATGTCCCAGAAATTCAAAATGAGCATGATGGGAGAAATTATTTTTTCTTAGGTTTACAAGTTAAACAATTGACTGATGGTATTTTTATAAATCAGTCCAAATATATTCAATACATGTTAAATAAATTTAACATGGTCAACAGTACTCCTATGAAAACTCCCATGGCTCCGGATTCAAAATCCAAACTCGATGAGGATATTTCAGGGAAACCTGTAGATGTAACTCATTATCGAGGAATAATTGGGTGATTAATGTATTTAACCGCTAGTAGACCTGATATTTTGTTTGCTACATGTGTTTGTGCTAGATATCAGGGAAATCCAAAGGAATCACATTTAACTGCTGCTAAAAGAATTTTAAGATATCTGAAGGGAACACCGAACCTTGGTTTGTGGTATCCCAGAGAATCTTCATTCAATTTAACTGCTTTTTCTGATGCTGATCACGCAGGTGATAAGATGGACACAAAAAGTACGTCAGGTGCAGTTCAATTCTTAGGTGACAAACCTGTCTGTTGGTCATCCAAGAAACAACACTGTGTTTCATTGTTTACAGCTGAAGCAGAACATGCTGTTGTTTCATCATGCTGTTCTCAGGTGTTGTGGATGAAGAGCCAACTGCGAGATTACGGGTTTACACCAGTGAAAATTCTGATATATTGTGATAGTCAGAGCGCAATTGTTATTGCATCAAATCCTGTGCAACACTCAAAAACAAAACACATCGACATCCGGTATCACTTTACTAAGGATCACGTTGAAAATGGGAATATAGAATTATACTTTGTTCCTACTGAATATCAACTAGCTGATTTGTTTACCAAAGCATTAGCTGAAAAAAGGTTTAATTTTTTGGTATACAAATTGGGTATGTTGAATCATTAGATTTAATAATTCAGTAGTTACAATTTATAATTTTAAATTTACATTTTTTATATTGATTCCAATCTGATGTTAAATTCATGAATTTTAAAAGTTTAAATTTTTGGAATTTAACAGCTGGATTGTCATGTGTAGGGGGAGCAGAAAATAATTTGTAAGTTCTACACACTACGGATCTATCTAGACGCGAGACCGTCAACGAGTGCGGAATCCTTGTTAACGGGTTGACGGAGACAACTCTCACACGGAACACGGAGACTATCAACGAGCTGTACGGATGAACACAAACGTACCTACTGGAAGATTCTCTCCGAAACAACACTCAATTAGTTGATAAACTCGAGATCGCCTATTTGCTTAATCCCTCACGAATTCTGCAAAAGTCTGCTAATGATTCGAGTTAATCCCTAATTATAGAGGCTCATTCGAGTTTGTCATGGGCCAAACTCGAATCAGGCCCAAGGCCCATTCGAGTTTGTCCTCTTGACACTCTCGAATCTGCCTAATGATGTACATTTGAATCTGCCTAAGGAACACATTTGAATCTGTCATAGATTCGAATCCCAGTCCTTAGTGAATTCGAATTTACTCTTTCACATATTTAACTTAGTATTGAAACTTATGTTTTCAACTTATGCTTGAATATATCTTTGAACTTTATGTTTGAACTTCTTGTAATTCCTTACATCAAGTCCAAACATACAATCAATAACTATCAAACATATTTAAACATATATATCAAGTACTCGTTAATTCCCAATACTTTGAATATTACTTAAACCAAAATGCTAGATCACTTAGACTGCTATCGTCACACAGGGTGTACCAACAGACTCCCCCTTGACGATAGCTTCTAACAATTCACACATTTGATTAAGTACTTTGTTTATTTATTTAAACTGCTTCCAGCATACAAACCTTTCTCGATACAAACTTTAACTACATTTTCATATTTCCTAGCCTTACTATCCATATGAGCGTCGCTTGAGATTCTATGAGCATGTAGCACTTGAAGGTCATCTTTGGAAAGGTTTACAAGGTTAAGAGGATCGTAGACTCTAAGAATCACCTTTTCTTCGAAGTCCTCCATCACAGCTTCTCCAGTCTCACTTTCCACATACCACCAATTTAGATTTGTCATGACGTCCTGTGGCATTTGCTTGAGAGGAACCTTTCTCAGACATCTAACTGGTTTGTATTGTATTTTCATCCATGGATGACCAGTTAGAGGGTCAATTCGAGTATGGTCCATTACTCGTTTACCTACCCTTGGATTGAGCCGTTCGAACTTCCTAGACCTCCCTTCTTTTCTTATGATCTTTGCAATTATTTCAGCGTAAGGGTCGTTCCCAATGTTGATTAGCTCCTTCCATGCTAACGCCTTTATTTCAATCTTTGGCAAGGAGTTGAACACTTTCAGAGTTTTTCTGAGATACTGGAGACCCTCTTTTCTTTTGATAATGAATAGCTGCAATTCCCGATCAAAGAACCAGCTCAATATACTTCCTGACAGCTCTCCATTACCCGGCACACGTATCTTCTTTTTCAGCTCCAACTCTCTTTTTTCTGCCCTAAACCATAGTTTTCTTTTCTCTTCATTGGTAAGTTCTCTGGCAGGTTCTTCACTTGCTGATTCCACATTTAAGGCAGCGTTTACCACTTCTATATCAATCATACGATTCCCTTCCATTATGTAAATATCTGTGATGGGGTTTTGCTGAACAATGATCTCATTTGCTTCATCTTCTTCATCAACACAAACTTCATCATCAGATTTCCAATCTGTTACGTCTTCTGGCACAAATTCTCCTTCTTCTAACTCCTCCATTTCGTCCTCAAAATCAAAGCCAAGATCCATAGGGTCGTCATCGATATCCATTAGAGCTTCATTCATTTCGTGTATCTCCGACTCTGTGGCTTTTGAAGAACTGGCTTCACCTCCTACGGCTCCTGATTGACCTGGCTCCCCCTGAGTCTCAGCATCCTGAGCAGCAGAAAAATCTACTGGCTCATTTTTGTCTTTGCGTGCTGGGATCATTGCCGTCGTTATCTCCATCCTTATCTTCATCCCTGGGCAGCTCTATTTGATCCCTGCAGCTTGACTCCGCCTGAGCCTTTAGATTTTGCATTAATTGCTCAATCAGGGAGCGCATCGATCGTATTTCAGCTGCTTGATTAGCAACAAAAGTTTTCAGCTCCAAGTTTTCTTCCTGAACCTTGCCCACAACCTTTTTCAGTTCGGCATTGTCGATATCTACTTGGGCATTATGCTTTTGTATTTCACCTAGAGCTGTTGTCAAGCCAAAGATTTGAATTTGTTGGAAGTCAACTCTGCTCTTCAGCTCAAAAAACCTTTGATTCTCCATGTAAGCGGATGAGGTGGATGGTATGGATTGTATGGGGGTTGGTATGATTGGTGAAGGAATGTACGGTTCAACAGGTGGTGATGGTGGTGGAATGGTAGATTGAGCGGGTGAAGGTGGAGGTATTTCTGGCTGTGCAGCAGAAGCTGAGGTAGCT
This sequence comes from Centrapalus pauciflorus, assembly GCA_020465985.1. Classification (NCBI taxonomy): domain Eukaryota; kingdom Viridiplantae; phylum Streptophyta; class Magnoliopsida; order Asterales; family Asteraceae; genus Centrapalus; species Centrapalus pauciflorus. The sequence goes on along the minus strand of JAANYP010008048.1, from coordinate 205,248 downwards.
CCCTGCATAAAGCGATGACGTTTTGCCCTTTGCCTTGTAATCAACGGGGCAACGTCTTCTTCCTCAAAATCAGAGTCATTAGACTCCCTTGATTCTCTTCTCCTCGTAGCTTCTTCATTTGTTACCACTAATCTCGATCCATAAGTCCGTATGTGGATGGACGGATCTTCTGGTTCTTTCTCCATTTCTATCTCCTCCATATCAGATTCTGTGGCTGAAGAGGACTTGTCATCACCTGCTGGCTGAGGTTGATATTCTCAATTTGTCTAAAAATGTCAACTTCTCCCTCCTGAGGCTCTAATAAATCTCCAATTAATTCAGCAGTTATTTCCTCATTAACATGTGGACCAGCTGCCCAAATCTCCTCCAATGTCTGAAGTGTAGGATCTACTTCAGATGGTGCACTTGAGGGTACAGCCTCTTCCGACTCTTGAGGCTCTTGCATTTGGCTGGTAGAAGGCCTGTCTGCCTGAACTTGACTTGCTGAAGGCCTTTGACGTCTTCTTTGCTGCTGAGGTCTTTGTTGTTGACGCTGTTGCTGTGGCTGTCTTTGCTGAACTTCCACCTCCCCTGCCCAATTGGCATCTGGAGGCGCTACAAAGTTTGGGTCAATTACAGCTCGAAATTAAGGTGTCTCTATTGGTACAGCTAACCTTCCTCGGTGAGAGGAGCAATCGGCAAAAATCCTCTTATCAATTACTGCAACGCTTTAAATATCATTCAACTGCGGCAGATTTGGCAAAAAGTGCCGGATGAGCATCATGACAAAACGTGGATAAAGAAGAAATCTTTCCCGGTCCGGAGCCGTTATCTGGTGAACGAACTCGGAGAAGAACATCTCTGAAAAGCTAAACTTCTGATTATAGACCAATGCGATAATCCCTGATTGGATCTTCGATACTATATAATCAAATCCCGCTTTCTTCGCCGCAAAGCATACCATGAACACGTGCGCCAGATATCGCCATTGGCCAATGAGACCACTCTTCATATAGGATGTCTTAGTAACATCCAAACTATATCCCATCCTTACAAAGGCAGCCTGCCTAATAGTTAATGGGAAATCTATAGGCCCATTCTCTTGCTCCTGAGTTCCCAGCTGTAGAACTTGGCGCAGTATATCAGCAGAAAATACCAGCGGATTACCAGCAATCCTAGTCCTAAGAACTGTCGGAGTGACAGTGCAATCGACTTGCAAATGTTCATAAAATTGTCGCACGTAGGGAATAACGATTTGGATATTGTGCGATAGTGCGAACGAAATCCTGGACTCCACCAGGAAATCCACCATCTGGCGGAAAGCCTGCGCTTCAGGGATATTATGGTCCGGGGGAATAACCATATTATGCTTCGGTACAAATACTCTATCCGCCATGTCTGCACAATATATCAAATAAAATATTAGAATTAGTAAAAAGAATGAACTTGTTTAAATTCAAATTTGTTTTATTTTGAACTTGTATAAGCACAAAATCCAACTTAAGAATTTCTACAAGCTTAATTAAAATTTAAATCAAATAATTCAAATAAATTGACAAACTCGAACATCAGATTCGAACGAACATATAATCGAGTTAGATGACACATTCGAGTTTAATGGCCATTCAAGTTTACTGACAAACTCGAATCAAGCCACGAACAGACTCGAAGGAGTCGGCCACCAACCTCACAAAAATCCATGATTTTAACCATGTTAGACTCAGAAACTCACATCTTTTAGTCCTACTAGGTTCTAATCAATGATATTTGTAATTAATTTGACTTTTTACCGGTTAAAAGTTTGTAATTTTGAAAAACCAACTTTCTACCAATAAAACTTCAAAATCTAATGATTTTGGCCTAAATGGAGTATAATACTACTTAAATCTTGTACAGAACACTTGATTATACCTAGAGCTATGAGTAGTATCGAACCCACACGGACAGAAACTCGACAAATAGTTGATTTCTTGAAAACGGCAAACTCGAGAGAATAGATTCGAAATCGCCAAAGACAAACTCGAGAGTATAGATTCGGGAACAGTTGGAATAATGACCATCACTGTTGACCTATTTATACCACAAACCTTCGAGTCTAATGCCTCTTTCGAATCTACTGACAGATTCGAGCACAGCCAGATTCGATTATAGGTTAAACTCGAATTAACCCCTAAAACTTTGAAAATTTCGAAAATTTTGAAATAAATTCAACTTTTTCAACCTTTTCAACCTTATTGTGTAACGGAATAAACTATGCCAAATCTTTTACCCTAAGCACAAGATTTTCACGCAATGTTTATTTTATTCAACTATAAATGCACCCTCAGTAATTTTTTGACCTTTTTCCTAAGTAAATTAAAAATAAAATAAAATAAAATAACATAAAATAAAATAAAAATAAGTAAAAGTAAAAATAAAATTTTAAAATTTTGAACAAAAAATTTAACTTAGACTTAAACTACACTTATTAAAATTTACCACCTATGCTAAACACTTAACAAATTATTTTTGATGAGCATAGTCAAAGAAAGGTTCAATCAGATAGCGGTGTCAGATACTCACTTTCAGTACTTAAACTTTCACACTTAGGAATTTTTGATTCCTTTGATTGTTTGGCGTGACATACCCATTTAGCTGATTGTCGGTATTTACCCCTTTAAACATGCTACATTTCGGAATATCCCTTGGCATTTTTATTTATCATGAAATTATCTTACGTGACTCAGACATAGACATACTTTTATGATCAAGGCATACAGACAATTATTCTAACTTGTTGGTATTTGCAAACTTTCTTTAAAAGACAAACATCGGACACAGGTCTGTATTTTCATACAACAAAGTGTCTTAGTTTGACTTAAGGTTTATTTTTAAAGCCAGCAAGACAGCGGTGACAGGTCTGTACCGACGTACAGCAAAGCGACTTATCTTGCTAACCCGAATCAAAACAGAGGCAACAGGTCTGTACTTACGTACAACAGAGTTACATGTTTTTGACTCTCAATTTTGTATGATTTTTCTATTCTTTCCATTTTAAGATGTATTTGATGTTGCTATACATCCCCAGAAAGTTTGCATACCTCATTTAGACTCAAAGTTTGCATGTCTTGTACTTAAAAATTAAGACCAATTGGTCATACATCTAAGTTAGGGTTTTCTTGAATATTTTATTAGCCTTGGGACTCCCTATATGTATTATGCCTACCAACACATCAAACTAAAATAAAGTATAACACTTAGAATTTTAGGTGCATTATGTGTGAAAGCCTAAACACTTAGAGTTTGTAACGACTGTGCTAATTTTCGTCACTTTGAACCTATGCATCTAAGACTTAACTCTTTTTCTGATATTCTCTTCTTTTTTTTTTGAATTTTTTATGGTTTTCTCTCTTTTTTCTTTTGTTTTTCATAGGGAATAGCAAGAAAATAAAATAACCTACTAACTTACTAAAAATGGAAACTATCCTAATTTAGCAGACATACTATAAAAAGAAAGAAAGACTACAGCTATAAAAGGAAATAAACTTCTACTAAGGTCAATTTACTCTGGGTTGCGCATTCCATTTAGTTGAATCAAATATTCAAACCGTGACTTATCAAAGGCTTTGGTAAATAAATCAGCATTATTATCGTCCGTTGCTACTTTTACCAATTTGATTAAGTTCTTTTCAGCACAATCACGAATAAAATGATGCCTTATGTCTATGTGCTTTGTTTTACTGTTTTTAACTGGATTATTTGTTATAGCAATTGTAGATTGGTTTTCTATCCTAATGGGAGTTTGAGTGTAAGCCAAACCGTAATCCCGCAATTGTTGTTGTATCCACAGAACCTGTGAGCAGCAACTACCAGAAGCGACATACTCGGCCTCGCACGTAGACACGGCTACCGACGTCTGTTTCTTGCATTGCCAGGAAACCAGTCTCCCTCCTAGGAATTGGCGACCTCCAGTTGTTGATTTGCGCGTCAAGCTGCATCCTCCGTAGTCAGAATCCGTGAACGCCTCCAACTCTAGATCTCCCTCCGCGTGATACCAAAGTCCCAGCTTCGGTTTCGACTTGAGGTATCCTAGAATGTGCTTCACAACTTTCATGTGCATCTCCTTCGGATTAGCTTGAAACCTAGCACAAATACACACAGCAAACATGATGTCAGGTCTTGAAGCAGTTAAATACATAAGTGATCCAATCATGGCCCGATATAACGTCGGATCCACATCGGTATCACCTTCAGTACCCGGTCCGAGATTGTGATTCACTTGAATCGGCGTGCTGAAATGGGCAGTCAGTTTCGTCCCTTCCATCCCAAAGCGTTCCAATGTGTCATAGACATACTTCGTCTGATGGATAAACATACCTTCCTTCTTCTGGTCAACTTGCAACCCCAAAAAGAAATTTAACTCTCCCATTGCACTCATCTCGAATTTCGACTTCATCACCTTCTCAAAATCTTTGCACATTTGCTCGTCTGATGATCCAAAGATGATATCATCAACGTTCACTTGTACCAAGATGAAGTGTTCTCCCTTTCTCTTAACGAACAGCGTACTATCTATCCTACCCCTTTCAAACCCGTTCTCTAACAAATGGTTGGATAAAGTCTCGTACCACGCCCTTGGTGCTTGATGCAATCCATATAGAGCCTAATCTAAACGATATACTCTATCTGGATATTTTGGATCTGTAAATCCGGGCGGCTGTTCTACATACACCAGTTCCTTCACTTTCCCATAGAGGAAAGCACTCTTAAAATCTAGTTGGTATACCTTAAAGCCTTTGAAGGAAGCAAAAGCTAGAAACAACCTAATGGCTTCCAGCCTTGCTACTGGCGCAAACACCTCATTGTAATCGATTCCCTCCTCTTGGTTGAAACCCTTTACAACTAACCTAGCCTTGTTGCGAGTGACTATACCCCGATCGTCTCTTTTGCACTTAAAAACCCATTTGGTTCCTATGGCAATTTCCCCTCGAGGTAATGGAACTAACTCCCACACTTCTAGCTTCCTAAACTGAGAGAGTTCTTCCTGCATCGCTTCAACCCAGGAGTTATCCTTTAGTGCCATTTGCACATTTTTCGGCTCTACTTGCGAGATGAAACAAGAATAGAGGCAGGTATGATATGCCTCGGAGTCATTTATCATCGACAACAACACAGTGTTGTTATTTAAACTACTCCTAGTCCTCACAACCTCATTAGGATTTCCTATGATGCTTTCTATAGGATGGCTCTTGTTGATCCTAGAGGTCTCTATCTCGTCAACTCTCAGATTATCTCCTAAGTTAGATCCTATTTCACCTAATGGGGGAACATCCTCAGATTCCACATTTTCTTCCTCGTGGACAGTTTCCTCAGAGTTGGAATTTGTTGTCTGAGTTTGGTTCTCAGTTGAAGGTGCTTCTGGATCAGTGACTTCTGGAGATCCATCTTCAGTCAAAGTAGGCTCGGATGTGGATTGAAATGTAGTCCTCGGAAAGGTATGACCTTCGTCATTCAGATGCAACGTCGCCATGTCCTTTTCGATTGTACCTGCATTTTCATCCAAAGGAATGTTAAATGACTCAAACAATTTATCATAGTCAAATATCCATTCCGGACCTGTTTGGGGTTCATGTGTATAACTTGTGACTTCAATGTTATACACAATTTCTACTGTACCATTCGTTTTGTTAAAAACCCGTTTGTTTGGTGAGTTCGTCACATAACCTAGGAAGCATCCTTCGTCAGCCTTTTCACCAAACTTAGGTTGATGTTTTGTTCGCAATAAAGTACATGGTACCCCAAACGGTTCGAAGCCAGTTAAATTAGGTGGCCGTTTATTCAAAATTTCATAACAGGTTTTGTTCAAAGATTTGACAGTTAGGACCCGGTTTAAAATATGACATGCGGTATTCACTGCCTCCCCACAAAACATGGTAGGAAGCTTTGAATCCGAAAGCATAGTCCTAGCTGCCTCAATCAATGTCCTGTTCTTTCTTTCGGCCACCCCATTTTGTTGAGGCTCATACGGTGCACTAAATTAATGCAATATGCCCTTTGATAGGCAATATACACCAATTACAGTGTTTTTAAATTCTCTTCCATTATCACTACGTAGCCTTTTAACCCGTGTTCCATAGGAATTCTCCAACTGGTCTAAGAACCCGATGAGCTTGGAAGCCGTCTCGTCCTTTGTACCTAAAAAGAAAACCCAAGAAAATCATGAGTAATCATCAATGATAACTAAACAATACCAACTACCGCCTATACTCCTTTTGTTGATTGGTCCGAAGAGGTCCATATTCATCAAATCGAATGTGGTAGTGATGGAGTTCTGAGTCTTGGACTTGTGTGCTTTCATATGTTGTATGCCCTTCTTGCATGGTAGACACTTGTCCTCGAACTGAAAACTCTTCATAGGCACACCTTGCACCAACCCATTTTTCGTAATATAGTTAATTTTTCTTAGGTGCAAGTGTGCCATGCGTCTGTGCCACAATACTGATTCAGTCTCCGAAGCTTTAGACAGTAAGCAGATCGGACCCATTGAAGATTCCGGCTTGTTCATATTGAGCATGTACAAGTCGTTCTTCCTTGGTGCCCGCATTAATATCCACTCTTCAGGAATCTTGAACCCCGGTTTTAGCACTAACGCTTCAGTGTCAGTGAACAACACTGAATTCTTCTTGTCACAGATTTGAGATACACTAATGAGATTGTGAACCAGTTTATCAACGTGATAAACTTGATCCAACTTGATCGTCCCATTAGTGACCACTCCAGTACTCGTGATGTTTCCTCCTTTATTTCCCGCGAATGATACAAATCCCCGATTCCCACCCTTGAAGTCTGTAAGGAGACTTCTTTCCCCCGTCATGTGCCTGGAGCATCCACTGTCGACGAACCATTTGTTGTTTGGACCTTTGGTGATCTCCTGCACATGAAAGAAAATAGGTTAGTTATCACGGGGAACCCAAGTCATAACTGACTTGGTTATACCATTCTCGTCCACATACTTAAACTCTTTCAAATACCCATCTCGCCTTTCAGGTGACTTGGGTCGTTGAACAGGAGTTTGTTGTGGTGTCGAGTGATGTAAATTCACTCTTTGCCTTTAAGTAGGCATTTGTTGTGGAGCTCTTGAATAATTCCGATTATATTGCATTTCAGATTGAGATCCCTGAGCTCTAACCGGTGTGTGATGTCTAACAGGAGTATGTGACCTAACCGGAGTGTATGCTCTGCTAGGTGTTGTGCTCCTATATTGTTGTTGAGGTCCAGACCTAGATTGATTAACGACTCGATTCGGTGAATTAGTCCTAACCACTTCTTTTGTCCACCTTTTACCGGTATTTGTTTCACAACTTGTTTTTGTGCAGCCTGCACAGTTTTCTCGGTACTCTGAGAACTACTAGTGCTCGCCACACTTGTAGAACACTTAACTTGTGTTGGCTTCCCTGTCTTAGGTGTAACGTCAATTTTCCTAAGTGGACAGTTAGAAGCAACATGCCCCTTTTCATGACATCTAAAGCAGGACATCTTGTCAACGGACTTCTTGTGTGTGCCCTTAGACTTAGGTGTCTCACTAGTGTCTTGGTCTTTTTGAACATCTATTGTGACTGGTTCATCATCCTGATCATTAAAATCAATTTTATGTTTTCCTGCAGGTGTTTCACTGGAGGAAGACACAAATTTGACTTTCTTAACCTTGACGTTTGTATCAGTCACCTTAGGTGTATTTTCTTTTATAGGCTGAGATACTGGTGCAGGTATTTCCTCTAAGTCTTCTGATTTCTCAGTTTTCTCCTGAGGTTGAGGCACATAGTTGGCATTAAAAGGTGGAGGAATCTCATGAAATCCTAGACCTACAGGCTTTTTAGATTGGCGTTGAGCATCTAAAACTTTCCCTAGATTCAGACTTGAGTTCCTAAACTTTTCTAGCTTACTATTAGCCTCTGCTACCTTCACCTTAGTTTCAGCTAGCTCTACTTCTTTAGTCTTAAGATCTTTGGTCAAGGCCTCTACATGCTCATACATCAGTTCTAATCTAACACACTGCTCACTCAGCTTGTCTTTTAGAACTATGACATCCTGTGCATCAGCTTTAAGCTTATCCCTAAGATCTTGCTTATTGTCATTTAGGCTAGCATTATCAGATTTTAAAGACTCATTTTGAGCAGATATGTTTTTATGTGATTCTAATACTAGATTCAACCTGTCGTTAGAAGTAACACATAACACACATAATTCATGGAAAAGAGAGTAATTCAGACTAACCTTTGTGTGATCTGATTCGACGTTGGCCATTTGAGCGGCAAACTCCAGAAGCGTCTGATCATTCGACTTCTCCACCGACATCGGACTGCTGTCCCTTGTGGTCTGCTCTTCCCCTTCACATCCACTCTCAGTGACTTCATCCATGAAGGCTCTAGCATTAGATTCCGGATGTGAGCTCCAGTCGTAGGTACCATCCAGTTGTCTGTTTGATGTGACGTTTGATAATAGACCAGCTATGTTGGCTTGACTGGATGATGAACTCGGAAGATATCTCTGTTGAGACTGGTTCTGAAACTGTCCATGGGATTGATTCTGCCCTTGGTAAGTATCTATCTTCGGTCTCTGACACTCTCTGGCAAAGTGTCCCAAGCCTTGACAATTGTAGCATTTTATTTGGACTTATCAAAGCCAATCCCCTTATTATTTATGTTCAGATTTCTTCCAGTGCGCTTGATGAATCGCTTAACCCGTTAGGTTACCATGGCCAGTTGCCATTTGAGATCCATCTCCTCAAGGTCGTCAGGGTCTACCTGATCGTAGTCTTCATCCCAGAGTGCAGGATTGTTGATTTTCCCTTGAACGCAGTTTCCATATGCGGCCACAAATGACGCAAGCAAGTTCAAATGTTCTTCGGCCGATTTAGCGCTCATGGGCATTTTAGAGTAGCCCTGAGATGTTGATGCCTGTGTTGCGTGAGGTTGCTGTTCTTCCGATCTTCCCAACCCTAAGAACGCTCTATTCAGTGTGTCATCAGTCTCTGCTGGTGACGACGTTTCTCCGGTGAAAAACGCTGTAGCAGTCTTCATATCAGCTGCCGCTGAAGGTTTTGTTGATTTTCCAAAATACATGGCTGGATTTTGGACTTGTTCATAATCTGTTTCGGCCTTCAGTAGCTCAAAATGATAAGCCCGCAACGTTCCCACTACATCCTCCAACGATTGAGTATAATACTTATCTTCATCAAGCTTAATCATTGCCACGTACATCGCCCATTTGGCTGGTAAGGCATCAAGAAGCTTATTGTTCTTTTCTGTATCGTTATACTCAATTCCATGACTCTCAAGCTCTGTCAGCAGATGATAAAAGCGGGTGATGGTGTCGTCCAGCTTTTCATCCTTCAAAGCCTTGGAAATCGCAAACTTCTGTTTCAACAACTCCATACGCATTCTCCGAACCCTCGGATTAACCTCACACCTCTTTTCCAGCGTCTCCCAAAGCTCCTTAGACGTCTTTTGATTGCGGAATGTGTGTAGTATGTCCTGAGGTAATGCCATTCGAATAATCGAGAAAGCTCTGTTCTCGGCTTCATATAGTTTCTTATCATCCTCCTTCATCATTTGATATGATAAGACTCTTTGACGGCCTTCAACTTCTGTTGTAGATGGGATGTATCCTTCGTCGATACATATCCACATGTCGTTGAAACGCACAAAATCGGCAAACCGATCTTTCCACCAATAATAGTCTTCAAGTTTCATCACCTTAGGCGGAGTATTGGCTTTCCCGACCTCATGATCCATTTCCAGAAACCTTTGTAAATTTCTCATTGTTTCAAAAGTAATTGAATTTTAACTTAATAAATTTAATTCGAAATTAATTTAAGTTAATTCTTTCGAATTTAGGTAAATTCGAATATAATCAAGTTTAAACCTATTTGGGATTAAATTCGATTTAAGTTCTGAAATTCAATTAAATTCGAAACTCTCCAAACTCGAAGGTCAAGACAAACTCGAATACCCAGCAAATTCGAATCACCCTATTCGAATATAGTCAAAACTCTAAGCAAACTCGAATCAATTAAACTCGAATTCTCTCTTAAGCAAACTCGAAAGGAGCGGATTTTGGTTAGAGTCGAGACTAAGAAAAACCCTAATTACTCCTAACAGATTCGAGCGCCGCAAACTCGAAAAAACGGCTAATTCTTCGATTTCTTAACGTTTTGCAGATTAAATCAATATTTTTACAACGAAAAATATTGATTTCGATCAAAAACGTGAAAAACACGAAGTATTTCCCGTATCCCAATTTGATAAGCTCGATAAACACGAAAACTTGAGAGATCAACCGTCCAAAAACGTCAAGAAACCTAGGATGTATCTAGATGAACACGAAGAACACTAAGAACACCCCGTTGGCTCTGATACCACTTGTAAGGTCTACACACTACGGATCTATCTAGACGCGAGACCGTCAACGAGTGCGGAATCCTCGTTAACGGGTTGACGGAGACAACTCTCACACGGAACACGGAGACTATCAACGAGTTGTACGGATGAACACAAACGTACCTACTGGAAGATTCTCTCCGAAACAACACTCAATTAGCAGATAAACTCGAGATCGCCTATTTGCTTAATCCCTCACGAATTCTGCAAAAGTCTGCTAGTGATTCGAGTTAATCCCTAATTATAGAGGCTCATTCGAGTTTGTCATGGGCCAAACTCGAATCAGGCCCAAGGCCCATTCGAGTTTGTCCTCTTGACACTCTCGAATCTGCCTAAGCAACACATTCGAATCTGTCATAGATTCGAATCCCAGTCCTTAGTGAATTCGAATTTACTCTTTCACATATTTAACTTAGTATTGAAACTTATGTTTTCAACTTATGCTTGAATATATCTTTGAACTTTATGTTTGAACTTCTTGTAATACGTTACATCAAGTCCAAACATACAATCAATAACTGTCAAACACATTTAAACATATATATCAAATACTCGTTAATTCCCAATACTTTGAATATTACTTAAACCAAAATGCTAGATCACTTAGACTGCTATCGTCACACAGGGTGTACCAACATAATTCTATCTGATTTTGTGAAAATTTGATAAGATTTAAATGATATTTTGTAGGGGAGGTGACTTGTAAAATACTATATACATCTGAGGGGGAGCTGCATGCCAAACTTCAAGGGGGAGCATTTTAAGTTTTTACAATTTTCATTAATTTTTCAATTTTTTGTTTGATTTGTTAAAAAAAAAATTTGTGTGTGTTTGTTTATATTTTTTTTTTAATTTTCTTAGTTTCATTTTTTTGTGAAAGTAGATTTTTTTATGTTATCAATTTTTTTTATTTTCTTTTACATTTGTTTTTTGTTTGGGTTTCATTTTTTTAAGGAAATTTGGGTTTCGAATAAATGGGCTTAAGTTTTGGTGAATATGGGCCGGGTAATATCAAATTTTTGAAAGTCAAAAGTTGGTCGGGTAATGTCAAAATTTTGAAATTCAACTATAAAGTTGAATTTCAAATTTCAATTTCAACTTTTTCGGTCCCAAGCAACTATTTTCTATCTTCTTCACATACATTTCTTCCTCACGAAGAAACCCACAAAATCTCAAGATTTCAATTTTTTTGATCAAGTTCAACTAAGTAATTCTAAGTATGTTGAATCTGTTCTATATTGATGTTTCTGTTCGGTATATAGATTTTATTCTTTTTCATTTTTTGTATCTGTTATTCTGAATATGTTCGTATAGTTCGATGGATACTCATGGGTTTTTGAATCTTATTGATAAACTGAAGAAATTAAAAGTGTAGATGTTTGCAGATTGTTAATATGAACTTGAATTTTTAATTTCATAGTTCAGTTTCATCTACACTAACAGAAATTTGAAATTTTAGTTCATATGGTTTCGAGTTCATAAGTTTCTGAAAATTGAATTTTTAACAACCATGTTGTTGTTTTTAATCAAAGCTCAGTAAACAACAATTGTTTGAAATTGATTTCGAGTAGGGGTAAAGTTTTAAATCACTGAAAGAGTCCTTGGAATTAAAATTTTGAAATTCAGTGTATAAGGACTTGAACATAATTTCAAAGAATACTTTCTCGATTGAAAGTATAATCGAGAAAAATTTCATTGTCAATCGAGTTGGTTGACACATCAATCGAGAAAAGTATCTGTTCAATTCGAGTTGATCACTCAATTAATCGAGAATCATTTAAGGTTGATCGAGTTGAACATATGCTTTGATTGAGTTGAACTGAATATTCATTCGAGTCCTTTCATGACTCATTCGAGTTGGACTTTACATACACTCGAGTCCTTTCTTGTTTCATTCCAGTTTAGTCTTATATCATTCGAGTTAAGTCATAGTTCATCCGAGTTGGGCTTCTTCTTCATTCGAGACTTTCAAAAGTTAATCGAGCTGATGATTAGATGTATTCGAGCAATATTTCATTTCATTCGAGTTGTTACATAAACTTAATCGAGAATCATAACATATCATTCGAGTTTATGCATAGATACATTCGAGATTCTTTACATTTCATTCTAGTTTGTTCAAAGTCCTATTCGAGTTTTATTCAATGGCATTCGACTTTGTTCAAGTGTCATTCGAGTTGTATACAGAGTCATTCGAGTTTTGTTCATATTTTTTCCTAAGTCTTGGGTTTTTAATGTTTTAAGAAAAATGTAACATTTTTTCAAGAAATTGTTTTAAATCTGTGATTTTCTAACATTGGTCTCTGAAAGATTGACTTTGGAATCCTGTCAATAAAATTTGTTATTATTGTCTGGAAACCCGATGCTTTAAACAGAAAACCATAAATTTTTATAAGTTCTAGCAAAATGTTCTATTTTTCTATTTCGAAAGATTTCGTTTGTTTCCCTGCTTTGTCTAACATGTTTATTATATTTCACAGGTTACAAATGGCTTCTCCAAGTCAATCCCATCATTCAAACTCTTCTGACTCCCATTCATCATCTAACCATACCCTTGTTTCCAAACCCGTCCGTTCCACTTCAGTTACAAGGCCTTCACCGTCTACCATTATCCCTGACAACAACTGGTTAAACCTAAGTATTGCTTGCCATTCAAAGACAATAACCACCGCCTCGATACAAAATTATCAAAGTCAGTCACCCAATCATCGTTAAGGACATCCTTTGGGATATCATCTCCAGTATAAACCCTCCATTCCACAAGTTTACCTTCAATAATTCTGGCACACAGTAAAGTTTGTTCCAGCAGATGGTAACCATCACTTCAAGGTTACCATCGATTAATTCAAGTCTAAGATCACTTTGGCCAGACTTAGACACAATCTGTTTCTACCTAGAAAAATTGATACCGTTAACTTTCCAGTGTTAGCTGACTTCAAGGATTTCGTGTCAGACGAAGAGTTGGTACATGACTTGATTTGCCTGGGATACTCAAATCCCTTACCTAAAAGTTCATAATTCCACCGAAATGGGCTAAATGATGAATGGTATACATTGTTTGGGATTATCAATCGGTGTATGACATCAAAGCATACTGGCATAGATAAATGCAGTATCCATTGTCTCCGGATCTTTCACAGCATAGCATTCAACAAACATTACGATTACGCACAGTGCATTTGGGAGGATTTGAAGGAAATTGTGCTTGCCAAAAATAGGTCAAGGAAGTTTGTACCATTACAAAGGTTTATTCAAATTTTAATCCGAGGCATTCTCAGGGCAAACAAAAATATTCCGAAAAGATCAAACTCTCAAAGATGCCCTGATTACGTCATGATGAGCATACATGAAGTTCCTGATTCTCCGAATGCCAATATCATGCCAATACCGGAAGCATTGTTGAAGTATGCAGATCAGGCAAGTGAGATTGTGAGGCTGTACCGCATAGATCATGCTCCCATAGAGACCCAAGAACCGGGTTCTCTAAGCTAATGAGTTATAGGACGAGAGGAACTTCAGCAAGGGGCTTAAGTTCAGGGAAGCCTTCAAGTGACCGAGGGAGAAGCAGGTGATATAAGGGGAGGTGAGAGAGAAGAGAGTAGTTCTGATTCTGAACGTACATTGTCAAACATAAATGAGGGAGCGGAGGAAGGTGATGATGATGATGATGGTGGACCTACTCATGATGAGGTCAAGGAAGTACCTGAACGAAAATATTCCGAAAAGATCAAACTCTCAAAGATGCCCTGATTACGTCATGATGAGCCTTTATGAAGTACCTGATTCTCCGAATGCCAACATCATGCCGATACCGGAAGCATTGCTAAAGTATGCAGATCAGTCAAGTGAAAATGTGAGGTTGTATATAATAGATCATGCTCCCATAGAGACCTAAGAACCGGGTTCTCTAAACCAAGGAGTTGTAGGACGATAGGAACTTCAGCAAGGGGCTGAAGTTCAGGGAAGCCGTCAAGTGTCTGAGGGAGAAGCGGGTGATGTAAGGGGTGGTGAGGGAGAAGCGAGTAGTTCTAACTCTGAACATACATTATCAAACATTAATGAGGGAGCCGAGGAAGGTGATGATGATGATGATGATGATGATGGCGGACCAGCTCATGATGAGGGAGGAGCTGCATTACTAGATATTGTTACTATTGCTCAAAAGAGTGTGAGGGATGTCCTAAGCCAAAAAAGCCGAGAAATACCCACAACTGCTGTTAGCTCCCAACAGGGAGTTAGCATTGAAGAATTCAGTATCCCACTGACAATTGCACACCCCACCATCCACTCAGTCTCCTCTCAACAGGAGACTGTTTCACTTGAGCATCGGGAACAAGCACAAATGCTATCCGATAATCCTTTAAATTTGATGGATATTGAATTAAGTACACATCTGTCAGAGTGTACGACTTCATTTCAATCACCGAGTCTAGAACAGATACACGCTAGGACACTTGCGTCTACTTCATTCGTTGAAGTAAGTGCAGTTGAACTTAGGGTCACTGCCGCAACATCCTCAGTCACGGAAGCATTTGTTGCTCCGTCACTTGAAGAGGGTGGAAGTCCATTCAGAGCTACGACTTTGCCAACTCCGAGCACTGGCCACGCAGAGGTTCTTTTTACAAGTTCCACTGTTGTGTCAACTGGAAATCTGAGTGACACAGTAGTTACTCTTTCCCCGTTCGTCACTAAAACAACTTTGAATCAAGCGTTAAGTACTACTGTTGCTGGTGTCAATAGTCATGTATCTGCTCAATTGTTAGTACATCTTGTGTGACGATAGCAATCTAAGTATAGATAGCATTTTGTGTAAGTCAATTTACTTGCTATTGAATATTAACAAGTGTTTGATATATGTTTGATTATGTGTGTTTGATATTAATTGCTTGTATGTTTGAAATTAGGGTAATGCGTTACAATAAGTTCAAACATAAAGTATAAAGATAAATTCAAACATAAGTTAAAACATAAGTTCAAACATAACTTTGAAGGCAAATTCGAATTTGTCTAGGAGGACAAGTTCGAATAGGCCTTGGGCCTAAGTTCGAATTTGTCCTAGACAAAGTCGAACCTGTCAGTACAATTAAGGGTAAATTCGATTAATTATTAGACTTTTGCAGAGACTTTTCAGATTACGGGGAGTTTAAGCAAAAGGGCGATCTCGAACTTGCTAGCATTTGGAGAGTTTCGTTTGGAGAGAATCATCGTGTTGGGACGTTCTAGTTGTTCGTCTATCACCGTGGTAGTCTCCGTGTTTCAGTGTGCGTGGTCTTTCCGTCAAGCCACTAACGAGGATTCCGCACTCGTTGGAAGGTGTCGCGTCAAGATAGATCTGTAGAGAGCAGGCCTTACAAGTGGTATCAGAGCAATTGGGTGTTCGTGGTGTTCTTCGTGTTCACTAGAAACATCTGTGGTTTCTTGACGTTTTGGACGGTCAAAATCACGTTTTTGGATACATTTCGAGTTTATCAAGTAAGATATCGGGAAAAAGTTCAGAAAAGTTCATCTTTTTTATCGAAATCAAAGTTTTTAAGCCTAAAACCTTTGGTTTAATCTGAAAAGTTGAAAAATTCGAACTTTTAGCCGTTTTTCGAACTTGCGGCGCTGGAACATCAAGGGGGTATTAGGGTTTACTCAAATTTCGAGTTTGTCAGAAAAATACGCTCCTTTCGAAGTCCTTAGGGTTTGATTCGAGTTTACTTTAATTCGAATTTGCTCAAAATTCGAATCTTCATTAAATTCGATTTTAGATCTTTGAGTTTAGTTAAATCTTCGAATTTGTCACATATTTTGATTTTAGTTGAACTTTAAACTTAATTTCAAATTTAATTCCAAACAAGTTTAAAATTAATTAAATTCGAACTTACTCAAGTTCGAAAGAGTTAATTTAAATTAATTTCGAATTAAATTAATTAAGTTTCAAATTCAAAATTTTTGAAACAATGACAAGTTTACAATGGTTTATTGAGATGGACCATGAAGTCGGAAAAGCGAATTCTCCACCTACGTTGATGAAATTGGAGGATTCTTATTGGTGGAAGGATAGGTTCGCCGACTTCGCTAGATTCAACAATATGAGGATGTGGATATGTATTGGCGAGGGATACGTTCCACCTACAACCGAGGTTGAAGGCCGTCAACGTGTCTTGTCATATCAGAAGATGAAAGATGATGATAAGAAGTTGTATGAGGCCAGAACCGAGCATTCTCGACTATTAGAATGACTTTACCTCAGGAGATCCTGCACACATTTCGCAATCAGCGCACAGCAAAAGAATTGTGGGATACACTGGAGAAAAGGTGTGAGGGAAATCCTAGGGTGAGGCAAAATAGAATGGAAATGCTCAAGCAGCAGTTCGCGATATTCAAAGCTTTGAAGAACGAAAAGCTGGATGAGACAATTACCAGATTCTATAATTTGTTAACTGAGTTAGACAACCATGATGTCGAGTATAGTGAGTCAGAGAAGATTGTCAAAATTCTAGATGCTTTACTAGCCAAATGGGAGATGTATGTGGCGCTGATAAAACATGATGAAGACAAGTTCTATACTCTAACTCTAGAAAATGTCATAGGAACGCTGAGGGCCTATAACTTTGAATTGCTGAAGAGGGAACGGGATTATGACCATGTACAGGATCCGGATATGTATTGTGGGAAGTCCAAACCTTCAGGGGCATGTGACTTGAAGACGGCTACAACATTCTTTTCGGGTGAAACATCGACTCCGGTTGAAGCAGAAGACTCAGTGAGTCGGGCTTTCTTAGGGTTCTCTAGACCAAAAGAAAAGACAACTCAGTCTACACCTACATCTCAAGGATACTCAAAGATGCCGATGAGCGCAAAATCAGCTGAAAACCATCTGAATCTGTTGGCTTCATTTGTGGCTGGCAATTGCGTTCAAGGGAAAATCAACGATCCTGCGCTATGTGATGAGGATTATGATCAGGTGGACCCTGATGATTTAGAGGAGATAGATCTGCAATGGCAACTGGCCATGGTAACTGAGTGAGTTAAAAGGTTCATCAAGAGGACGGGCAGAAATCTCAACGTCAGTAACAATAAGATTGGGTTTGATAAATCCAAAGTTAAGTGTTACAACTGCCAAGGGTTAGGACATTTCGCTAGAGAATGTCAAAGACCTAAAGTCGAGTACTACCATAACCAGTACCAGAATCAATCTCAGGGGAGATATCAGTCGGGTAATTCAGGTAATCAGGCAAACATAGTTGGTCTGTTAACCAACGTCACATTTGACAGACAGCTCAATGGAACATATGACTGGAGTACACATCCAGAGTCCAATGCTAGAGCCTTTATGGCTGAAGTAACGGAGACTGGAAGTGTCGGTGCAGAGGAACATGCAGGGGACATCAATCAGAATGATATCAGTCCTATGTTGGTAGAAAAGTCAGAAGAGCAGACGATTCTGGAGTTCGTCGCACAGATGGCCAACGTAGAATCAGATCACGCCAAGGTAATTCTGAACTTCTCTACATTCCATGATTTATGAGCTTTGTGTGCTACGTCTAATGATAGATTAAACTTAGTACTAGAATCACATCAAAATAAAACTGCTCAAAATAAATCCTTAAAATCAGACAACGCTAGCCTCTTAGACATAAAGGAAGATCTTAGAAATAAGCTTAAGGCAGATGCACAAGATGTCATAGTTCTGAAAGACAAGCTGAGTGAGCAGTGTGTTAGAATAGAATTGATGTATGAACATGTTGAGACATTGACCAAAGAGCTTAAGATCAAAGAGGTAGAGATTCTAATGTTAAGGTAGCCGAGGTGAATAGTAAACTGGAAAAGTTTAGGAACTCATCACTCAACCTAGGGAAGATCTTAGATGCACAGCGTCAGTCTAAGAAACCTGTAGGTTTAGGATATAATGAGAGTCCTCCACCTTTCAATAATAACTATGTGCCTCAGCCTCCGGAGAAAACTGAAAAACCAGTTGAATCAGAGGTAGCACCTGAACCTATGTCTGAACCAGTTAAGGATAAAGAAGCTAGGGTGACTAGTAATACTGTCAAGATTAAGAAGGTCAAATTTGTGCCATCTTCTAGTGATAAGCCTGTAGGAGAAGCTAAAATTGACTTTAATGATCAAGAGGAGGAAACAGTCACTATAGTTGAGACGAAAGAACAAGACACTAGTGAGACACCTAAGTCAAAGGGCACACATAAGAAGTCGATTGACAAAATGTCTTGCTTTAGATGTCATGAAAAGGGACATGTTGCTTCTAGTTGTCCACATAGGAAGGTAGACTCTACTCCTAAAATTGGAAAGCCGGAACAACATAAACCTTCTTCAAGTGTTGCAAGCACAAGTGGTTCTCATCACACCGAGAAAATTGTGCAAGCCACACCAAAAAGTGTTGTGAAACAAACACCTGTGTCAGGTCGACCAAACGAATTGATTAGTACTAATTCACCAAATAGAGTTCCTAATCAAACTAGGTCAGGACCGCAACAAATTATAGGACTTTACACCTAGAAGAGCATACACTCCGGTTAGGTCACACACTCCTGTAAGACATCAAACACCAGGTAGAGCTTAGGGATATCAATCGGAAATGCCTTATAATCGAAACTATTCAAGTTCTCCACAGCAAATGCCTACACAAAGGCCGAGAGTGAACTTAAATCACTCTGCACCACAACAGGCTCTAAATCAAAAACCCAAGTCACCTGAATGGAGAGATGGGTATTTGAAAGAGTTCAAGTATGTGGACGAGAATGGTATTACCAAGTCAGTCATGGCTTGGGTTCCCCATGATAACTAACCTCTTTTCTTTCATGTAGAGGAGATAACTACATGTCCAAACAACAAATGGTTCGTCGATAGTGGTTGCTCGAGGCACATGACTGGGGAAAGAAGTCAACTCGCAGACTTCAAGGGAAAGAATAGGGGATTTGTATCATTCGCTGGTAATAAAGGAGGAAATATCACCGGTACTGGAGTGGTCACTAATGGGACTATCAAACTGGATCAAGTTCATCACGTTGATAAACTGGTTCACAATCTCATTAGTGTATTTCAAATCTGTGATAAGAAGAACTCAGTACTTTTCACTGATACTGAGGTGTTAGTGCTGAAAACAGGATTCAACGTACCTGAAGAGTGGATACTGATGAGGGCTCCAAGGAAGAATGACATGTACATGCTGGACATGAACAAGCTGGAATCTGCGATGGGACCAATATGTCTACTATCAAAAGCTTCAGAGATTGAATCAGTTTTGTGGCACAGACGCATGGCACACTTGCACCTGAGAAAAATGAATTACATTACGAAAAATGGATTGGTGCAAGGTGTTCCAATGAAGAGTTTTCAGTTTGAGGACAAGTGTCTACCATGCAAGAAAGGAAAACAACACAAGAAGGCACACAAGTCTAAGACTCAGAACTCAATAGCTGCCACGTTCGATTTGTTACATATTGACCTGTTCGGACCAATCAACAAAAGGAGTATAGGTGGTAGTTGGTATTGTTTGGTTATTATTGATGATTACTCATGATTTTCATGGGTTTTCTTTTTAGGTACGAAGGACGAGACAGCTGCCAAGCTAATCGGGTTCTTAGACCAAGTAGAAAACTCTTACGGAACGAGGGTCAAGCGTATCAGGAGTGACAACGGAAAGGAATTTAAAAACATGGTTATTGGTGTATATTGCCTATCAAAGGGCATAGTGCATCAATTTAGTGCACCATATGAGCCACAACAAAATGGGATGGCAGAACGGAAAAACAGGACTTTGATTGAGGCAGCAAGGACCATGCTCTCGGAATCAAAGCTTCCTACCATGTTTTGGGGGGAGGCAGTGAATACCGCTTGTCATGTTTTAAACCGGGTCCTTACTTTCAAACCATTGAACAAAACCTGTTATGAAGTTTTGAATAAAAGGCCACCAAATTTAACTGGCTTCGAACCATTTGGGGTACCATGTACGTTAATGAAAACAAAACATCAACCTAAGTTTGGTGAAAAGGATGACGAAGGTTATTTCCTAGGTTATGTGCCGAACTCACCAAACAAATGGGTTTTTAACAAATCAAATGGTATGGTAGAGATTGTGTATAACATTGATGTTACAAGTTATACCCATGAACCCCAAACTGGTCCGGAATGGATTTTTGATTATGACAAACTGTTTGAATCATTTAACATTCCTTTGGATGGAAATGCAGGTACAATCGAACAGGACTTGTCGTCATTAAATCTGAATGACGAGGGTCAAAGTTTTCCGAGGACGACTTTTTCATCAACTTCCGAGCGTATAACAACAGAAGATAGGTCTCCAGCAGAAAATGATTCTGAAATGCCTACAAACGAAAATCAGACAACAAGTTCTAACTCTGAAGACAGTGTTCATGAGGAAGAAAATGTAGAGTCTGAAGTCATTCCCCGTTAGGTGAGATAGGATCAAATTTTGGAGATAATCTTAGGGTTGACGAGATAGAAACATCGAGGATTAATAAGAATCATCTGATTGAGAGCATCATAAGAAATCCAAATGCTGGTGTGAGAACTAGGAGTAGTTTGAATAACAACACAGTGTTGTTGTCGATGATCAATGACTCCGAGGCTTTTCACACTTGCTTGTATTCATGTTTCATCTCGCAAGTAGAGCCGAAGAATGTGCAAATGGCACTAAAAGACAACTCTTGGGTTGAAGCGATGCAGGAAGAACTGTCACAGTTCAGGAAACTTGAAGTGTGGGTGTTAGTTCTGTTACCTCGAGGAGAAGTTGCAATAGGAACCAAGTGGGTTTTTAAGTACAAGAGAGATGATCGGGGTATAGTGACTCGCAACAAGGCAAGACTACTGGTAAAGGGTTTCAACCAAGAGGAAGGAATCGATTACAATGAAGTGTTCGCGCCAGTGGCAAGGCTTGAGGCAATCCGTTTGTTTCTAGCTTTTGCGTCCTTCAAAGGTTTTAAAATTTATCAACTTGACGTAAAGAGTTCTTTTCTTTATGGGAAAGTGAAGGAACTGGTGTACGTTGAACAACCGCCCAGGTTTACAGATCCGAAGTATCCAGATAGAGTGTATCATTTAGATAAGGCTTTGTATGGACTACATCAAGCACCAAGGGCGTGGTACGAGACGTTATCTACTCATATTTTAGACAACGAGTTTGAAAGAGGGAGAATTTATAGTACGCTTTTTGTGAAAAGAAAAGGTGAACATTTCATCTTGGTACAACTGTACGTCGATGATATCATTTTCGGGTCATCAGACGAGCAGATGTGCAAAGACTTTGAGAAGGTGATGAAGTCTAAGTTTGAGATGAGTGTGATGGGTGAGTTAAATTTCTTTCTAGGTTTGCAAGTTGAACAGAGGAAGGAGGGTATGTTTATCCATCAGACGAAGTATGTCTACGACATTCTAGAGCGCTTCGGGATGGAGGGGACAAAGCTGACTGCTCACTTCAGCATGACGATTCAAGTGAATCATAATCTCGGACCGGGTACAGAAAGTGATACTGATGTGGATCCGACGTTATATCGGGCCATGATTGGATCACTCATGTATTTAGTGGCTTCTAGACCTGACATAATGTTTGTTGTGTGTATTTGTGCTAGGTTTCAAGCTAATCCAAAAGAGATGCACATGAAAGCTGTGAAGCGGATTCTGAGATACCTCAAGTCGAAACCGAAGCTGGGACTTTGGTATCACGCGGATGGTGATCTGGAATTGGAAGCTTTCACGGATTCAGACTATGGAGGATGCAGCTTGAATCGCAAGTCAACAACTGGAGGTTGTCAGTTCCTTGGTGGGAGGCTCATTTCCTGGCAATGCAAGAAACAGACTTCGGTAGCCGTGTCAACGTGCGAGGCCGAATATGTTGCTGCTAGTAGTTGCTGTTCACAGGTTTTGTGGATAAAACAACAATTGCGGGATTACGGTTTGACTTATACTCATACTCCTATTAGGATAGATAACCAGTCAACTATTGCAATAACCAATAATCTAGTTAAACACAGTAAAACCAAGCACATAGACATAAGACACCATTTTATACGTGATTGTGCTAAAAAGAATTTAATTGAGCTGGTAAAAGTGGCAACAAAGATAATAATGCTGATTTATTTACCAAAGCTTTTGATATGTCACGTTTTGAGTTGTTAGTTCAACTAAACGGAATGCGTAATCCAGAGTAACTTGACCTTAGTAGAATTGATTTCTTTTTATAGCAGTAGAATTTCTTTCTTTTTATAGCAGTAGAATTTGTTTCTTTTTATAGTAAGTTTAGTAGCTTAGAAGAATTTCTTTCCTTTTATAGTAAGTTAGTAGGTTAGTTTATTTTCTTACTCTTACTTATGAAAAATAAAAGAAAAAAGAGAGAAAACCATAAAAAGTTAAAAAAAAAAGAGAATATTGGAAAATGAGTTAAGTCTTAGATACATAGGTTCAAAGTGACGAAAATTAGCACAGTAGATACAATCTCTAAGTGTTAAGCTTTCACACATAATGCACCTAAAACTCTAAGTAATATACATTTTCTTGTTTGATGTGTTGGTAGGCATAATACACAAAGGGAATCTCAAAGCTAATAAAATATTCAAGTAAAAGTCAGACGTGTCACTAACTTAGATATATGACCAAATGGTCTTAATTGTTATGTTAGAGACATACAGACATTGATTCTAAATGAGGTATGTAAATTTTCTGGGGGATGTATAGCCACATCAGATACATCTTAAAGAGAAGAAAAGGATGAGAAATCATAAGAGTGAATTGAGAGTCAAGACAAGTAACTTTGTTGTACGTAAGTACAGACCTGTTGCCTCTGGTTTGACTCGAGTTAGCAAGATAAGTCGCTTTGTTGTACATCGGTACAGACCTGTCACCGCTGTCTTGCTAGCTTTAGAATAAACTCTAAGACAAACTAAGTCACTCTGTTGTATGTAAATACAGAACTGTGTCCGACGTTTTCCTTTTAAAGAAAATTTGCAATACCGAAAAGTTATAATCATTGTGTGTATGCCTTGATCATAAAAGTATGTCTAAGTATGAGACATGTAAGGTAGTTTCTTGATAAATAAAAAGGCCAAGGGGTATTCCAAAGTGTAACATGTTTAAAGGGAAAATAATACCAACAATCGCCTAGAAATGTGTGTCACGACAAACAATCAAGGAATCAAAAATTCGTAAGTGTGAGAGTGTAACACTGAAAGTGCGTATTTGACACCGCTATCTGATTGAACCTTTCTTTGACTTTCTCGCCAAAAATATTCTGTTAGTATAGGATGTAAATTTTAAAAATATTTTAGAATAGTTTAAGTTTAAATTTTATTTTAAAATTTTATTTTTATTTTACCTTATTTTATTTTATTTTATTTTATTTTATTTTTTCTTTTTAGGAAAAATGTCAAAGTTACTAAGGATGCATTTTTAGTTAAATAAACATACATTGCATGAAAATCTATCGCTTTGTGTGAATAATTTTTGCATAGTTTGTTCCGTTACACTAAAAAGTTGAAAAAGTTGGAAAAGTTGAATAAGTTGAATTTTATTCAAGGATTTTCAAAATCTTCAAAGTATGTTCGAATTTAAGACAAAATCGAATAAATATTCGATCCTGTCAGTAAAGTCGAAATTAACTACGAGTTCGAAGGTGGTTAGTATATAAAGGTCAACAGTGAACATTCATTACCACCTACATTTGATTTTTCTCATTCGAACTTGCTTTCAGACGATTTCGAACTTGTGTTCGAGTTTACCGATTTCGATTCTTTCACTATTTCTCGAAGTTTTGCTCACTTGTGTTTGAAGCTACTTGATAATCTAGGTATAAACATAAGTGTTATACAAGATTTAGGTATCCTAGGACTCATTTTTAGCAAAAATCGACCAAAGTTTGAAGTTTTAAGGGTTTAAACTTTGTGATTCAAAATCACAAGTTTCAACCGGTAAAACTTCAAATAAATCAAATACATCTTCAATTAGAACCTAATAGGACTAGTTGATACTAATTTCTAAGTCAAATGGGGTTTAAATCATGGATTTGTGTTCGAAAGTGACCGAATCGTTCATCATGTTCGAATTTGTCAGTAAATTCGAAGTTATCAGTAAACTCGAATTCAGTCAAATTCAAACATGTCCTTCGAATTTAGTATTAAAGTCGAAATATTCGCATAATTTTGAGTTCAAACTTGTAGAAATTCAAATGTATTGGATTTTGGACTTCGTAAGTTCAATTTAAAACAACAACAAGTTTCATTTTTATTTTTCACTTCTAATATATGTTATTGTTTAAATGTGCAGATATGGGTGAAAGAGCTTTTTTCCAGAAGCATAATATGGTTATATTACCATATATGGACCTTCCCGAAGCTCAAGCTTTTAGACCGATGGTGGAATTCTTGGCACATTCCAGGGTGTCATATGCACTTTCACATAATGTACAGATAATATTACCATATGTTAGGCAAGTCTGGGATCCTTTGCAAGTGGATTGTACCGTGACGCCAACAGTGTTAAGGACAAGAGTTGTCGGGCAGCCTATTGTGTTTTCTGCTGACATGCTGCGTCAAATTTTGCAACTCGGGACGGTAGAGCAAGACGCAGGGCCGATCGATTTCACATTGAACATAAGGCAAGCGGCCTTTTTGCGAATGGGCTATGGATTAGATATTGCTAAAGCTACCTATATGAAGAGTGGGTTGCTAGGCCAATGGAGGTACCTAGCACACGTGATTATGGTGTGCTTTGCACCTAAAAAGGCCGGTTTTGATTATATCGTATCCAAGATGCAGTCGGCTATGATTGCCTTGGTATGTAATAAAAGCTTCAGCTACTCTGAGATGTTCTTTGCGGAGTTCGTGCACCAGATCACGGCTCCAGCGCGAGAGAGATTTTTGATGTATCCGCGTTTTGTAATGATGTTGATCCGTCACCTTTTGCCAAACCTGCCGCAGCTAGCAGATATTCAGAGTGTGGCAGTGATAGATAAGCGTATTTTTGCCGATTTTCTGTCACATAACGCACGTAGGGCTGAGCAGATTAGACCACTGGATGCACCTCTCTTTGGTGTAATGGTAGATCCTGAGTATGTGGCTCCAGCCGGGGAGAACTGGGCTGGAGAAGGGCCTCAGCCTCAGCCGCAGCAAGTACAACAACAGCAGCAACAACGTCCTCCACAGCAACCGAGAAGGATGCAAAGAGCTCAAGAAAGACAGATTCAGGCATCCAGGCCTTCAACAAGCAGAGTACAAGAGCCATCGGCAGCAGGTCCATCGTTGGATGCTGCGGGCCGCTCAGGCGTGGCCCCAGAAATAGATCCTCGAGTAGAAACTCTAGAGGAAATTTGGGCACAAGGCTCTCAGGCACAAGAAGATATTACTGCTGAGCTTATTGATACTATCTTGGAGCCTCCAACTGATTATGATGATCTTATGAGAGATATAGATGAATATCAGCCTGAGGAAGAAGGTCAAGCAGTGATACCTTAGAATCGGAGTCTGAAGAAGCTGAAGAGATAGAAGTCGAAGAAGTAGCAGTTGAATCAGCTAATCCATCTGTTCGAATAGGCAGATACGGATCAAGAGTTGTGGTAAGTGAAAGGGAGGAAGGAAAGAGAGTGGTTAGAGGATCAGATGATGATGATTCTGATTATGAAGCTGAAGATCTTACTCCTCTAGTGCCAAGGCAAATAGCGAAAAGGCACAGATTCATGCAAGGAGCTTCATCTGCTTATGCTCCAGAGCCTGAGATTCCTGCTGTTCAACCATCAATCACGCCATCTCCAATAACATCCGTTCCATCCACATCGTCCACATTCACAGATAACTAGCGATTCTCAGAGCTAAGGAGCAAAGTCGATTCCAGACAGTCCAAATCATCCTGCTGTCCAAAGCAGTTAATGAGCTTCAATTGCATAACGCCAGAATTGATCAAGAGAACATTGAATAGAAATCAATTGTTGCTAATCAAGCTTCTGAGATCAAGACGATGAAGTCCCTCCTCGAGCAGTTAATGAAAAACATTCAGGCTCAGGGGGAGACAAGCTGCAGAGAAGCTCAAGCGATAAGAAGAGAAGATGACGATGGCAATGATCCTGAAGCTAGAAAAGAAAGTGATCCAGAAGATTTTCCATCTACTCAGCATGCGACAGTTCAGGGGGAGCCTAGTCAATTAGGAGTTGAAGGAGGTGAAGCTAGTTCTTCTAAGATTGTAGGGAGCGAGATGATAGATGCTCTCATGGATATAGAATAAGAAGAAACACTTTTTGATTTTGATTTTGAAGAGGATGTTGAAGATTTAGAGGAAGGGGAGTTTGTTCCTGAAGACATAGTAGATTGGAAATCTGATGATGAGGTCACGGATGATGAAGACGATAACGTTGATGAAGTGATCAATTCACAACCTATCACAGAACTATACGTGCAGAACGAGCACAATGTGATTGATATTGACGAGATTAAGTTGGCCTCAGTAGAAGATTCTGAACTAGAGGAAGCTGAGAAAGAGCCAACCAGGGCTGAATTGCTAAATCTATGGTTCAGAAAGGAAGAGAAGAAGGGAGAGCCAAAGAGGAAAAAGAAGATGAAAGTGCCAGGATCTGAAAATCTCTCTGGTGGAATACTAAGCTGGTTCTTCGACAGAAACTACAGCTATTTATACTAAAGAGAAGAGATGGACATCAATACATTAGGCGAACGCTCAAAGTGTTTAACACATTGCCGAAGTAGAAGTGAAGGAATTAGCCTGGAAAGAATTGATCAATATTGGTGACGACCCTTACGCTGAAGTGATCGCGAAGATAATCAGAAAAGAGGGTCGGTCCGGAAAGTTCGAAAGGCTAAAGCCAAGATCAGGCAAGAGAGTGGAAGATGAGACAAGAATAGATCCCCATAAGGGAAGGCCATGGGCTAGAATGGTGTATAAGCCCATCAAGTGTTTGAAGAAGGTGCCAATGAAGTCTATGCCACAAGATGTTCTCAGTAACATGAAGTGGTGGTACATAGATAACGATACTGCTGAAGCAATAATGGAAGATACAGAAGACAAAGTAATTTTGCGAGTGTATGATCCATTGCACCTAATAAATCTATCTAAGGATGACCTAAAGAAGCTACACGATCAGCCTATATTCACGAAGGATGGAGATCTGAAGCTAGGAAGTTCCAAAAGATAGTTAGAGTATGTATCGATATAGGCTTATATGCATGTAATAGCTTATATAGTTCAAGTAGTTAGACAAAATGTAAAAAGTTAGAAGCTATCGTCAAGGGGGAGTCTGTTAGTACATCTTGTGTGACGATAGCAGTCTAAGTATAGATAGCATTTTGTGTAAGTCAATTTAGTTGCTATTGAATATTAACAAGTGTTTGATATTTGTTGAATTATGTGTGTTTGATATTAGTTGTTTGTATGTTTGAACTTAGGGTAATGCGGTACAATAAGTTCAAACATAAAGTACAAAGATAAATTCAATCATAAGTTAAAACATAAGTTCAAACATAATTTTGAAGGCAAATTCGAATTTCTCTAGGAGGACAAGTTCGAATAGGCCTTAGGCCTAAGTTCGAATTTGTCCTAGACAAAGTCGAACCTGTCAGTATAATTAAGGGTAAATTCGATTAATTATTAGACTTTTGCAGAGACTTTTCAGATTACGGAGAGTTTAAGCAAAAGGGCGATCTCGAACTTGCTAGCATTTGGAGAGTTTCGTTTGGAGAGAATCATCGTGTTGGGACGTTCTAGTTGTTCGTCTATCACCGTGGTAGTCTCCGTGTTTCGGTGTGCGTGGTCTTTCCGTCAAGCCACTAACGAGGATTCCGCACTCGTTGGAAGGTGTCGCGTCAAGATAGATCCGTAGAGAGCAGGCTTTACATCAATTATCAGAGGTAATGGCTCAAATGAATAAAATTCACAAGTTTTTGAAAGGAAAATCAGTAGCAGAGAAGTCAGTGAAGCAACCCGATCCGAATCAAGCTATTGAAGAGCTAAGAGACTTAGTGTTTGAGCAATTTGATGAGATGAGAGAAAGGATGATAGGGTTAGAGAGCACGGTGATCACTGCTTTGGGGAATTTATCTGAATGTGTGGCGGCGGTTGAACAGACTTGCAAGGCTCAAGCTTCTGCGCCCAAACGTAAACATGATGAGCATGACGATGACTCCGATGATGCTCCTCATGAGGGGGAGAAGAGGAGGAAACTTGATGAACCTACACAGGGTATATTGATGATTAGCTATCCAGAAAAGGAGGCTGAAGTTAAAGAGAAAGAAGAGGCAGGAAGCTCAAAAGAACCTGTTGATGTTCAAAATGGACAGGAATTGATTCTTTATGAAGATGTTCCTTGTCCATTGAACATTCAGTCAGAGTTATATAATTTTGATGAATATGAAGAGTCAGAAGAAGAGGAACAAGAAAAAGCTTTAATGATTGAAGATGTTGTTGAGATTGAAGAGTCAAAAGATGATGATGTTATAGAGCTAACAGATGTTGGTGTTAGAGCTGAGAGGATTGAAGAAGAAGAAGTATTGGTTCAAGAGATCTTAAAGGATGATATACCTATACCAACGGTTGAGAAGCCTGAGGTTACGGTATAGGTAAAAGAAGAAGAGTTAGAACCAATCTGATCGAAAGTTTTGTTACTCCGGTTGTAAAAGAAGTAAATGAATTTGAAGTTATGGAGAGATTTTTTTGATGAGTATGTGCTTGCAGATGAGACTCAAAAGCAACATACATTGAGGTTTGAAGTTCAAAGGCTAGTTCAAAAAGAGATTGATGATATGTTATGCCTTCTGAACGAAGAAGAAGTTAGAAAGAAATTGAAAAAGGGTCTGGATCTTACCTCGAAGAAATCAGCTGAATACGTTAGGAAAAGAAACAAGCTGCCGTATCTTGAAGATCATCTGGATAAAAAGATTTTTTGTAAAAAGCAAGCTCCTTGTACATTCCTGAAATTGCTGAGAGTGTTGGAACCAAACCGACCAAAGTGAACTATGCAAGTTTCCTTCACAACAAGGCTCAGAGTGCAGACAAAGTTAGAAGTGAGTTTCTGATAGTGGATCTAGTAAAGATTGAAAAGGATTAAGATCTTTTATCCTACATTCACTGTTGCAAGATCGGATGGGAATACCTATAAGTTTACAAAAGCTGACATGTTTTGGATGAATTTGGTTGACATTGAAGATTTATTTGATGAATTATGTAGAAACAAAAGAATTGAGCTTTGCAGATTTGCTTTGAAGACTTTGTTTCATTTCATGCATATAAAGCTCGTTCTTATGTCAACCCAAGATCTTAAAATTGTGTTGAAAGGGGCATGAGAAAGATAAATGTGACTTCACCAAACAGAGAAATCAAATTTGCCGGGGAATTGAAAGAATTTCAAGTCATTATGGTCAAGCGTCCAGTAGTCATGTACAAAGACAAAAATCGAAAGCTGAGAGCTATGAGGACCATTGAATTGAATAAGTTTTGTAATGGAACTCTCCAAAAAGTTATGAGTGGACTTAAAGGAAAGCTGGCTGCTGATCAGAAAAGAAAAACTAAAAGAGGAGCCCTTAGTGCAAATGACAAGAAGCTCATTGTTGAAGTTATTTTAAAGATAAAGTGGAGACTAGCAAATAGAAAGAGTGTCAGAAATTTTGAGATGAAGCTGGGGCTTTCAAGATAAAGACTTTGCTTATTCCATCAAAGGGGGAGATTGTTAGAATATCTTTTGTTGATGAAATACAAAGTCTAGGGTATATTTTGTAATTTGTTCATAGCTGTAAATACTATATAATAATAGTTGACTTCGTAATAGGTAACAACTCTGACATTCTCTTATTGTGTATGCACGGAATTCCAGAGATCTAGGGCTACAGTTCTCATTCTCTTTTGTAATCAAATTTGTAATCAATCCAAGCATTCGGTTAGTATTCTTGATTATGTTCTTCGTTAATTGTTTTGATTGTTGATTGATATATAGGATTCACATTTCACAATATGTGTTTCATTGCTTACAGCATCGGGATTTTAGACAATAATACTAAAATATTACGGTGAGTACTCCAAAGTAAACCATTAAGGGACCAATGTTAATGAAATACACATTTGAAAAAGCTAACCTGTTAAATGATAATTTTCTTTGAAAAATGAAATTTCCACACTTAGAAAATATTCAGAAATGAAATTCAAATCATGCTTAAAGAATTTCCGATGTATAATGATGAATTTTGAAGTATAAGCATGAATTTCGAATGAAAAGGAATGAATTTCGAGTGAATAAGGACCAATCCCGAAGTGTTCAGAATGAATCTTGAGGTCCTGTTTATCTTCCTCGGTAGAAATAGATTGTGACGGAGTCTAGCCAAAGTGATCTTGGCCTTAAATTGGTCAATTGTGGCCTTGAAGTGATGGTCACCGATATCTGGTACAAACTTGATGGTATGCCAGAATTGGTGTAAGTAGATCAATGATATCGAAGGCTTATATTCAAGAAGGTAGCCCAAAGGATCTCCTTTCAGAATCTCAACTATCACTGGGTGGATTACTTTTATTACTGATGAGGCCAGTCTATGGTTATTGTCTGATAGGAGTAGAAAGTGTTTAGGTTTCAAAAGGTGAGTTTCAGGAAAGGGTGATGTAGGTTTTGGACTAGCGATGGATGTTGATTTGACGGATTTTGATGGCTTTGGTATCATTACAAGAGGATTGAGAATTTGAGGAGTTTAAGACATGTGTGGGTGTCTAAGAAGCCATATGTGACCTGTAAAAATAACAAACATGTTAGAAACTGCATGTAAGTACAAATGTCAACAACTAATAAAGAAAGATAACATTTCAAAAGAAATTAGAAAAATATGTGTTTCATGTTTACAGCATCGGGATTCTAGACAATAAGAGTACTTCAAAGTAAACCATTAAGGGACCAATGTTAAAGAAAATACATATTTGAAAATTTTAACCTGTTAAATGATAATTTTCTTTGAAAAATGAAATTTCAACACATAGTAATTATTTTGAAATGAAATTCAAATCATGCTTAATGAATTTTTGATGTATAATGATGAATTTCGAAGTATAGGCATGAATTTTGAAAGAAAACGAATGAATTCCAAGTGAATAACGACCAATCTCGAAGTGTTCAGAATGAATCTCGAAGTCCTGTTTATCTTCCTCGGTAGAAATAGATTGTGACGGAGTCTAGCCAGAGTGATCTTGGCCTTAAATTGGTCAATTGTGACCATGAAGTGATGGTCACCGATTTCAGGTACAAACTTGATGGTGTGCCAGAATTGGTGAAAGTAGATCAATGAAATGGAAGGCTTATATTCAAGAAGGTAGCCTAAAGGATCTCCTTTCAGAATCTTAACTATCACTTGGTGGATTACTTTTATTACAGATGAGGTCAATCAATGGTTATTGTCTGATAGGAAAAAGTGTTCAAGTTTCAAAAGGTGAGTTTCAGGAATGGGTGAAGTAGGTTTTGGACTAGCGATAGATGTTGATTTGACAGGTTCGGATGCTTTGGTATGAATACAAGAGGATTGAGAATTTGAGGAGTTTGAGGCATGTGTGGGTGTCTGAGAAGCCATTTGTGACCTGTAAAAATAACAAACATGTTAGAAACTGCAGGTAAGTACAAATGTCAACAACAGATAGAGAAAGATAACATTTCACAAGAAATTAGAAAAATCTGTGTTTCATTGTTTACAACATCGGGATTCTAGACAATAATATTAAAATATTACGGTGACTACTCCGAAGTCAACCGTTAAGGGACCAATGTAAATGAAATACATATTTGAAATTTTTAACAAGTTAAATGTTAATTTTCTTTGAAAAATGAACTTCCTCACTTAGAAATTTTTTTGAAATAAAATCGAATGATGGTTAATGAATTTCAGATGTATAATGATGAATTTTGAAGTATAAGCATGAATTTCGAATGAAGAGGAATGAATTGCGAGTGAATAAGGACTAATCTCAAAGTGTTAAGAATGAATGAGGTCCTGTCTATCTTCCTTGGTTGAAATAGATTGTGACATATTCTAGCCAGAGTGATATTGTTGGGAAATTACTTTTGTTGATGAAAATAATAAGTCTATGGTCAAATTGTAATTGTTCAATAGTTTCTTTGTATATAAATAGAAATGGTCGGGGTACTGTAGATGTACGTTTTTGTACTCGTTTGCACGAAATTGTACGGCTAGTTCAAGAATTGGGAATTGTGCTCTCATTGTTGTTTGCATTGTAATTCTCTGATTTTTTGCAATCTAATCATTCGGTTAGTGTTCTTATTGTTCTTAATTGTTTGATTCTTTATTGTGATTGATTATATTATAATATCAATTTGTATCAGAGCCTGTAATGGCAAGTGTTGGGAAATATTCTAAGTAGTTCAAACTATTAGTTACACTTCTCAGACTGTTAGTAGAATTTCTATGTAAGTACAAAGTTCATGCTGTTAGTTGAAAAATCTCGAGATGCTAGTGTAAAAGTTCATACTGCCAGAGTAATTTCACTCAAGCTGCTCTGCTCAAACTGCTAAGAGATTCAAGCTGCTCAACGGTTTCATAAACAGAAAGTGCTGATATTCAGGAAAAGATATTTAACGAAGATTTCAGCATATCTACTATCAGAGAAGTCAGAGTCCTTCAAGGAAACAAATCAGAAAGCATTATAAATACATAGAATAGGTTTTCTATTGTATTAGAAGTTTCTGCATATTCAAGTTTGTAATTGCTTTTTGTTTAAGTTTTCATAAGCCTCTAAGGTTGTAAAACCCTAAGAACAATTTGTGTTCTTCGTCTAATCAAACAGATTAGAGGTGATTGTAATCGTTCTGATTCAGCAATACAAGCAGTTTTGATTATTACTTGTGTTTATTTGTTATTGATTCTGAAAGCTTTTATCAAAATAATTAAGTGTTATTCCGCAAACTTCTTAATTAGACTTTGATTTAATACAAGATTATTGGTTTACACTCTGATCAATTCAAATCAGTTAATCTTAGGTAGTTAAGTTTAGATCCTGACAAGTGGTATCAGAGCCACAGGTCGTTCTTTGTTTTTCAAAGTCGAAAGCTTTCTTTTAAACTTTTAATCTTTTGCAATGGAATTTGATAATAGCAGCAGTGGATCTGGGCAAGGACTCAAAGTGCCTATGCTCAAGCCCACTGAGTTTGAGATGTGGAAACTCAGGATTCAACAGCATATTCAATTCATTGATTATGCCATATGGGAAGCTGTTGAATTTCCTCCTGTAGTTGATCCAGAACTTGATGATGAGGGAAAACCAGTCAAAACTCCTCCAAAAACTGAGCTTGAAAGAAAGGCTAGAATGAATGAAGTGAAAGCTCTTACACTTTTACAAATAGCCATTCCTAATGCTTATCAACATCAGTTTGAAAAAGTTTTATACTGCTCATTCTCTTTGGAATGCTTTAGAGAAAAGATTTGCTGGTAATGCCAGTACCAAGAGAAATCAAAAGGATCTTTTGAAACAGCAGTATGAGAACTTTTCTGGTGGCAAAAATGAAAACCTTACTCAAATCTTTGACAGGTTCAACAAACTGATAAGTGAACTGGAAAGTGCAAAAGTCAGCCTGGATCAAGATGAGGTCAACAGAAAGTTTCTCAGATCTCTTGGAGAAGAATGGACAGTTTATGCTGCCCAATGGAAAACAAAAGACACATTTGATGAAATAGAACTGGATGATCTGTATAACAGTCTGAGAGTGTTTGAGACTGAGATTGATATTAAAAAGAAATCTCTTTCTTATAATCACAATACTGCTCTTCTGTCATCTGAAAAATCTAATGGCAGTGATTCCTTTTCAGGTGGTGATGGCAACTCTACTGAAGCTCACTATGAGGCTTTTGTTGCCAATGATGGACTGTTTGCTCTAAATGCTGAAGATCTAGAACAGATTCATCCAGACGATCTTGAAGAGATGGATTTGAAGTGGCAACATGCAATGCTAACCATGTGGGCCAAAAGGTTTCTTAAAAGAACTGGCAGGACCAACTTTCAAGCCAGAGCAGAAGGCAAACTAGCTTTTGATAAGACAAAAGTTGAGTGTTATAAATGTCATAAGCTTGGCCACTTTGCCAGAGAATGCAGATCTCAAAGTCAACAATCATCAAGGCCTCAGCAGACTAATCAGGCTTCATCATCACAAGCACTTGTCTCTCAAGAAGACAATGTGTTTGACTGGAGTGATCAGACAGAGGAAGAATTTCAAAATCAAGCTCTAATGGCAGAAACATCAAATGTCTCCTCTACTGAACTACCATCTGAGGTAAATTCTAAACTCTGCTCTCAAACATGTAAAAATATGGTTAAAAAGTACAGAGATCATAATGAGAGAATGTGTAAAACTCTAGCTAAGATGGAAGAGAGGAGATATGAATACACGCAAGCCATAGAAGATCTTGAAAAACAGATCAATGACTATAAGGATAATGAGATTCAAATGGGACATGATAGAACATATCATGAGTGGGAGAAAAAGGAGCTAAATAAGAAAATAGAATTCCTAAATAAAAAGGTAGAAGAGACTGAACAAAAGGTGTTAGAGGCTAATAAGAAACTAGAATCTGTCAATATAGATCTAGGTAACTTCAAATTGGCTAATCAAAAGCTGGAACACCTAATGGAAGTCCAATTTAAAGATAGGGTAAAATCTCAGGTTAATCCCAAAGAAGGCATAGGCTACAGAGCTACTCCACCTCCATACAACAACAAATACATTCATCCAATGAGTGAGGTTGCTGATAGGCTTGTCAATGAACCATTAGATGAGTCTATGACTACTGTAGATCCTATCCTTGATAACAGTCCTGAATCTAAAGAAGATCAGATTCAAAATAGAGACTGTGAGTGCACAGCAGTTGAGAAAGAACACAAAACAATGAGTGCATCTATATAAATCCAAGCCCCCAGTAAGAAAGGAAAGGAGAAGATGAGTGTGTGCAATGCTGCTCCACAGGTTTCTGTACCTTCTAACTGTAACACTGCATCTTCTACAATGAATAATAGAAAGGGTAAAAATGTTCCAGTCTGCACATGCCAAAAGCATGGTGTCCAAAAGTTTCCCAAACAACAGCAGGTAAGGGGAAATCAGAGGAACAAGAACCAGAAATTGTCAAATAAAATTGGTTCTCCAATTCAAACAGTCAAAAAATGTTTTCATTGTGGCAGAAAGAATCACTTGGCCAGAGATTGTTTTTATAAACCATCTATTGCAAAACAGACTGTGAAACATCCAAAGAAAAACTCTCAAAATTCAAATAATCCAAAGGCCAAACCTCCTACTGCATCAGTTCCAAAGAAAACAGTAGATCATAGGTTCACAAAAGTTAATAAAAAACAGTCCACACACCAAAAACAAGTTTTAGCTAAACCAAAAGTAAATTTTAAACAAATATGGTGTGTCAAAGGTACAAACTCAGGTGAACCTTTTGATAAAAATGTTGAAACTGCCAAGTGTAAAGTTGAGACTGCCAGTGCAAATTCTCAAGCTGTTAGCACTACAGACTCAATTCAGACTGGTAGGCTCAAAATTGGGACTGGTAATGGATCATCTGAGACTGTTACTGAAAAGGATGGAAAAAATACCTGGATACCTCATGTGCTAACTAAGTACTCTCCACAAAATCCATCAGTGGATCTTACTAAGTATAAGAAATCCAAGACAGAATTTAGTTATGTTAATGCACAAGGACAACCCAAAACCAACTTGGTTTTGGTTTACTCCACTACTAACTAAGCTGTTATTTGTGCAGGGCAACCACAGGTCACCACGTAAAACCAGATGGCATTTGGACAGTGGATGCTCCAGGCACATGACAGGCAATTCTGAGTGCTTGTCAAATTTCAAAGGCTTTGATGGAGGATTTGTTGCATTTGGAGGCAACTCCAAAGGAGGTAAGGTTACAGGTAAAGGTACTGTTAATGCAGGCAACATGTTTTCAATGATGTTTGTATGTTGAACAACTTAAGTATAATTTATTGAGTGTCTCTCAAATCTGTGACAAACAAAATATTGTTTTCTTTACAGATTCTGAGTGCATTGTCCTTTCAAAAGATTTCAAAATTCCTGAAAATCTTGTTTTACTAAGAACACCAAGAAAGGACAATGTATACTGTTTGGACACAGAACTTTTATCCAAATCAAGTACTTTAAGCTGTTTGATATCCAAAGCATCATCCAATGAGTCTGCTCTTTGGCATAGAAGGATGTGTCACATGAACTTCAAGTCCATGAATGTTTTAGTCTAAAAGAATCTGATAAGAGGTTTACCACAAAAGAATTTCATATGTGATGATCATTGTGTAGCATGTCTTAAAGGCAAGTAACACAAAACTTCTCATAAGGCCAAAGAAGTAAATTCAATCTCATCTGCTCTTCATCTGATTCATATGGATCTATTTGGTCCAACATCTGTTTTGAGTTTGAATAAAAGGGCCAACTGTTTAATTATTGTTGATGATTTCACCAGATTTACTTGGGTTTACTTTCTTAGGTCTAAAGATGAAACTGCTGAGCTAGTTAAGTCATTTATTCTTAAGATAGAAAAACAATCCAACTCAAAAGTTAAGGTGATAAGATCAGACAATGGAATTGAGTTTAAAAATCACATTCTAAACAGCTTTTGTGTGTCCAAAGGTATTGCTAGGCAATATAGTGCACCAAGAACACCACAGCAAAATGGTGTAGCTGAAAGAAAGAACGGAACATTGATTGAGCCTGCTAGAACCATGTTAGCTGATTCAAAACTGCCAATGACCTTTTGGGCAGAAGCAGTCAACAAAGCCTGTTATGTTCTAAATAGGGTTCAGATTGTTCAATCACAAGGGAAAACTCCATATGAGTTATTCCATAATAGAATACCCTTAATAGCCTTTTTCAAGTCATTTGGCTGTCCATGCACCATTCTTCACACTAAGACTCACTTAGGGAAGTTTGAAAGTAAGGCTGAAGAAGGTTTCTTTGTAGGATACTCAAATCAAAGCAAAGCCTATAGAGTATATAACAGTGTGTCTAAAACAATTGAAGAAAGTGGCAATGTTGAATTTAATGAAAATACTGCAAATATCAAAGGCACTGGTCCTGATTGGTTGTTTGATTTAGATTCACTAACAAATTCTCTGAGCTTTGTTGAGTATACTGCAGAAGCTGATGCAAACAGGATTAAAGCTGTCAACACAAATTCTCATGCTGGTAGTACAAATGATCAAGCTGTTGGCACAAAGTTTCAAACTGCTGCAGATTCAAACAGTTGGGATGAGTATACAATTATACCACTTCTGTCTTGTGACCCTCCAGGGGTTCTGAATGCTCAACATGATTCAAATCCAGCCACTGAAGTGCAGTTCCCAAGTCCTGAGAGAACACCTCCAACACAAAGGGAAACCGTCCCAGATTCAAGTCAAGCTGAACCATCCACTGGTCCTGATGGAGATGATACAAACCTTGGATCTTCTTTTCAGACAGAAAGAGAGCCTACACTCAGAGTTCACAAGTATCATCCTCTCAATCAAATAATGGGTGATCCACGTACACCTGTGCAAACAAGGAAAATGGTTCAAAATGAGACTGCTGCTGGTGAACAAGCAGTTCCTGAATTCAGTCTAGCTGCTTTCGAACATGCCTGTTTCATGTCTCAGCTAGAACCGAAAAAGGCATCAGAAGCATTGAAAGATTCATCCTGGATTGAGGCAATGCAGGAAGAGCTGCTATAATTCAAGATTCAGAATGTATGGACACTTGTTGATCTTCCTAAAGGAAAGAGAGCCATTGCTACAAGATGGGTGTTCAGAAACAAAAAGGATGAGAGAGGGATAGTCATCAAGAACAAAGCAAGATTAGTAGCACAAGGGTACACTCAAGAGGAAGACATAGATTATGATGATGTATTTGCTCCAGTGGCAAGAATTGAAGCCATCAGACTGTTTTTGGCTTATGCAAGCTTCAAAGGTTTTAAAGTGTATCAAATGGATGTGAAGTCTGCTTTTCTATATGGCACAATTGAAGAGGAGGTCTATGTGTGTCAGCCTCCTGTTTTTGAGGACTACAAGTATCCAGACAGAGTCTACAAGCTAGACAAGGCTCTCTATGGACTCCATCAAGCCCCCAGAGCATGGTATGACACTCTGTCATCATACCTTCTACAGAATGGGTTCAAGAGAGGAACTCTGGACAAAACACTATTCACAAAGTCCATCAAAGCGGAGATTCTGCTTGTACAAATCTATGTTGATGACATCATCTTTGGCTCAACAAATGATTGTCTGTGCAAAGAGTTTGAGGCATTAATGCACAAAAAGTTTCAAATGAGTTCAATGGGCGAACTCACTTTCTTTCTAGGATTGCAAGTCAAGCAGAAGCCCACTGGTCTCTTCATCAGTCAATCAAAGTATGTTAAAGACATACTGGAAAAGTTTGGGTATCAAGACACCAAAGTTGCAAGTACTCCAATGGATCCTCACAAGCAGCTCCATACAGACACAGATGGCATAGATGTGGACATTCATTTATACAGATCTCTTATAGGATCTCTTATGTATCTAACATCTTCTAGACCTGATATTATGTTTGTTGTCTGTGTGTGTGCTAGGTTTCAATGCTCTCCAAAGGATTCTCATTTGGTTGCTGTTAACTGAATCTTTAGATATCTCAAAGGCCAACGACATTTAGGCCTCTGGTATCCTAAAGACTCTCCTCTTGAACTAACAGCCTATTCTGACAGTGATTATGGAGGATGCAATATTGATAGAAAATCCACAACCGGTGGATGTCAATACTTGGGAACAAGATTGGTCTCTTGGCAGTGCAAAAAGCAAACTACTGTCTCCACATCCTCCACTGAAGCAGAATATGTAGCAGCTGCAAGTTGCTGCTCCCAAGTTATGTGGATTCAAAATCAACTGAGAGACTATGGTATGAATTTCCTATCCACTCCCATTTATATTGACAATTCAAGTGCTATTAGCATTGTACAAAATCCAATGAAATTTCCCAAAACCAAGCATATAGAAATTAGATTTCACTTTATAAGGGATTGCAATGAGAAGAAATTAATCCAAGTTACCAAAAT
The DNA here is from genome assembly GCA_020465985.1 of Centrapalus pauciflorus. Classification (NCBI taxonomy): domain Eukaryota; kingdom Viridiplantae; phylum Streptophyta; class Magnoliopsida; order Asterales; family Asteraceae; genus Centrapalus; species Centrapalus pauciflorus. The sequence goes on along the minus strand of JAANYP010008048.1, from coordinate 165,791 downwards.
TCACACTGATGATCAGTTAGCTGATCTATTTACAAAACCATTTGATGTAGGAAGATTTACCTTTCTAGTATCAAATATTGGTATGGTTAACATGGATTAATTTGCTTTTCTGTGTACATATGCTTGCTTAAGGGGGAGTCACTGTTTCATTCCCAGTCGCCTAATTTTCAACTAACAGCTTGAGTATTTTCTCAAGCTGCTAGTTCATTTTCTCGGACTGTTAGTTGTTTCACTTGATCTGTCAAAGTGTGCAGGGCAATTTGGTCATTTCCATAAGTATGTGCGCGGGTTTGGATATTTTCAAAACCTTTAAAGGTTCCTGTTTCGTTCTATTGTAACTACCAGTTGCAAAATATCTTCTTGATCCTCTGAAACGATTCCCAAGCACATTACTGAAACCCTAAAATCTCCGACTGATCTTCAATGGAGTTCGTCAAAGAACATAACTGTCTACCCTGCTCTCTCAAACACGCTGATCTTGAACCGTTCCATGACATGATGGAATTCGTTCGAAGTTCCCATATCAATCATGCCCTCAATATCAATCCCAACATCTACATCTCTCATATTGAGCAGTTCTGGAACCGTGCTTCTGTAAAAACCATCAATGGAGTCTCTTTTATGACATCCAAAATCGATGGCACTACCATCACAGTGACTAAGGAATCCATTCGACAACATCTGCATCTTCAAGATGCCTCAGGTATAACAGACCTATCCTTTAATGAGTTACATACTGGTCTTTATAATATTGGATATAGGGGTCCTGCTGATTCTTTTACTTTCTTTAAAGCAAACTTTTCTCCTAAATGGAAATATCTTGTGCACATTCTTCAGCAGTGTATTAGCCCTAAAAGAACTGGTTGGTCCAAATATTCATCAAATATTGCCACTGCCTTGGTGTGCTTTTCAACAGGCCAACATTTCAAATTTTCAAATATGATCTTCCAGGGGATGTTAAGGCATCATTCCCTAAAGAATGAGAAATTTTTTATGTATCCTAGATTTTTAGCAGAAATAATTGCAAAAACTTGCATAAATTTTAATATACGTAAGAGGATACATGTTTCCCATAGGCACTCACTATCTTCTATTAAAAGGCTTTTAAAGCCAAGTGCCAATTTTTTGAGTGTAGATGTCCCATTGCCTTCTGCAATGATGCGCATCATTCCAAGAAACAGAGGAGAGGGTCCTGAGCAGGCTCAGCCTAACATTACTGCTTCACCCCCAGGACCCCAACCCACTCCTCATGATACACAAATGCCTTCAGTTCCTTTTGTTAAGCCCTCATCCCCACTACTACTATATAAAAGGAAAAGAGGTCCAGGAGCTCCTTCCTCCTCAGCCCTCATACAAGAGCCAAATAACCCTTTGCAGGAGAACACTTCTGCACAGAATATCCAAAGGGCACTCACTGAGGACACTCCCAACCTCAATCAGGAGGTGGACATCTCTCCAGAGATAGTCCATATGGGTTCTGTGGCTCACACTACTGTTGCTTCTACACAAGAGGCACAAGAGAGTGCCAACACTAAGACCACACCCATGGCAACAGCAGGTGTGCAAGCACCAGCTGGAAGTCTCCAGTACCAAGAACAGAGGGGCCCAGAGGTTTCTACTTCTGGTATTCGTGCCAGTGATAGATCACAAGCACCACATTCGTTTTCTGATCTTGAGGCTAGTCTGCAACTCATGCTATTAACGGATCTTAAGCTGCAACCTGTTGTAGCAATGTTGGAATATCATCAGTCCATCATTGCTGCACAGGGGGCACAAATAATTGCACTCAGGCAGGCAGAAGCGGTTCAAAATCATAGAATGGATTATCTCCATAAAGGGTTTACCCTCTGTGGGAATAAGATCATTCAATTAGAGCGTATGATTCAAACCCAAGTGGCAAAGGTTGTAGGTCCTCCTGACCAAACCAATGCTTCCAAAAAGGGGGAGAATCAGGAGATCCCTAAAGCAGTCCAAGCAGCTCCAACAGAATCAGTCCATGCAGCTCCAACAGTTCAAGAATCTAGGCTAACAGTCCCAACAGCTTCTCAAGCTGTTAGCCTAGAAACTCAAGCTGCTTCTTCAAAAGCAACTGGAGTTGTTATAAGAGAAGGTATTCAAGCTCCCATCAGTTCAGTCCAAGCTACAACTTCTGCTACAAAAGATAAGGGCAAGGGCATTCTTATATAGTCTCCAAAGCACAAATTTTCTACCAAAGAAGCCCAGATTGCCTTTGATGCTGAGATTGCCAGAAAGCTAGCAGAAGAACAAGATAAAGCTTTAGACCAGCAAACCCATGCCCGAATGCAAGATGATGAGATATTAGGAGATTATCTAAGAGGGTTTGTGGTCAAGCAAGGTGAAAGGAAAAGAAAGATGCCAACAGGGCACTCTAAGGCTGAGCATAGAAGATTCCTGATAAATTTTGCCTTTGCTGCTGGTATCCCAAAGAAGATGGATCAGTCCATGAGCACAGAAAGGCTGCAAGATATCCATGACAAGGAAATGGAGAAACGTAAGGTAGCCAAAGTCTCCCAAGAAGTCCAAACATCAAAAGTTTCAGTTCAAGCTGCAGCCAATAATCCTGCTTCTTCTGTTCAAGTTGTTGCTCCTATTCCTCAACCAGAGCCAATCTCACAAGCAAAGCTTGACCAGGTCAAAAAGGTGCTATTTGAGCATCAGCTGCAACAAGTCATGGAGATAGAAAAGTCCCTTGACAAGCATGATTTCTCCAAACCTCTTATTACTTACTGGTATGCTAAGCCAATGGATAACATTGACTTAAGATATCATTTTGTAGTAAGAAGAGAAACTGGTCCTGAGGAAGAGTATAAAAGCATAATGCATATGGCTCAAGGGATGACAAGAGATGAGCTTACAACAATGTATCAAGTTAGGACTGCCACTCAAGTCAGATCTTCACTCCCACAAGTAAAGCAAGCTATTAAAGATCTAGAGAGCATTTTTGATCCGGAGTCAATAAGAAAGGATATAGAAGATGTCAAGGAGATGAAAGTTGTACAAGTTGATCTGTTTGTTAAATCAAAGACTTACAGAATCAGGTTTGCAAATGGATCCTGCATATTCTTAAATTTTGAATTCTTTGATCTTCCAAAGGCTATGCTACTTCAAATAAGATCAGTAAGAATATATTGTGATAGAGAAGATTTGAAGAGAGAATTTTTGAAGGCTGTCAATCAGAAACTTGCACAGTTGTAAGTTTTTGAAAGCCTTAGTATGTAAATAACAGTTTACTTAATTTATTTCCTTATTTGTATAGAACTTAAAGTCTTGTGTAAAGAATTTAAGTTAGGGGGAGATTGTTGGGAAATATTCTAAGTAGTTCAAACTGTTAGTTAGACTTCTCAGACTGTTAGTAGAATTTCTATGTAAGTACAAAGTTCATGCTGTTAGTTGAAGAATCTCGAGCTGCTAGTATAAAAGTTCATGCTGCCAGAGTAATTTCACTCAAGCTGCTCTGCTCAAACTGCTAAGAGATTCAAGCTGCTCAACGGTTTCATAAAACAGAAAGTGCTGATATTCAGGAAAAGATATTTACACGAAGATTTCAGCATATCTACTATCAGAGAAGTCAGAGTCCTTCAAGGAAACAAATCAGAAAGCATTATAATACATAGAATAGGTTTTCTATTGTATTAGAAGTTTCTGCATATTCAAGTTTGTAATTGCTTTTTGTTTAAGTTTTCATCAGCCTCTAAGGTTGTAAAACCCTAAGAACAATTTGTGTTCTTCGTCTAATCAAACAGATTAGAGGTGATTGTAATCATTCTGATTCAGCAATACAAGCAGTTTTGATTATTACTTGTGTTTATTTGTTATTGATTCTGAAAGCTTTTATCAAAATAATTAAGTGTTATTCCGCAAACTTCTTAATTAGACTTTGATTTAATACAAGATTATTGGTTTACACTCTGATCAATTCAAATCAGTTAATCTTAGGTAGTTGAGTTTAGATCCTGACAGCAAGAATTGATTGAATTTTTGAGTCAAGAAATTTTACAAATTGGGTATGCTGAATCGATAGATTTAAACATTAAGTTGTAACACAATATCATTTTAACTTTACAATTTTTACTTGATTTAATATTTGTTAATCTCATGTGTTTTAAATGTTTTAATCTTTTTGAGATTTAACGATATCGGATTGTCAAGTGCAGGGGTAGCAAACAAAAAAATTTTATTTGATATTTGTATATCTAATAAATTTCTTTTATCTGATTAATTGTAGGGGGAGCAGGCTTAATAGTTGATGTTAATTTGAGGCGGAGCTTAAAAGAAAAATTCAAGGGGGAGCAACAATTTTAGTACATTTTATTTTTTTTAGTACAATTTTTTTTATTTTTTGTTGTTAAAATTTTTTTTAATTGTTAAAATTTTTTTGTGTGGTTTATTTTTTTTAATTGGGCTTAATCGGTTAATAAGAGAGATTGGGTTTGTTGGTACACCCTGTGTGACGACAGCAGTCTAGTTTTCGTAATTGATAATCATATGTAATAGATTGGCCTTTATTAATACAAGTCATGTTTGTTTGGTCATATTTATGGATTAAGTTTATGATTGTGTATGTTGTTTACGTTTGCATGTTAAGTTCATGATTGTTAGATAAGTTCACGAGACTATGAACTTATGAGAATAAGTTCTTAAGGCATAGGCCACGAACTTAGGTCTCCAAGTTCGTACTTGCATGGGCCTGAACTTGTAAGTTCGTGGGCTCGGGCCATGCACGAACTTACAGGTTATAACATAAACTTATTTGTGTTATTTGAAGGCATTCGTGAATTTACACTTAGTGAGATTGGTCAGAGCATTTAGACGAATTTCATAGAGTTTTACTTTATTCTAAGGAGCAATACATTGTGTAGTGTCGGTATTCTATCGGCTAGCATTGTGTTTTCCTCCGTGTTTCTTGTGTGATCGATCCGTTAACGTGATACGAGGATTTCGCACTCGTTTCACGTCGTGACGCCTTGATTGGATCCATAGACGGTGGACCTTACAAGTGGTATCAAAGCTTACAATTTAATGTTCTTCGTGTTCTTGACGTTTCGTTAAACATACATAGGTTTCTTGGCGTTTTACAGTTAAATCACATTTTCTTGAAGTTATTATGGTGTTTTGAGCAGTTCATTTAGTCCAAAATCATCTTAGTTCATCTTTTCAAGTGAAAATCATTGTTTCTAGCCGTAAAAACATTGATTTAATGTAATTTTTTTAATAAAGTCGAATTTTGGCCGTTTCACGAACTTGTGGCGCTCGAACATAGGAGGGCGTTTTAGGGTTTTCACGAACTTGTCAGACGCTCCTCCTCGAACTCGCGACGCTCGAAGTTGTCAGAGTTTTGAACTTCTCAAATTAGGGTTTCTCGAACTTGATATCCTACGAACTTGTCAACCTCGAACCTGTCAGTCGAACTAGGGTTTCTCGAACTTGTGGATTCACGAACTTGTTTTAAAAATAAACTTAATTATAAGAAACGAATTTAGTTATAAATTCGTACGAACTTAACACAAGTCCTTACGAACTTACATAAAATTATTTTTTAAAATTGTTTGAATTAAAAGTCATCGAGAATGTCTAGCTTGCACAAGTTTTTGGAAATGGATCGCGAAGTAGGCAAATCAAATTCACCACCCAAGCTGATGAAGATTGAGGACTACTACTAGTGGAAATATAGGTTTGCGGAATTCGCTAGATTCAATGATATGCGTATGTGGATATGCATAGATGAAGGTTATGTTCCCCTAAAAAAAGAGCCTGAGGGCAGAGTGAAAGTTCTGTCCTATCAACATATGAAAGATGAGGACAAGAAAATTTATAAAGCTGAGAATCGGGCTTTATCGTCGATTAGAATGACATTACCTTTGGAGATTCTACACACCTTTAAACATCACCGAACCTCTAAAGAACTATGGGTGGCATTGGAGAAGAGGTATGAGGGAAATCCTAGGGTTAGGAAAGGGAGAACAGAATTGTTGAAGCAGCAATTTGCGATCTTCAAGGGGCTGAAGAATGAGACCTTGGATTTGATAATCACACGCTTTTATCATCTTCTGACAGAGCTTGATAACCACAGAGTTGAGTATCAAGAATCAGATAAGATTGAAAAAATTCTAGATGCGTTACCAGCAAAGTGGGAGATGTACAACGTTGATAAAGCATGATGGAGATAAAGTGGCAACTCTCACACTTGAAGAAGTCATAGGAACACTGAAGGCTTACAACTTTAAAATACAAAAGAAGGAGATGGAATATGATCAGGTACAAGATCCTGAAATGTACTTCGGAAAGTCAAAGCCATCAACTTCTAGTGTACCGAAGTCAGGGGCTACAGCGTTCTTTTCTGGTGAAGAGGAAGGTATACCAGTGATTGCTGAAGAATCGAGTGGTAGGGAATTTTTAGGGTTTTTTAAACCAGAAGATCAACCATAAAATTCAGGATCAACTTCTCAAGGTTACACCAAAATGCCTATGAGTGCTAAGTCAGCTGAGGAGCAACTAAAGCATCTAGCTTCGTTTGTAGCAGCATACGGCAACTGCATTCAAGGTAAAATCAACGATCCAGCTCTATGGGAGGAGGAATATGATCAGGTAGATCCAGATGATCTAGGGCAGATGGACCTGCAATGGCTACTGGCCATGGCCACAAAGAGGGTTAAGAGGTTTATGAAAAGAACTGCGAGAAACCTTAGTGTGAGCAATAATGTTGGGTTTGATAAGTCTAAAGTGAAGTGTTACAACTGTCAGGGATTGAGACATTTTGCTAGAGAATGTCAAAGGCCGATGATGGATAACTATCAGAATCCGGGACGAAAGAATTCAAATGGTTCAGGGAATCGAGCTTTAATAGTTAGGTTACTAACAAACGTATCATCTAATAGGCAGTTAGATGGTACTTATGATTGGAATTCGCATCTAGAGTCAAATGCTAGAGCTTTTATGGCTGAAGTGACTGAGAGTGATAGCAGAGCTGAAGAGGAAAAGAAGGAGGACACCCAGCAGTCTGATACAAATCCTTTGGTACTGGAAAAATCTATGGAACATACTACTCTGGAGTTTGCAGCTCAAGTGGCCAACGTGGAATTTGAACGAAAAAAGGTATCTCTCAACTTTTCTAGTTTTCGTGATTTATGTGTTTTATTCACTACCTTAAATGATAAATTGAAATTAATGCTAGAATCACATTCATCGATGACAGCTCAAATCCAGTCTTTAAAATATGATAATGCTAGTCTGCTAGACATTAAGGAAGATCTTAGGGCTAGAATGAAAACTGATGCTCAAGATGTAGTAGCTCTGAAAGACAAATTGAGCGAACAATGTGTCAGGAACGAAGTAATTTGTGAGCATATAGTGTCATTGACCAAAGAGATCTCCCTGAAAGATAAAGAATTAGCTGAGACTAGGGTTAAGGTTGTAGAGGCTAATAGTAAAATTGAGAAGTTTAGGAACTCATCCTAGAAGATAGGCAAAATCTTAGATTCGCAGAGACAGTCTAAGAAACCAGTTGGCCTAGAATATCAAGATGTGCCTCCAGCTTTCAATAGTTACTATGTGCCTATCCATTAGGATAAGACCAAAGAAACGGTTGAATCATAGGAAATAAAAGTAACTGAGACTGATACGGTCTCAATAGCTAAGGTGTCAACGACAACCCCTAAGGTTAAGATAACAATTAAGTTTGTGCAGTCTAATAGTGGGTCAAAACTAAAAGAGGGAAAAACTGTAAGTGATAATAACCAAGAGGTGTTGAACACAGGTGTTGAAACAAAAGAACAGGACATTAGCGACTCCTATGTCAAAGAGTGCTTATAAGAAGTCTATTGACAAAATGTCTTGCTTTAGATGTCATGAAAAAGGTCATGTTGCATCTAGTTGTTCCTATAGGAAACCAGAATCTACACCTGTCGTAGGGAAACAAGATCAACAAACCTTGAAAATAGTGCCTAGTATTGATAGCTCGAGTAGTTCTCAAAAAATAGAGAACTCGAATGCAACACCACAAGTAGGTACCAAACAAACACTGGTGTCAACCAAACAAAATGAAGGACTTAGAAATAATTCACCAAATAGATTTCCTAGTCAATCAAGGTCTGGCCCCCTACCAGTCATTAGGAATAATACACCTAAGAGGAGTTATACTCCAGTTAGGTCTCATACTTCTAACAGACAACAGAAACCAGGTAGAGCCAGAGTTATAACAATGAAATGCATTATAACACTCAAGGGCTCCACAGCAAAAGACAACCCAAAGGCCAAAAGTGGACATTAATCACTCACCTAGACAACAGGTTCTTGCTCAAAAACTCAAGTCACCTGAAAGGAGAGATGGGTATTTGAAAGAGTTCAAGTATGTGGATGAGAATGGTATTATCAAGTCAGTCATGGCTTGGGTTCCCCATGATAAGTAATGTGTTTTCTTTCATGTGCAGGATTTAACTAAAGGTCTTAACAACAAATGGTTCATAGATAGTGGTTGCTCTCGTCACATGACTGGGGGAAGAAGTCTACTGACGGACTTCGAGAGTGGTAACAAGGGATTTGTCTCATTTGCTGGGAATAAAGGCAGCAATATCACTGGAACTGGAATAGTCACTAATGGGAAAATTACACTCGAGCAGGTCTACTATGTAGATAAGCTCGATCACAATCTCATTAGTGTCTCACAGATGTGTGATAAGAAAAAATTCAGTGTTGTTTACTGAGAACGAAGCGCTAGTGCTAAAGCCTGGATTTGATCATCCAGAATAATGGATAATAATGAGGGCTCCAAGGAAAAATGATCTGTATATGATGGATATGACCATAGCAGAATCTTTGATGGGGCCTACCTGTTTGTTGTCTAAATCATCAGAGTCAAAATCCTTGCTGTCGCACACGCGAATGGCACACTTGCACTTTAGGAAGATGAACTTCATCACGAAAATTGGCCTTGTACAAGGTGTTCCACAGAAGAGTTTTCAGTTTGAAGATAAGTGTGTGTCGTGCAAGAAAGGGAAGCAACATAAGAAGTCACACAAATCGAAGACTCATAACTCAATCACTTCCACCTTCGATTTGCTGCATATGGACTTCTTTGATCCAATCAACAAATGGAGTATAGGTGGGAGTTGGTATTGTTTAGTTATTACTGATGATTACTCACATTTCTCTTGGATTTTCTTTTTAGGTACAAAGGACGAGACAGCAGGCACGCTGATAGGGTTCTTAGCCCAAATTGAGAACTCATACGGCAAAAGGGTAATACGTATCAAAAATGATAATGGAATAGAATTTAAAAATGCAGTAATTGGTGTATATTGTCTAACTAAAGGCATAATGCATCAATTTAGTGCACCATATGAGCCACAATAAAATGGGGTGGCAGAAAGGAAAAACTGGACATTAGTTGAGGTAGCAAGGACTATGCTCTCGGATTCAAAGCTTCCCACTATGTTTTGGGGGGAGGCAGTGAATACCGCGTGTCATGTGTTAAACAGAGTCCGTACTGTCAAATCTTTGAATAAAACCTGTTATAAGATTTTAAATAAAAGACCACCAAATTTAACTGGTTTTGAACCATTTGGGGTGCCATGTACTTTGTTAAAAACGAAACATCAACCTAAGTTTGGTGAAAAGGCTGATGAATGATACTTCCTATGTTATGTCCCAAATTCACCAAACAAGAGGTTTTTTTAATAAAACTACTAGTACAGTGGAAATTGTGTTTAACATTGATGTAACAAGTTATTCACATGAACCCCAAAATTGGTCCAAAATGGTTATTTGATTATGACTCTATGTTTGAATCATTTAACATTCCGTTTAGTGGTGATGCAGGAACTATGGAAAATGATTTCTCATCCTTAAATATTAACGACGAGGGTAGAGTCTTTCCAAATTTGAGCATTCCCACGACATCTGAAAATATATCGACAAAAGATGGGTCCCCAATAAATGAAGAACCTTTTTTGCCTACGGATGAGAATCAGATAAACAATTCAGCTTCAGATGACGGTGATCGCGAGGAGAATGTTTCGTCTGAAGTCACACCCCTACTAGGCGAAATAGGATCTAATTTGGGAGACAATCTTCAGGTCGATGCAGTTGAAACATCGAGAGTGAATAAGGATCATCCGATGAAGACATCAATGGGAATCCAAATGCTCGTGTGAGAACTAGGAATTATGTGAAAGTAACACAGTGTTGTTATCGATGATCAATGAGTCCGATGGATTTCACACTTGCCTATACTCATGTTTCATCTCTCAAGTTGAGCCAAAGAACGTCCAAATTGCTCTGAAAGATAATTCTTGGGTTGAAGCTATGCAAGAGGAACTTTCACAGTTCAAAAAGCTAGAAGTATGGGAGTTAGTGCCTTTGCCTCATGGAGAAGTTGCTATAGTGGGTCTTTAAGTGCAAAAGGGATGATCGAGGCATCGTTACACGAAACAAGGCAAGACTCGTAGTAAAGGGGTTCAACCAAGAAGAAGTGATTGATTATAATGAGGTGTTTGCACAAGTCGCAAGGCTTGAAGCAATCCGACTGTTTCTCGCATTTGCGTCCTTCAAAGGCTTCAAAGTGTATCAGCTAGACGTCAAGAGTGCCTTCTTGTACGGAAATGTGAAGGAGTTGGTGCATGTCAAGCAACTGCCAGGGTTTACTGATCCCAAGTATCCAGACAGAGTATATAAATTGGATAAGGCTCTATATGGATTGCATCAGGCACCTAGGGCATGGTACGAGACACTCTCTACTCATCTCTTGGACAGTGGGTTCGAGAGAGGGAGAAAAGATAGTACACTGTTCATTAAGAAGAAAGGGGACGATTTCTTACTGGTACAAGTTTATGTGGACGACATCATCTTCAGTTCGTCAAATGAACAAATGTGCAAAGATTTCGAGTAGGTTATGAAATCCAAGTTTGAGATGAGTGTGATGGGAGACCTAAACTTCTTTCTGGGTTTACAAGTTGAACAACGAAAGGAGGGGATGTTCATTTATCAGACGAAATATGTCTATCAAATATTAGAGTGCTTCAGGATGGAAGGAACAAAGCATACAACACATTTCAGTACTCCAATTCAAGTCAATCACAATCTTGGACCGGGTACCAATAGTGATACTGATGTGGATCCGACATTATATCGGGCCATGATCGGGTCACTTATGTATTTAACCACTTCTCGACCTGACATAATGTTTGTTGTTTGTATTTGTGCCAGGTTTCAAGCTAACCCCAAGGAGATGCACATGAAAGCTGTGAAGCGGATTCTACGATACTTGAAGAAACCAAAGCTAGGACTTTGGTATCATGCTGAGGGAGATCTGGAATTGGAAGCTTACACTGACTTAGATTATGGAGGGTGTAGCTTGAATAGAAAGTCAACAACGGGTGGTTGTCAGTTCCTAGGAGGGAGACTCGTGTCCTGGCAATGCAAGAAACAGACTTCGGTAGCGGTATCAACAAGTGAGGTCGAATATGTAGCTGCTGGTAGTTGCTGTTCACAGGTTCTGTGGATTCAACAACAATTGCGGGATTACGGTTTGACCTATACCCAGACTCCCGTTAGGATAGACAATCAATCCACAATTGCAATAACCAATAATCCGGTAAAGCACAATAAGAGTAACACATAGATATAAGACATCACTATATTCGTGACTGTGCTGAGAAAAAACCTGATAAAATTGGTAAAAGTTCCAACGGAAGACAACTTTGCGGATCTGTTCACTAAAGCATTTGATAGATCACGCTTTGAGTTGTTAGTCCCACTAAATGGAATGCGTAATCCAGAGTAACCTGACCTCAGTAGATTTTTTTTCTTTTAAATATTTTAAGTTATTAGTTTGTCTTATTAGTTAATTTACTTATAAAAAAAAGAAAGAGAGAAAACCATAAAAAATTAAAAAAGGAGAATATTGAAAACAAAGAGAGAAGTCTTAGAGTCTAAGGTTCAAAGTAACGAAATTTAGCACAGTCTAACAAACTATAAGTGTTAAACTTTCACACATAATGCACTATAAAATACAAGTGATATACATGATGGTAGTCTGATATGTTGGTACGCATAAAACATGAGGGGTTTTCCTGAAAGTTGATAAAACAACCAAGACGATTTCATATGTGTAACAAACTTAGATGTATGACCAAAAGGTCTTAATTTCTGTGTTAGAGGCTCACATACAATAATTATGAATGAGGTATTTAAATCAGTCTGGGGGATGTATGGCTTCATCAAAATACATTTTAAAAAAGAGCAAGCATGAAATGTAAAGAGAGTCAATACATGTCGCTTTGTTGTACGTAAGTACAGACCTGTCGCCGCTGTTTTGACTCAACATAGCAATGTCGCTTTATTGTACGCAAGTACAAACCTGTCACTACTGTCTTGCTAAAATAAAAGAAATATGCTCTACCCTAAGACAAACTAAGACACCCTGTTGTATGTAAATATAGAACTGTGTCCGAAGTTTGCCTTTTAAAGATGATTTGCAAATACAGAATATTCATAATCATTGTATGTCTATCTTGATCATAGAAGTATGTCTAAGTGTGGGACACGTAAGGTAATTTCTTGCTAAATAAAAAGGCCAAAGGAAAAATCGAAGTGTTGAGTGTTTAAGTGGACAAACATACCAACAATCGACTTGGTGTGTATGTTACGACAAACAATCAAAGGAATCAAAAATTCCAAAGTGTGAAAGTGCAAACACTGAAAGTGCGTTGACAAAGCTATCTAATTGAACCTTCTTTGACACTCTCGCAAAAGTATTTAGTTTATGTACTTAGTTTTGAATTCTTGCAATTTATTTTTATTTATTTTATTTTACTTTGTTTTATCTTATTTTAGTTTAAATAAATAAATCGAGGTCAGTTACTAGGATGTATTTTAGTTGGACAAAAAAATTGCATGATAATCTGTCTGCTTAGTGTGAAGGGTTTCGTAAAGTTGAAAAAGTTTCGAAACGTTGAAAAAGTTGTGAAAGTTGAAAAAGTTGAAAATTTTTCGAAGTTTTTCAAATTTGCACCTAAGTTCGTGTAAACCTAAGTTCGAACGAACTTAATCTCACACGAACTTGTCTCAAGTAAGTTCGAAGCACAGTGGTGGGGTATAAATAGGTCAATAGCATTAAATTTAGTCACCTACTCTCGAATTTACTCCTCATGAACTTAAATCGGCGATTACGAAGTTATTGGAGCGATCTCGAACTTGTCGTATTTCACGACTTTGATTCCTATTCCACAAAGAAACCACAGTTACCTCTCGAACTTACAAGTGTTTAGTGTCGATTTATCTCACAAACAATTCAGTAATTGTTATTTGGGACTTTTGATTGATTAAATTCGTGTATTTTGGGTTTCAAATAACCGAAGGCTAGGTGTTTCAAAATAATAAGTCTAGGGCTATAAAACTTAAAATAAATTATCAATAAACTCGATTGGAACCTTTTAGGACTTGATTCATTGGTCATTTAAGTCTCAAAAGGATTAAATCATGAGTTTCGATATTCAAAGGGCCGATCTCAAACTTGTTCATCTGGAACAGTGCCAGCGAACTTGAGTCATCTACGAACTTAATTAAAAAATATCTTCAAGTTGGAAGGCCGATCACGAACTTAACATTAAGTTCGTAGGGCTTATGGTTCACACGAACTTACACATAAGTTCAAATGGTCATTAAGTTCGAACAAACTTAATCAAGTTCGTATGAATTTAAATGTTTTCCAAAATTTATTTTTCAGAATTTAACTATTTATTTTGTGTGCAGGAATGGCAGATCGTGCATTCTTCAATAAGCATAATATGGTGGTTAGCCATAGACCTCCAAGCTCCAAAGGTAGGGCAGTACAAAGAGATTCTGGAATTTTTGACAAGATAAAGGATTGTATACGCGTTGACTCACAACCCAACGCTGATAATTCAGTACATTCGTCATTTTTGGAATACATTGCATGTGGACAGATTCGTAGTACCCCCGGTTCTCAGGGCAACCGTTAATGGACAAGTTATTTCATTCTCGGCTGATGATTTATGGGAAATTCTTCATTTGGGAATAGCAGTACAGGAAGATGGTCCAGTCGATTTCCCGGCTGCGATAAGGCAAGCGGCTTTTCAAAGAATGGGCTATGCTCAGGACTTGGCTAAAGCCTCGTATGTGAAAAGCGGGTTGATTGGACAGTGGCAGTATCTTATGCACGTGCCACTAGTCTGTTTTGTGCCTAAGAAGGCAGCTTTTGACACGATGACATCCAAATTATAGTCCGGGATGATCTCGTTGGTGTATAACAAGCCCTTTAGTTTTTCGGGCTTCTTCTTTGGAGAATTTATGCATCAGATCACAGCGCCAACCCGGGAGAGATTTTTACTATACCTGCGGTTCGTTATGATGATAATCAGGCACTTCGTGCCGAATTTGCCACCTCTACCGGAAGTGGTTGTTGTAGCAGGGATAGACAACAGGATTTTTGCAGATTGTTAAAGTCACAATTCACGAAGGGCGAAAAATGTTAGACCACCGATGACTCCATTGTTCGGAGCTTTAATAGATCCATAGTTTGTTGCTCCAGATGCAGAAGACTGGATAGTTAATGAGCCTCAACAACAAGCACTGGCACAACAAGAACCGGTTGCTCCAATTCAGCCTTCACCGAGGACGGCAGCGGCAGTTGTGGCTACTTCATCGGTAGCGCAGACTGATCCGATCTAAGAAACTTTTGAAGATATTTTTGCTCAGGGAGGAGCTGCTCAAGAAGCCATCAATGAAGAGCTGATTCAGGATATTCTTCATCTCCTGAGGCTATGGAAAATATTTTTGAAGATATTAAGAACTATCAGCCGGAGGATGCTACTAAGGCTGTTGAGAAGGAGTCGGAGACATACTTTGAAACTGCCAACGATGTCAGGGAGGCTGCAAATCCTCCAATTTCGTTTGGTCGTCATGGTACTCGACTAGTTGTGCAGCCACAAACTCAGTCATTAGGTATCCGCGATGAGGAAGAGGAAGATAAAGACTTTGTGCTAGAATAAGAGGTGTTGGTCGCAAGGCAACAACGGGCTAAGCACTTACGCCTAGATCAAGCAGGGTCATCTACATCCACCACCATTCCATCAGCATACACCACAACCACTCCATCACCATCCACATCGACAAACACCCAAGACCTTTCTCAACTAAAAGCTAAAGTCGATTTCCAGACAGTCCAAATACTCCAACTCACCAGGGCAGTCACGAGTTACAACAGCACAATATGCAGTTGGATCAGCAAAATGCATATCTACATCAGACTGTGATCACCCAGCAAGATCAAATAGCAACTCTTCAATCCCTAATGGAGAAGATTTTAAAAGATCGTGCAGCTCAGGTGGAGAGTTGTATGGAGGATAAGTTAAGGGGAGCCCGTAGTGAAGACGAAAGAGATGACCCTAGTGCAGAAAAGAAAAGTGAGCTAGCAGATCTTTCTAAATAGACTGCTCAGCAAACCAACATTATGGGGGAGTCTGGATCATCGTCTGGGGCTGAAAAGGATAAGGGCAAGGCTCCCGAGGCTACAGATGTAATTGAAGAAGATTTAATCGGAGCCTTGCTGGATTTGGATGAGGAAGACATCATATTCGACTTTGATGATGAAGTAGACCAGGAAGATCTTGAAAAAGGTGAATTTGTTCCTAAAGAGGTTCCTGACTTGAAATCTGATGATGAAGTGTTAGAAGACGAAGTAGATGAGGTAGATGAAGTGGTTATAAGTAAGCAACCGATCACAGAAGAATACATGAATGAAGATCATAGTCCGATAGATCTGGATATACTTAAATCTGCTCTAAATAATGAATCGGATACTGAAAGGTCGGACAAGGAGCTTACAAGAGAAGAGAAGATAAAATTATGGTTCAGGGAAGAAAAGAAACAGGACTTGGCTATGAAGGAGAAGATGAAGATGCCAAGTCCATGGAAACTGTCAGGTAGTATACTTAGCTGGTTCTATGATAAAGAACTACAGCTCTTCATTCTTAAAAGAAAGGACGAGCTACAATATCTGAGAAGAAGGCTAAGGGACTTCAATTCTTTGCCGAAGTGTGAAGTTAAAGCCTTAGCATGGAAGGAGCTAGTCAACATCGCAGACGATCCCTACGCTGATGTTATCGCTAAAATCATTCGAAGGGAAGGTCAGTCTAGGAAGTTTGAAAGACTTAAACCAATGACAGGAAAGCGAGTCATGGATGAGACAAGGATAGATCCATTGACAGGTAGGCCTTGGATGAAGATTTACTACAAACCTGTCAAGTGCCTGAAGAAGGTTCCACTGAAGAGTATGCCACAAGATGTTCTGAATAACTTGATGTGGTGGTACGTCGACAGTGAGATGGGTGAGGCAGTAATGGAAGACAAAGAAGAAAAGGTGATTTTGAGAGTTTATGATCCCTTTCACTTAGTTAACCTCTCTAAGGATGACCTGCAAAAGCTTTATGATCAGACAATCTTTTTTGATGAAAATTGGAGGTCTGAAGGCAGAAAATATCAGAGAGTCGTTAAAGTTTGTGTCGAGGAGAGATTACATGCGGGTAGCAATTTAAATAAACCTAATTCTATAGATTAGTGAATATCTAACTAGAAGTTATCGTCAAGGGGGAGTTTGTTGGTACACCCTGTGGGACGACAACAACCTAGTTTCTGTAATTGATAATCATATATAATAGATAGGGCTTTATTAATACAAGTCATGTTTCTTTGTTCATATTTATGGATTAAGTTCATGATTTTGTATGTTGTTTACGTTTGCATGTTATGTTCATGATTGTTAGATAAGTTCATGAGACTATGAACTTATGAGAATAAGTTCTTAAGGCATAGGCCACGGACATAGGTCTCCTAAGTTCGTAAGAACTTAGCCATGCTAAGTACGTACTTGCATGGGCTTGAACTTGTATGTTCGTGGGCTTGGGCCATGCACGAACTTACAGGTTATAAAATGAACTTATTTGTGTTATTTGAAGGCGTTCGCGAATTTACACTTAGTGAGATTGGTCAGAGCATTTAGACGAATTTCAGTGAGTTTTACTTTATTCTAAGGAGCAGTACATCGTGTAGTGTCGGTATTCTATTGGCTAACATTGTGTTTGGCTCCGTGTTTCTTGTTTCATCGATTTGTTAACATTATACGAGGATCCCGCACTCGTTTCACGTCGTGACGCCTTGATTGGATCCGTAGACGGTGGACCTTACAGGGTTACTTTTAAAACAAAAGATGGGCCGGATTTCAAATTTTAAAATGTCTATGTATTTGAATTTTGAAATTCAAACTGAACCTTTTAGAAATCCGAGCACTGTTCACTTTCTTCCCAAACCTTTCTCTCGACATTTCTTCATCACGAAGTAATCTGCTTTGGTTGGATTTCATTTTCAGAATTAAAATTGTAAGTATTTTTTTTAAAGATTGTTACTATTCTTGTAATGTTTTTCCATTCGAGTTTTATGTTCATATATGTGATTGTGTGTGTTTTTAGGGTGTCGATGTGTGTATATATGCTTTTATGATTTTGTATTTTAAAGCTGAAATTGAAAGTATGGATGTGAGTATAATGTTCAAATAAGCTTGAATGTCAAATTTCAAATCTTAAAACTCATCATACAACATTCAATTAGAGTTTGAAATTCTAATTTTTCAAGTTCTTGAACTTTCTGTAAATCGGATTTTTAGGTAATAAACTGTTGCTTTTGGAAAAACATCAGTAAAGGAAAAATGTTCAAATCATGTTTTCGAGTAGGTGTATGTAAAAGGCTAGGTTTGAAAGTCCCTAGAAATAATTTTTGGAAATTCCAGTGGTGTTTGGGACTTAGAAAATTTGTAAGTTTCAAACTCGAATTAAGACTCAATCAAGAAAAGTTTAGTATATATCGAGTTTGATTATAAAGGACTCAAGAAAGGTTTATGTTTCATTCGATTTGATAAGGATTGGGACTTAGAAATTTTTAGTATCAAACTTGATTGATACATCACTCGAGAAAGTTTAAGTCTTAATCGAGTTTGGCAAAGGGTTATTCGAGAAATGTCCTTAGCTTATTCGAGTTTATCATAAAAAGGACATAATTTTTCTAAGTTGTTTCAACTTGAAATAAGAGTCTATCGAGAAAGCTTGTGTTTCTTTCGAGTTTCATGAGTATTCATTCGAGAAATCTTGAGCACACTTCGAGTTTGATGCAACTTCACTCGAGAAATATCATTCTTCATTCGAGTTTATCAAAACTTCAACCAAGTTGAATTATGATTTATCCGAGTTTACCCATAAGTCATTTGAGTTTGGTATAAGTGTCACTCGAGAATGATCAAGACTCATTCGAGTTTGGGGTCAAAATTTTTAAAATTTTTCTAAGTGTGGGAATTTTAATTTTGCAGAAAATTTCACATTTTTCGAGAAATTTTTAAAAATCTGTGTTTTATTAACATTGGTCTCTTAACGATTGACTTTGGAGTCCTAACAATAATATTTTATTATTATTGTCTGGAATCCCAATGCTTTAAACAATAAAACACATATTTTTCTAATTTCTTGTTAAATGTTTTATTTTTCTATCTGTAGCATTAAATTTGTTTACCTGACATTTCTAACATGTTTGCTATTTTTACAGGTATCAAATGTCATCCCAAGCCCCCACCCGAAATTCCAATTCCTTTGATTCCCATTCATCATCTAACCATACACTGGTCTCTAAACCAGTTAAATCTGCATTAATCACTAGACCATCAACTTCATTCCCAAACCCTGAAACACTACTTGTCAAATCTAAATATTGCCTATCCCTTCTAGACAACATATACCGGCTCGACCTAAAAGTCATAAAGTTAGCCATCCGGTGATTGTGGAAATACTCAAAGGTCACCTTCTCGGTTACCTGTTGAAATATAAACCTTCTATTTCTCTTGTCCATCTAATCAATTTTGGCACACGATCAAATTCGTGCCTGCTGAAGGAGACCATAATTTTAAAGTAACCATTGATCAGTACAAAGCTAAGATTACACTGGCCAGACTCCGTCACAATTTATTCTTTCCAAGACAGATTCATACTTTCAACTTCCCAGAATTTGCAGATTTTGAAGACTTTGTTTCTGATGATCAACTATGTCATGATCTTATCTGTCTGGGTTATTCCAAACCCCTTGAGAAAAGTTCAAAGTTTCACAGAAATGGGCTGAATGGAGAATGGTATAGACTGTTCGGAATCATGTACAGATGTATGACATCAAAGCATACAGGAATCGACAGAGGCAACATTCATTGTCTGGGACTTTTTCATGGCATTGCTTTCAACAAGCATTATGATTTTGCACATTGTATCTAGGAAGATCTCAAAGAAATAGTATTGGCTAAGACAACAAACAGAGCAAGAAAATTTGTGCCACTACAACGGTTTATACAAATATTGATCAGAGGTGTTTTGAGGGCAAACGATAAAATTCAAAAGAGATCCAATGCTCAGAAATGCCCAGACTATGTAATGATGAGTCTTCACAAAGTTCAGGCTGCTCCGAATGCAAATTACATGCCTATTCCGGAATCATTCTTAAAGTATGCTGATCCTGAAGCAGAAAGTGTGAGACTGTATAGAATAGATCATGCTCCGATAGAAACCTAAGCACCGGGTTTTCTTGACCAAGGAGTGTTAGGTGAGCAAGTACATCAACATGGGGTTGATGTACAGGGAAGCCAAAATGTGACTGAGGGTGTTATGGAGGATGTGAGGGGAGGAGAGAGAGAATCAGATTCTGAGCGTACCTTGTAAAATATTCCTGAATGAGGAAATGAAGGTGATGATGATGAGGATGGTGATAATAATGATGATGCTATGGGAGGTGCTGGTAAAATTGTAATATCTCAACCTGAGAGTTTACCAGAGATAGATGTTGTTGAGATTGCAAGAATGAGTGTCAGGGAAATCCCTACCCTACACAACCAGGATGAACCACAACTTCTGTTAGCTCTCATGTGAGAGTTAGCATTGAAGTAGCCAGTACCCCACTGGTGTCTGCACACCCAACCAGCTACTCACCTTCTTCTCAACAAGAAGGTGTTTCATTTTGCACCGGGATTATCCTTCATGCACAAGTCTTAGAACCTATACACGATAGGACACTTGAGTCGTTTCAGGTGTTGAGACTAGTATAGAAGGACTTCGTGTCTCTGCTGGAACAACCACAATGTTGGAAGCAACTGTTGCTCCTTCACTTGAAATGGTTGGAAGTCCTATCAGAGCTACAACTTTGCCATCTCTGAGCACAAGCCACACAGAGGTTCTTTTTACAAGTTCAACCATTGTGACAACTAGAAGTCTAGGTGACCCAAAGGTTAGTCCATTCCCATTTGTTATAGAATCCAATATGCATGAAGCTATTAGTGGAATCACAGCTGAAATGACAACTCAATATTCAGAGATGATGGCTCAAATGACAAAAGTTCAAAAATTGTTGAAAGGAAAGACTGTTGCGAAGGGTGTCAAAGAAACCGATCATCAAGACTCCATTAATGAGCTGAGAGAATTTTGTTATGATCAATTTGATAAGATGAGGGAGAGGATGATCAGATTGGAAAATACTGTTGTTAGTGCTCTAGGTTTGTTATCTGACAGACTGTCTTCTGTTGAACAGACTTGTAAAGCTCAAGCTTCAGCTCCTGAACGTAAGCATGATGAGCATGATGAAGACTCCGATGATGCTCCTCATGAGGGAGAGAAGAGAAGGAAGCTTGTAGAAACGGATACTGGACTTCAAATGATTGCTTATACTGGGAAAGAGAAAGAAACAAAAGGTGAAGCAGTTGGAGAAGCTGAAAGTTCATAAGACAAACCTATTAATGCTCAGAGCAAGCTGGGATTGTTTCTATATGAAGATGTTCGCGTTCCTGTGAGTATTGAATCAGGTATATACAATTTGAAGAGTATAGTGGTTCAGAAAATGAAGATGAAGAATAATTGCTCAGAATAGAAGATGTTAATAAAGATAGTGATGAGCCTGAGGCTGAAGATGAAATATTTGAATATCTAACATCACATTGAGAGTAGAGAAGATTGTTAATGAGGAGGAGTTAGCAAAAGAGATTTTAAGAGATGAAATGCTAGAACCGACGGTTGAAAAGCCTGAGGTAATGGTTACTGTTAAAGAAGAGTTCGATCCGTTTCCAGTTAAGTATGTTGTAACTGAATCTGTGAGTGGGCTGAATGAAGTTGATTTGATGGACAAGTTTTTTGAGAGTTAAATCTTGACTGATGAATCTCAACGTCAACACCATTTAAGATATGCAGTTCAAGAGGATGTTCAGAAGGAGATTAATGATATGCTAACTTTGTTAAATAAAGAAGAAATTAAGAAAAAGAAGGTGAAAAAGTTGGTGCTGACAGAGTAACGGAATGCTGATTTCATCTAGAAATGTAACAGACTTCCTTGTCTGGAAGATCACTTGGAAAGGAAAATATTCTGCAAGAAAAATGTGTCGTCTTCATTTTTGAAGTTATTCAGAGTTATTGAGCCGAATATGCCTCATCTTGTAAATTATGTACACTTCTTGGAGAATAAGACTCAACCGATCGAGAAAGTCAGAAGTGAGCACAAAATCGCAGAATTGATCAGAATTGATAAAGACAAGTTTGTTATCTTTTATCCAACGTTTACTGTAACAAGAGTGGATGGAAAAACATAAATGAAATTTCAACACATAGAAATTATTTTGAAATGAAATTCGAATCATGCTTAATGAAATTTAGATATATAATGATGGAATTCGAAGTATAAACATGAATTTCGAAAGAACAGGAATGAATTTTAAGTGAAGAAGGACCAATCTCGAAGTGTTCGGAATGAATCTCGAGGTCCTGTTTATCTTCCTTAGTAGAAATAGATTGTGTCGGAGTCTAGCCAGAGTAATCTTGTACTTAAATTGGTCAATTGTGACCTTGAAGTGATGGTCACCGATATCAGGTACAAACTTGATGGTGTGCTAGAATTAGTTCAAGTAGATTAATTAGATGGATCACTTATACTAAAGAAGGTAGCCCGAAGGATCTCCTTTCAAAATCTCAACTATCATTGGGTGGATTACTTTTATTATAGATGAGGACAGTCTATGGTTGTTGTCTAATAGGAGTAGAAAGTGTTTAGGTTTCAAAAGGTGAGTTTCAGGAATGGGTGATGTAGCTTTTGGACCGGCGATGGGTGTTGATTTGACGGGTTTGGATGCTTTGGTATGATTACAAGAGGATTGACAATTTGAGGAGTTTGGGGCATGTGTGGGTGTCTGAGAAGCCATTTGTGACCTGTAAAAATAACAAACATGTTAGAAACTGCATGTAAGTACAAATGTCAACAACTAATAAAGAAAGATAACATTTCACAAGAATTTAGAATAATCTGTGTTATATTGTTAATAGCATTGGGATTCTTGACAATAATATTAAAATAATACGGTGAGGACTACAAAGTAAACCATTAAGTAACCAATGTGAATGAAATACATATTTGAAAATTCTAACCTGTTAAATGATAATTTTCTTCGAAAAATGAAATTTCCACACTTAGAAATTATTCTGAAATGAAATTCGAATCATGCTAAATGAACTTCAGATGTATAATGATGAATTTCAAAGTGTAAGCAAGAATTTCGAATGAACAGGAATAAATTTCGAAAGAATAAGGACCAATCTCGAAATGTTCAAAATGAATCTCGAGGTCCTGTTTGCCTTCCTCGGTAGAAATAGATTGTGACGGAGTCTAGCCAGAGTGATCTTGGCCTTAAATTGGTCAATTGTGACCTTGAAGTGATGGTCACCGATATCAGGTACAAACTTGATGGTGTTCCAGAATTGGTGCAAGTAGATCAATGAAATGGAAGGCTTATATTGAAGAAGGTAGCCCAAAGGATCTCCTTTCAGAATCTCAACTATCACTGGGTGGATTACTTTTATTAAAGATGAGGCCAGTCTATGGTTAATGTCCGATAGGAGTAGAAAGTGTTTAGGGTTCAGAAGGTGAGTTTCAGGAATGGGTGATGTAGGTTTTGGACTAGCGATGGATGTTGTGTTTCATTGTTTATAGCATCAGGATTCTAGACAATAATATTAAAATATTACGGTGAGGACTCCAAAGTCAACCATTAAGGGACCAATGTTAATGAAATACATATTTGAAAGTTTTAACATGTTAAATGTTAATTTTCTTTAAAAAATGCAATTTCCACACTTAGAAATTATTTAGAAATGAAATTCGAATCATGCTTAATGAATTTCAGATGTATAATGATGAAATTCGAAGTAAAAACATAAATTTCGAAGAAAGAGGAATGAATTTTAAGTGAATAAGGACGAATCTCGAAGTGTTCAGAATGAATCTCAACGTCCAGTCTATCTTCCTCGGTAGAAATAGATTGTGACAGAGTCTAGCCAGAGTGATCTTGGCCTTAAATTGGTAAATTGTGACCTTGAACTGATGGTTACCGATATCAGGTACAAACTTGATGGTGTTCCAGAATTGGTGCAATTAGATCAATGAAATGGAAGGCTTATATTGAAGAAGGTAGCCCAAAGGATCTCCTTTCAGAATCTCAACTATCACTGGGTGGATTACTTTTATTACAGATGAAGAAAGTCTATGGTTATTTTCTGATAGGAGTAGAAAGTGTTTAGGTTTCAAAAGGTGAGTTTTTAGAATGAGTGATTTAGGTTTTGGACTAGCGATGGGTGTTGATTTGACGTGTTTGGATTCTTTGGTTTGATTAAAAGAGGATTGAGAATTTGAGGAGTTTGACGCATGTGTGGGTGTTTGGGAAACCATTTGTGACCTGTAAAAATAACAAACATGTTAGAAACTGCAGGTAAGTACAAATGTCAACAACTAATAAAGAAATATAACATTTCACAAGAAATTAGAAAAATTTGTGTTTCATTGTTTATAGCATCAGGATTCTAGACAATAATATTAAAATATTACGGTGAGGACTCCAAAGTCAACCATTAAGGGACCAATGTTAATGAAATACATATTTGAAAGTTTTAACATGTTAAATGTTAATTTTCTTTAAAAAATGCAATTTCCACACTTAGAAATTATTTAGAAATGAAATTCGAATCATGCTTAATGAATTTCAGATGTATAATGATGAAATTCGAAGTAAAAACATAAATTTCGAAGAAAGAGGAATGAGTTTTAAGTGAATAAGGACCAATCTCAAAGTGTTCAGAATGAATCTCGATGTCCAGTCTATCTTCCTCGGTAGAAATAGATTGTGACAGAGTCTAGCCAGAGTGATCTTGGCCTTAAATTGGTAAATTGTGACCTTGAACTGATGGTTACCGATATCAGGTACAAACTTGATGGTGTTCCAGAATTGGTGCAATTAGATCAATGAAATGGAAGGCTTATATTGAAGAAGGTAGCCCAAAGGATCTCCTTTCAGAATCTCAACTATCACTCGGTGGATTACTTTTATTACAGATGAAGAAAGTCTATGGTTATTTTCTGATAGGAGTAGAAAGTGTTTAGGTCTCAAAAGGTGAGTTTTTAGAATGAGTGATTTAGGTTTTGGACTAGCGATGGGTGTTGATTTGACGTGTTTGGATTCTTTGGTTTGATTAAAAGAGGATTGAGAATTTGAGGAGTTTGACGCATGTGTTGGTGTTTGAGAAACCATTTGTGACTTGTAAAAATAACAAACATGTTAGAAACTGCAGGTAAGTACAAATGTCAACAACTAATAAAGAAATATAACATTTCACAAGAAATTAGAAAAATTTGTGTTTCATTGTTTACAGCTTCAGGATTCTAGACAATAATATTAAAATATTACGGTGAGGACTCCAAAGACAACCATTAAGGGACCAATGTTAATGAAATACATATTTGAAAATTATAACATGTTAAATTTTAATTATCTTTGAAAAATGAAATTTCCACACTTAGAAATTATTTAGAAATGAAATTCGAATCTGCGTAATGAATTTCAGATGTATAATGATGAAATTGAAGTAAAAACATAAATTTCGAAGAAAGTGGAATGAATTTCTTGTGACTAAGGACCAATCTCGAAGTGTTCAGAATGAATCTCGAGGTTCTTTCTATCTTCCTCGGTGGAAATAGATTGTGGCGGAGTCTAGGCAGAGTGATCTTTGCCTTAAATTGGTCAATTGTGACCTTGAACTGATGGTCACCGATATCAGGTACAAACTTGATGGTGTTCCAGAATTGGTGCAAGTAGATCAATGAAATGGAAGGCTCATATTCAAGAAAGTAGCCCAAAAGATCTCCTTACAGAATCTCAACTATCACTGTGTGGATTACTTTTATTACAGATGAGGCCAGTCTATGGTTATTGTGTGATAGGAGTAGAAAGTGTTTAGGGTTCAAAAGGTAAGTCTCAGGAAAGGGTGATGTAGGTTTTGGACTAGCGATGGGTGTTGATTTGACGGGTTTGGATGCTTTGGTATGATTACAAGAGGATTGAGATTTTGAGCAGTTTGACGCATGTGTGGGTGTCTGAGAAGCCATTTGTGACCTGTAAAACTAAAAAATATGTTAGAAACTGTAGGTAAGTACAATTTTCAACAACATAAAGAAAGATAACATTTCACAAGTGTGAAGACCATCCCTTACGGGGCAGTCGTCAGAGTCTAGGTCCCATATCTACGCAATACGATATCAATCATAACTAACATAGAGTAATTAAGTTGCGGAATTTTAAATTACAAGTACAAACATTAGGATAAGTTTAATACAGTTTTAATGCAAATTACAGTTTTCAAATTAAACTTATAAAGGGTAAAATCTAATCTAATTCATATCATCATACAATAAAATCAATCTACCCAGACCACCACAAATTTCATCTGCCAATCAGTACCGAAATGCTTTGTTGAGTAGTGGTCTATGAAGACTTCGACTTGATTCTTGTAAGACCTAAGAACTAGGTCCGACAGGTGCTTTTCCCCTATCTTTTCCTGTAAAAAGGTCAAACAACAACTATAAGCAATGCTTAGTGAGAATATAGATTTTCAGATTACATGCATTATCAAGCGGATCATGGGTCTAGCGTGCTATATCTTGACTGCCACTACAGCCACTCATGATTGAGACATAGTAGTCATAGAGTCGGATGATGTTCAAGCCACACTCACGCTTTAATCGTGGGGATCAGCCACATACTGGGCTAGCTACCAGTAAATCAACATGGCGGAACATCGGAGTATCATACCAAGTTCAATAGAACTGGTGAAATAGCATGGTCTAGAACAATAGACCGTCAAGGCTAATCATTCTAAGCTGAATCGATATGTCAAAGGATGCGAGTAATAGTGAAGGCATAAGTCATCAAGGTCATGATAGCAATAATCTTATAGCAATATCTGAAACGAACTGTAAATACAATGTCATGCAGAATGATAAATCAAATAGCTATCATGATCCACAGGGCATCTCCGAACCATGGTGAGCACTGGTCACAATCCTGCTGATCATATATGAATGTCAAATTAATCTATCATCAACAATATGTCTCAACTGGAAATCTCGCATGTAAAGCTGAATATCTATAACTCACAGGTTCTTGTGGTCTTTATCAAGCAGATTTAAAATCCACCACCTGAGTTATCCTGGGATTTTATCTTTAATATTTGTCTTTCTGATCTGTGTCAATTCTTTTCAATTCTGTGACCTGATTTCAATATCTTTTCGTAAAAACCCAGATTTTGAACTTATTTGATCGATCTAAACTACAATTATTGTTTCTGTAACTTTAATATACCTAAATACATGATTTCTAACAATTTAATCTAACATGCATCATCAATTTCATGTTTATAAATTATGGGTTTCGGTTTTTCATAAAAACCGAACCAAACTTGTAAAAATGTTGAATTAAGTAGATTTTACCATGAATTCTTTGTAGTTTCGTGTTGTTAGATGCTTGTGATAACTCTTCTTGAATTAAATTTTCAATCAATTGCAAAAATTGATGATCTCTTTGATAATTTTTGGAGAGAAACCTATTGTAGAGAGAGAAAAAGAGAGAGAGAGAGAGAGAGAGAGAGAGTGTGTGTGTGTGTGTGTGTAAGTGTCTTTAATGTGTTTTAATGGTCATTAAATTGGTTAATATATCTTAACTTAGCTATATTTTCAATTTAACCCACTATACTTTTGTATTTTGCATCTCTTTAATTTGATCATTTAAATACCTTATATCATTCATATAATTTAATTAAATAATTTCATTCTTAATTAAATTACAAAATTAAATAATGTAATAAAAATTTCATTAATAGCTCAAAATTAGATATTACATGTTTAGTTAAAACTAGGTTGTTACAGAATGGGCTCCACCACGCACAAACTTCGTCCTCGAAGTTAGCTAGGTTCTAACAGACTTGGATATGTAGCTTTCATTACATCTTTTGATTCCCAAGACTGATGCGAACCTTTGTGGTGTTTCCACTGAACAAGCACCATCTGTATCTCTTTGTTACGAAGCTTTTTGGTCTTCGAGTCCAGAATACATTCCGACTTTTCAACCACTCGAAGCTTCTCATCAATTTGCAGATTTACATGCGGTATCTGCACTTCTCTTTCATCAGCTAAGCTCTTTCTCAAATGATTAACATGGAATACAGGATGTATTCCCGCTAAGTCAGTTGGCAGTTCAAGACGATAGGATTTGTTTCCTATCTTTTCAACGATCTTGAACGCACCAATAAATCTCGGAGCTAACTTGTTTCGCTTTATAAATCTCACCACATTCTTCATTGGGGATACTTTTAGCATCACCCAATCATTAACCGCGAAGCTGATAGATCTGTGACGATTATCATAATATGACTTCTGCCTGCTTTGAGCTTCAAGGATGTTTCTTCTAACAAGCTGAATCTTCTCATGAGTCAACTGTAGAAGGGCAGGACCCGCTATTGGCGATTCACCTGTTTCACGCCAACAGGTGGGAGTTCTGCACTTTCGTCCGTATAGAGCTACAAAAGGAGCCATCTTGATCATTGAATGATAACTGTTATTATATGAGAATTCGACCAGAAGCAAGTGGTCATCCCAATTACGACCCAGATCAAGAACGCAGGCACGGAGCATATCTTTGAGAGTAAGGATAGTGCGTTCACTTTGGCCATCTGCATTTGGATGATTTGCAGTACTCACAGAAATTCGAATACCCATCCCTTCTTGTAGCTCTTTCCAGAATCTTGAAGTGAAACGACTATCACGATCAGAGACGATAGATTTTGGCACACCGTGACGAGAAATGATTTCAGTGATGTACATCTGTGCTAGTCTATCAAGAGAGTATGTTTCTTTCATTGGTATGAAATGAGCTGACTTTGTTAATCGATCCACGACTACCCAGATGGAGTCATGTTGTCTTTTGGTCTTAGGCAACTTGGTGATAAAATCCATGGTTATATGCTCCCAGTTCCACTCAGGAACTGGCAGTGGTTGCATATCCCCGAAGGGTTTCTGATGTTCTGCTTTAACCATTTGACAAACTTTGCAGCTTTCGACATATTGACCGATGTCCTTTTTCATTCTTGGCCACCAGTACTCAGCTTTCAGATCGAAGTACATCTTTCAGCTGCCAGGATGAATGGATAACTTGGACTTGTGGGCTTCAGATAGAAAAGTGTTGCGAATAGAACCATATTCAGGAATCCAGATTTGTTTTCCTTTGAGACATTGAAGTCCCAAATGATTCATAGATAGGAATTGAAGTTGCCCCTTGAGATTTTCAGAACAGAGATTCTCTTCATTCAGTGCTTCAACTTGGGCAGATCTAATGTGTTTAATAAGATCAGAAGAGAATATAATAGGAGTCAGGGCGTAGAAACACTTTTCTGGATATGTCTTTCTACTCAAAGCATCCACGACCACATTGGCTTTGCCGGGATGATACAGGATCTTGCAGTCATAGTCCATGATAAGCTCCAAGGCCCGACGCTGTTTCATGTTCAGATCCTTTTGAGTAAATAGATGCTTGAGACTTTTATGGTCAGTATACAGCTGACACTTAGTCCCATAAAGATAGTGACGCTAGATTTTCAATGCAAAGGTAACGGCAGCCAACTCAAGATCATGAGTTGGTGCGCTTTTCTCATAGTCTTTCAATTGCCTTGAAGCGTAGTCAATGACTTTTCGCCTTTGCATGCGGACACAACCTAGACCTATATCAGATGCATCGCTGTAAACGACAAAGTCATCATTGCCTTCTGGTATGGCTAGGATTGGCGCTTGAATAAGTTTCTGCTTTAGAGTTTCAAATGCCTCTTGTTGTTTATCAGTCCACACGAAAGGTGTATTCTTTCGTGTTAGCATCGTGAGTGGCACAACAATCTTCGAGAAGTCCTTAATGAATCGCCGGTAGTAACCAGCCAATCCGAGGAAACTTCTGATTTCGGAGGCATTGCGAGGCATTTGCCATTTCTGAACAGCCTCGAATTTAGAAGGATCGACTGAAATACCTTCGGGAAATACAACATGGCCAAGGAATTGGATCTGTCTGAACCAGAATTCACACTTAGAGAATTTTGCGTAGAGTCTTTCCTTTTTCAATAACTCTAGCAGTTGACGTAGATGATTAACATGATCAGCCTCCGTTTTGGAGTAAATCAGGATATCGTCTATGAATATGATAACTGACTTATCTAGCATTGGCCTGCACACACGATTCATGAGATCCTTGAACGCCGCTGGTGCATTTGTTAAACCAAAAGGCATTACGAGAAATTCTTAGTGACCGTATCTTGTTCGGAAGGCTGTTTTTGGAATATCCTCATCTTTAACTTTCAATTGATGATTCCTAGAACGAAGATCAAATTTAGAGAAGTAGCTTGCTCCTTGTAGCTGATCAAATAGATCATCAATCCTGGGTAGATGATATTTATTCTTGATGGTGACTTTGTTCAACTCACGATAGTCGATGCACATTCGGAGAGTTCCGTCTTTCTTTTTAACAAACAAGACAGGTGCACCCCACGGTGTTGAACTAGGTCGGATAAATCCCTTCTCTAACAGATCTTGCAATTGCTTAGACATTTCCTGCATTTCTGCAGGCGCAAGTATGTATGGAGCTTTAGCAATTTGAGCCGCACCAGGAACTAAGTCAATGTCGAACTCAACTTATCGTTCCGGTGGTACTCCAGAAATATCATCAGGAAATACGTTTGGGAACTCACAGACGATCGGAATATCAGATTCAGATTTCTTATTGACTTTAGAGATGGATTCAGATGAGACAAAACACAGATAGGATTCATGACCCTTAGATAAATATTCATGCGCTTTCTCAACAGATATGAAGCGATGAGCACCTTTTCGCATGTCACCTTTGATTTCTAATACTCTGCCATCTGAAGACTTAATTCTGATGATTCGGCGGTTGCAGAGAATCGTAGCTTCATTATTCATTAGCCAATCCATGCCGATGATGACGTCGAACTCTTTTAACTGAATCGGAATAAGATCGAGATTGAACACTACATTATCAACGAGCAGAATGCAATTTCGATACACGGAATCAGCCATAACATAATTGTTACTGGCCGTCTCAATATCAAGTATGACAGGAAGCTTCGAAGGAAACTTAGACAATCTTTGAGCAAAAGCAGTCGGTATGTATGAATGACTTGCACCGGAATCGAAAAGTACACGAGCAGGTATTGAATTTAGCAAGAACGTACCAGTAACCACATCTGGGGTTTCTTTTGCTTCCTCTGTAGTAACCACTACGACATTGATACATGAAGTGTCCGCGCTTTCCGCATTTTGCACATCCAAGTCCTCGCTGGGGGCATTCTTCACTGCTGTGGCCGATTCCGCTACATGCATAATAAGTTACATCATCGGGATTGCTTCCCATGTGTGATTTTCTACATCTCTTGAAGAATCGTGGTTCGTTCGTGAGAGAATAAGCTTCAACTTTCTGAGGCGAGTTGAATTGTTGAAATTGCTGGGGTTGCTGAGACTGAGGGTTGTTTGACTTCAAGAATCTGCCGAATCTCTGTTTCTTTGGAGGAGAAGGACATGTCGGGTTCGTTGATGGAGCATAGAGTTGATTGCCATACTCTAGGTATCCCCTCTCGATCTGTCATGCAGCTTCAACCATTTCCAAGTAACTCTTATACTTTATCGCGCTCATCGGGTGTCTGTATCTAGGGTTAAGCCCTCCACGGAATCGGTTCATCTTTCTTTCTTCAGTGGCTACTTGATACGAGGAATAGCCAAAAAGCCGTGAGAATTCATGCTCGTACTCATCAACAGTCTTGGTTCCCTGAGTTAACTGCATCAGTTGAACCTCCATCTTGTCTCGTTGGTCAACAGGACAATATTTCGCGTTGAACATATCTAGGAATTGATCCCATTCCAATGTCTGAATAACCTCCTCTCCATAAATACTTCTCTGGGTTTTCCACCAGGCACAGGCAGCACCGACGAACAGAGCAGATGCATAGCTTACTTTCTTTGATTCTAAACAATCAGATATCCTGAAGATTTCTTCAGTGTGACTAATCCAATCCATCGCCTGAATTGGATTAACTGTACCCTCAAAGTTCAGGGCACCGCTAGTTTTGAAATCATTGAACTTACAGCCTTTCGACTGTTCAATTTTGACATTGGGATTTGAGTTATCAGTATCAGATTCATCATTCTGGATTCGTTTATCTTTTCTCTTATTCTTTTTATTAGCACATCTTTTTGCTTCGGCCTCATCTCTAACTTGAAGCTGTTCTTGCATATTCTTGTTTTGTTGTTCTGAGTGTTGGGCTAATAGTTGTTGCATCATTTCAAACATTTGCTGGGGGGTCATGTTGTTGGGAATGTCACCTGATCCTGACATCTTTACTGAAAATTAAAATCATTTAACCATCAGTTTATAGACTTAGATCTATGTACCCTTCTTCTGATCCTAACAGTCTGTACATCCTATCTCAGTTCAAACCACCTAAATGATTGATACATATGTATTGCTTCAGTTTGAGACCAAGTATTACTCACATAATACTTGATTCAATCAAACTATGGGCTCTGATACCATCCTGTGAAGACCATCCCTTATGGGGCAGTCGTCAGAGTCTAGGTCCCACATCTATGCAATACGATAGCAATCATAACTAAGATAGAGAAATTAAGTTGCGGAATTTTAAATTACAAGTACAAACATTAGGATAAGTTTAAACAGTTTTAGTGCAAATTACAGCTTTCAAATTAAACTTATAAAGGGTACACTCTAATCTAATTCATATTATCATACAATCAAATCAATCTACCCAGACCACCAAAAATTTCATCTGCCAATCAGTACCGAAATGCTTTGTTGAGTAGTGGTCTAGGAAGACTTCGACTTGATTCTTGTAAGACCTAAGAACTAGGTCCGGCAGGTGCTTTTCCCCCATCTTTTCCTGTAAAAAGGTCAAACAATAACTATAAGCAATGCTTAGTGAGAATATAGATTTTCAGATTACATGCATTATCATGCGGATCATGGTTCTAGCGTGATATATCTTGACTGCCGCTACAGCCACTCATGATTGTGACATAGTAGTCATAGAGTCGGATGATGTTCAAGCCACGCACACGCTTTAATCATGGGGATCAGCCACATATTGGGCTAGCTACCAGTAAATCAACATGGCGGAACATTGGAGTATCATACCAAGTTCAATAGAACTGGTGAAATAGCATGGTCTAGAACAATAGACCGTCAAGGCTAATCATTCTAAGCTGAATCGATATGTCAAAGGATGCGAGTAATAGTGAAGGCATAAGTCATCAAGGTCATGATAGCAATAAATGTTAGGCACAAAAAGGCCTCAGTCAAACCTGTTCTGCATCTGAGGGGGATATTATTAATCAAACCTGTTGATGCTTTTGAAGGTTGAATTTAAGGCCTGTTATATGCCTTATTGAAACCTGAAAATGATTTGCAATATCAGCCTTAAGCTGTTCTATGTGTTGCATGTGTTGCAACAAAGGCAGTTTTGCTCAAGCTGTTCAGTCTGCTGAACATGCTGAACATAAACTGTCTATGCTGCTCTACACTGGTGAGCAGCTTGGGCAGTTTACAAGTGTTCTGTTCTTTGTGAACAGAACCTGTTCTTTGTGAATAGGCTAAACACTTTATGGAATGTGTTTCCAAGTCCTCATGTGTTGTTTTTGACTGCAAGATCAGTGTACAAAGTCGAAGACAAAGTGGAAATCAGAACTGCTCAGCCTGCCCAAGCTGTTCTGCTACATGAAGACAAAAGGTTATTTGAAAAAGGGTGACAGACCTTTTTCTTATATCAAAGTAGGCCTTTACAAGGAAGAAAAACTCAAAGTTGGCATTCCTTATTTGGTTAAAGGCAATGCAACAGTAGACAAAGTGAAAAGACAAAACTTCTGCCCATATGAAGACAAGTCTGCTTTTCAGAAAACTGCAGAAAAGGTTATGTTGTCTTTTCAACAAGACTTCTCCTTTTTCATTCTGTCCAATGAAGAAGCTTCACTTAGTTCCTTTGAGTGAGTATAAAAGGAAACTTCCAAGGATTGAAAGAATAAGCCAAAAAAAGCTAAGTGCTGAAAACAAGAGTGAACGTGCATTCAAAGTCTGTGTTTCATGCATGCAAGTCTGCTTGAATAAAACAGTGCTCAGTGTCTAAGCTGTTCTTGTTCAAGCTGTTCCTCAGAGTCTTGTAAACACAGTGAGTGATTCTTAGTGAGTGTATTCATTGTAATTAGTTTAAGTCAGTCTTAGACTAGTTAGACATTCTGTTGTATCTGTCATCTCAGCTTGAACCTTTCCACATTCAACCTTGTTTGTAATTAACATTTGTTAATAATACATACAAACATTGAGAAAATTGTGTGTAGTTTTTAAAGTGCTGTATTCACCCCCCCTCTGCAGCTTAAAGCTATATACTTGGGATATCTTTTGGGACCTACAACTGGCATCAGAGCAGTTTAGAGTGTGTGTCATTCTAGATCTCTCATTCTCCCAAAGTTTCCATGGACAACAGTGCTGCAAGGTCCTCATACTATGACAATGGCTCAATGGGCAAACCTCCAAAGTTCAATCATCAGAAGTTTTCTGGTTGGAAGTGCAGAATGATGCTCTACTTAGAGAATCTGGATGTACAACTACCAGAGATTGTAATGGAGGGTCCCTATGTGCCAACCTCTGTTACAACAATAACTCCTGCTGTTGAAGGAGCTGCTCCTGAAATCAGAACATTTGAGAAAGCAAAAGCTCAATGGTCTGATGAAGACAAAAGACTGGTGGCTCTTAATGCAAAGGCCAGAAACAATCTGGTCAGCTCTCTACCTGATGATGTGTTCAAACAGGTTGAGAAGATGAAGACTGCCAAGGAGATGTGGGATACTTTGTGTACCGTCTATGATGGACCCACAATCACACTTGACAACAGGATTAATAATCTTGTTAGACAGTATGAACTCTTCTTTGCAAAACCAAAGGAGACTCTCACTGAAACCTACACCAGGTTTACTGCTCTTGTAAATGATCTCAAAGCTGTTGGGATCACCAAGGACAGCCTGACTTTGGTAAACAAGTTCTTAGATGTTCTACCTGAAGAATGGAATTATTTTTCTACAATTTTAAGGAATTCAGGTACCATCAGAAGTATGGATCTTGTTAACTTATATGGATCCTTACTGAATGATGAGCAATCAAGGCAACAGAAGAGAAATGCCTTGGAAATATCTAAGAAAGGTGCAGCCTTTGTGGCTAGTGTGAGACAACCTGTAAATCAAGTAAGTGATGTGTTCACTCAACCTAATCAACAGGCTGATGATAAGGAGGAAATGTCTGATGAGGAAGACAATGCAGATAGTGCTGAACTGGATGATGAGCAGATGATAGCCATGCTTGTCAAAAGGTTCAACAAGAAAAGGTTTGGAAGAAACATGCTACAGGGAAGCTCAAATGCTGTCGAAAAGAAAGCATTTGACAAGACCAAAGCTGAGTGCTTCAAATGTGGCAAAACTGGCCATATAGCTGCTGACTGTGTGTCAAAAGCTGTTGGTCAGACATCCAAACCACACAAGACAAACAGGGATGATGGCTATAGGGTTAAGTACCTTATGGCCATGGCCAAGCTGAGGAAGTTAGAAAACTCAGTGGTTTCTAACCGGGAAAAGGGACTAATGGCAGAAACTTGTGACTGGGAGGAGTCTGATTCATCATCTGATGAAGAAGACAACAATTGTCTGATGGCCAACACTGATGTCCCATCAACAAGCAACTTCAAACAGGATCTGGCTGAAGCTGAAGCTTTCAGCAGCTTGGAGAACTGGAATCCTACAATGATGTATAAGGTACAAAATTTTATGGATTACAGTTCTGAAGAAAAAGTTAAATGTTTGAATATATGCTTGTTGATCTAAAAGCTGCTGTTGAGAAGCATGCTGTTTTATTATCTGAAATCTCTAAGCTTAAAACTAACATTGAAACAAAATCAAGTAAACTGGACAGCTTCCATAAGTTGGAAGCTGAGCTTGATGAATTAAAACACATCAATTCCATTTTACTGGAAGAAAAGAGAGAAACAGATATAAAACACGCTAAGCTTCAAAAGATAGTTGACTCTTGGTGCCAATCTGCATAAAAAGTCAGCCACTACATAAGTCAGCAGATTCCTGCACAAATCCAAGCCTATCTTGGAGGGGATCTTGACACAGCAGCTTCCATTGTTGAGGTTAATAATTTAAAAGAAGACTTGTCCACTCTTGGTGAGCTTCCAAACACTTTTATTCAAAAAGTGAATGGTAAATTAATCTCAACAAACAGGTTTGTCAGGCCTCAAAACACTGACAGCTCGTGTGAACCTAGCTCAAAAGTTGTTGATGAAATGAGTTTTCCATCAAATAAGCTAGCTAAGTGCTCTGCTGATTCACACAAGGAAAAGAAAGGAAAGCATGTTCAAACTGCAACTGTGGACACCAAACCTGTTGACAAAACAGGCTTTGGGTCTAAAGCTGGTGTAAGAAGGCATACTAATCCTTTTAATGCTAAACATTTTGAAAATAAGTTTTCAAAAGGTAAGCAGTCTGCCTTTAACAAGAGTAAGTCTCAGGTTGAAGGCAAACATGCTGTGATTTCAAATAAGTTTTCTAATCATAGTGGTAAACTGGTTTTAAATGAGAATAAGTATTTAAAAACCAGAAATAATGATTATGTTGATAGGCAACATCAATCACATCTCAGGAAGGGCAAACTCAAAGCCATTGCTCAACCTGAGAGATCTGGGAATAAGTTTCCTAAACCTGTGGAAGTTCAAAAGCCAATTAAGCTTCCTATCTTTGATATCTGCCCTCCTAAAAAGACGAAAGAAGAGACAGGCAAAGCTGTGGCTATTGAACTTTCCACTCAAGCTGTTGATTCATCAAAAGTAATAAGTTTGCTAAACCTGCTGATGGAATCAACAGAAATAACCCAGAATGTGTTTCTTAAAGATCTTCTTCCAAAAATGCTAAAAGAAGAAAGTGTTATAAATGTGGAATGAAGACACATCTAGCCAAAGACTGTCCTGAAACTGAGGACATGAGGCCTGCTGACTCTGATGGTTCCTTCACTGCCAAAATAAACAGTGTTGGAAACATCTCAGTCAATGAGAGTGGTATTCAAACTGATACCATTAAAATAGGGAATATTAGTGTTGACATCACAAGTCCATCAACAAATGTTGATGAAGTAGGAGAACTCATCTCTATGATGAGTTCCCCTAAAAGTATCTAATATTCTTCTTATCACTCTGCAGGAAAAACAACCATCCCAGGTTTGGTACTTGGACAGTGGCTGCTCAGGGCACATGACTGGTTGTAAGGACCTGCTGAGTGATGTCAGGCCTGAAAAAGGGCCAAAAGTCACATTTGGTGACAATGTACAGGGATCCACTGAGGGATATGGAACTCTTAAAGCTGGTGCTGCAGTGTTCAAAAGAGTAGCCTATGTGGTTGGGCTAA
This sequence comes from Centrapalus pauciflorus, assembly GCA_020465985.1. NCBI lineage: Eukaryota > Viridiplantae > Streptophyta > Magnoliopsida > Asterales > Asteraceae > Centrapalus > Centrapalus pauciflorus. The sequence continues at coordinate 128,810 of JAANYP010008048.1, read as the reverse complement.
AACATAACCTTGTTAGCATAAGCCAACTGTGTGATGCTGGCTATAAAGTTAACTTTGATGAGCACCTGGGTTACATATTGGATCCCCAAGGCAAAGTTGTGCTGTGTGCTCAACGAAAGAAAGGTGTATATGTTGTGGACATGCAATCTGCTGATCCCACAACTGAAACATGCTTCCTCACAAGAACAAATGCAGACTTAAACTGGTTATGGCACAAAAGGCTGTCACACCTGAACTTCAAAAATATCAACAAACTCAGTAAAAAAGAGTTGGTGAATGGTTTGCCTTCCATGACCTTTGTTAAGGATAAACTATGCACAGCTGGTGAGAAAGGCAAGCAGAGAAAATCATCTTTTAAATCCAAACATAACTTTTCTATTGATACTCCTCTCTTTTTAATCCATATGGACTTGTTTGGACCTGTCAATGTCCCAAGTCTAGGAGGAAGAAGATACACTCTAGTAATGGTTGATGAGTTCTCCAGGTACACATGGGTTATCTTCTTGAAGAGCAAAGGCGAGGCTGCTAGAGAAATTATTGGATTTGTGAAAAAGATGGAAATGCTGAACTCTGCCCAAGTAAAGCAGCTTAGAAGTGATCATGGTACTGAATTCAGAAACAGTACTCTTGAGGACTTCTGTAAAGAGAAAGGAATCACTCAAAACTTCTCAGCTGTAAGAACTCCACAACAAAATGGAGTTGCTGAAAGGAGAAACAGAACTCTCATTGAAGCTGCTAGAACCATGCTGTGTGCATCTGCTTTACCTTCATCATTCTGGGCTGAAGCTGTTAACACTGCATGCTTCACCCAAAACAGATCTTTAGTGGTGAAAAGGTTCAACAAGACCCCCTATGAGCTGCTCAAAGGGAGGAAACCAAATGTCAGTTACTTCCATGTGTTTGGCTGTCCCTGCTTCATTTTGAATCAAAAGGACCTACTGGCAAAGTTTGAACCAAAAGCTGATGAAGGTGTGTTTGTTGGCTACTCTGCTATCTCTAAAGCCTACAGAGTGTACAACAACAAAAGAAAGGTGATAGATGAATCTATCAATGTCACCTTTGAAGAGTCTAAGAATGCTTCCACCAAAGTTGTTCCTGAATCAGTTTCAGGAGAATTAAACTTTGATGATCTAATGCATTCAAACAGTGAAGAGGACTCAAAAGCTTCCACAACACCCAGTGTGGAACCTGTTAATCATGATGGGCATGATGATGATTATGTCAATACACCCTGTGTGATTAAGTGTACTGACTTAATCACAACTGCATGTCCTAAACCTATCAATGCTGATTTTCCTGGTTCCTCCGCTGATATGTTCAACAGTGGTCAGTCATGTTCAACAAGTGAGCAGGCTCAAGACAACAGTGTGTCTGAAAATCTTGAGAGCTATTCAACCGGACATGCGGAAGCTGCTGATAACTCAGGAGAATCATCATTGAACAATGATCCTAAGTGGATCATATGTCACCCCAATGATCAAATAATTGGTGACATCAACAAAGGGGTACAAACAAGGTGGGACAGCTTAGGGAACTTCTGTATGTTCTCTAGTTTTGTTTCACTAATGGAGACAAAGAAAGTGGATGAAGCACTAAAAGATGCCAATTGGATCACTGCCATGCAAGAAGAACTCAATCAGTTTGAGAGAAACAAGGTATGGAAGCTGGTTCCTGCACCTAAAGGCAAAACTATAATTGGCACTAAATGGGTTTTCAGGAATAAGATGGATGAGCAAGGTCATGTCATAAGAAATAAGGCAAGACTGGTTGCTCAAGGTTATAGACAGGAAGAAGGAATTGACTATGATGAGACATTTGCTCCTGTGGCCAGGCTAGAAGCAATTCGTTTGCATCTAGCCTACGCTGCTCATAGGATCATTAAGGTAATTCAAATGGATGTGAAGAGTGCATTTTTGAATGGGAAGCTGCAAGAAGAACTTTATGTCAAGCAGCCTCCAGGTTTTGAAAATGAACATCATCCAGGTTTTGTCTATAAGTTGGACAAAGCTCTCTATGGTCTCAAACAAGCCCCTAGAGCCTGGTATGACACTCTTACTGAATTTCTTATGAGCAATGGGTATTCCAGAGGTAAAGTGGATACTACACTGTTCATAAAGAATGTGAAATCTGATATTATGCTTGTTGAAATTTATGTGGATGATATAATATTTGGTTCTACCAATGAGCAGTTATGCAAGAATTTTTCATTACTCATGAAATCTAAATATGAAATGAGTATGATGGGAGAACTTACTTTCTTTTTAGGATTACAGGTTAAACAAACCTCAACTGGAATTTTCATAAATCAAAGAAAGTATACTTTAGATCTCTTAAAAAAGTTTAAATTTGATCAAAGTTCTCCTATTAAAACCCCAATGGCAACCAATGTAAAATTGGATGCTGATACCAGTGGCAAAGCTGTTTCAGTAACAGCTTAAAGAGGTATGATTGGGAGCTTGCTATACTTAACTGCTAGTAGACCTGATATTATGTTTGCCACCTGTCTGTGTGCTAGGTTCCAAGCTGATCCAAAGGAATCTCATCTAGCTGCTGTTAAGAGAATCTTCAGATACCTGAAGGGTACACCAGGCTTGGGTCTTTGGTATCCCAAAGACTCCAGCCTTGAACTAACAAGTTATTCAGATTCTGATTTTGCAGGCTGCAGGTTAGATAGGAAAAGCACAACAGGTGGATGTCAACTCCTTGATGGTAAGTTGATAAGTTGGTGTAGCAAGAAGCAGAACTCAGTGTCTACTTCTACTGCTGAAGCTGAGTACATTGCTGCTGGAAGCTGCTGTGGGCAGATTCTGTGGATGCAACATCAGCTTGAAGATTATGGGCTTGTGTATAGGAAAAAACCTATTCTGTGTGATAACACAAGTGTCATAGCCATTTCGAACAATCCAGTTTTTCATTCAAGAACAAAGCATATTGAAGTCAGACATCACTTCATCAGGGATCACATTCAGAAAGGTAATGTGGAGGTAAGTTTTATTTCCACAAATAAACAGCTTGCAGACATTTTCACCAAACCTCTAGATGAAACAAGGTTTAATTACCTTGTCAGCAAGCTGGGCATGTTAAACAAAAGTGACTAAGTGTCCTCAAAGGTCTAAGACTTTGTATGTCTCACACTGATCAAGTTTCTCAGAACAGCTTAGACAGAACAGGCTCTGCGTGTTATGTACTTAGCCATTTTTCTGAAATCCTTGATCAGCTTGAACATACAACAGGCTGAACACAAACAGTTTACTCGTCCAGCCTGATCTGATGGTCCATTCTTCACTCTGCTCATTCCCTCACACTGACTTACAAGACATTGTCTTGTAACCTGCTCAGCTATTGGACACAACCTGTTCCTACATAGTTGAACAGGCTGAGGGAACAGCTTGAAGAATGAACAGCTTGTGATGACTCTGCTCATCACAGGTTTGACCAACAGCTTAGACCAACAGTTTTTAATTACCTTTCTTCACAATTAAGTTACTTAATTTCTGTTTTTATTTAACTTAATTACTGCGGATAATGTGGGTTACGTGTGTTAGTGATTAAAAAGGGCTCAAGTGGTCTGACAAACGGTCTGACATGGACAACCGTTCCGTTTTCCATTAACGACCGCCCAAATGTTTCTCTCTAATACCCACTCACATTCAAATCCTATAAATACCTCATACTGTTTCATCTTCGTCTTCCTCACTACTATCATAAACCTTCTAAGAACCCTAAAAATTCGACTAAGTGTCTTGTGTTTCTGCTACTTTCCCTACTCTGTCCACACCAATGAGGAGGTTGTTAGGACTGGTGGAAGGACCCTCTGCTGTGAGGGTGGATCCAGAAGCTGCTCCCAAGACTATGGAACAGGCCCACCCACCTGTTTCAGACCCAGTCTCTAAACCTGTCCAGTCTGAACCTCTCATCACCTCTCCTCAATCACCCACTTCATCCATCCTTTACCAACGAAAATCACTTACCAAAAAGAAACTAGCCTAAAAACCACCTCCTCTGTTCCCTCCCAACAGGGTTCAGTTGTAAGCGAAGCACCCCTGCTGCCTCTCCTATATTGGGAGAAGGTTCAACACAATTGAAGCATGCTTCACTCCAACCTGAGTCCACCCAGAGTCAGCCTAGACCCTCTGGTTCCTCCCAACAGGAACCAGCTGTACAAAAGGAGATCACCACCTCAACTATTCCGGCCTCTCAACAGGCTGAGAATATTGAAAGACAGGAGCCCTCTCCACTGCATACTGAGTCCACATTGTCCCCCACTCAAACTTCTTTACTCCCTGAGTCTGCACGAGGTGCCCACACTGCTTGTAAACCAATCAGCAGCTCAGCCTCAAACTTCTGCTCCCCATGATACAGCTGTTCTACACCAAACAGCTGCTGAGGGACCAACAACCCAAGCTGATGAAACTCAGGGATCATACCATCCCTTGGGTGAGGTTGCTCCCTCTATGCAAACTCCATCAGCAGGTTTCACCACTGCTGATGTTGAAATGCATATCCCATCTCCCCATGATGAGGTGCTTTTACACCAAGGCACTGCAGAGGGAACACCCCCTGGCCTTCATGAGGTTGTTGCAACACAAGCAGCATCTGAAAGGCCCCCAACTTCAACCCCTTCTCCTGATGAAGTAGCTACAGCCGCTGCTGAGGGACCCTTTGACCGCTCCAAGCTGGGCCACATTACTTCTGCCAGGCTATGGAGCTTCTCTCCAATGTTCCTCTTCCCTCTCCCTCACATCCTCATACAACAGCCTCATCATCATCTTCTCCATCCACCCAATCTAAACAGTCCACCCATACACCTCCATCTCCTAAAGACCTGCCTTTGAAGGATCAGCTTTCTCTGCTGACCAGCAAAGTTGGTTCTTTAGAAACTACTATGACCTCTCTACCCTTTATTATTTCAGACTCTGTGTCTGAACAGCTTAAGGGGTTCTTTGATTTGTTCAAGGACTCCTTCCCTGCCACTCCACAAACACATATTTCTCCACAGCTGCTAGCACTCACTGCACAGCTGCAAAATGTGTCCACCTCCCTCTCCTCTATTCTTTCACTGCAACAGGACTGTGTGTCCTCAATGACAGCTACTTCTCACCAGCTGTCATCTCTCCTAACTTCTTGCAACACTACTCTTCCTAATACTCTGGCCAGTTTGAACACACTCATTGGCTCCCTATCAAATTCTGTGTCATCAAACCTTGCTGATGTGCAAGATTCTCTCGAATTACATCTTGCACAGCTTCAAAGTTTGCTGTTCACAGCTTCTGATAGGGAAAATATTGTTAAGCTGACCTTCCTTGGTGATACCCAATCCTCTTCTCTTCAAACCTGTCTTACCCAGCTTCCAGAGGTGAAGGACAACTTGGCTTTCTTAGTGAATAGCCTTGTTGGCCCCAGGCCTGCTGCCAAAACTGCTGGCAAGCCTGATGACTTCGTGTCTTCAGGCAGACCGGGTGTTGAAGGTGCTGGTACATCTCCTTCAAAGGGGGAGAAGTCATCTGCCTCGATGACTAAGTCTAAGGGGGAGAAAACTTCTTCTCCTAAGGAGAAATCAGTTCCTGCAGCACTCACTGGTCAACCAGCAGGAGCTTCAACAGGTACACTGGAGGGTGCCACCCATGCTGCTCAGCCTACTCCGGCTGAATCTCCAATCCCTGCTCAATCTAAGGGGGAGGAAACTATTCCTGAGGGCAGGCCAAGCAGCAGAAGGAGGCATCTAATTTTAGAAGAAGAAAAGGAGGAGGAGGAAAGTCCTGAAGCTGCTATCACTACAGCAGCTAAAGGAAAAGAAATAGCAGAAACTGATCTTCAACAGCAGAAAGCAGCAGAGATCAAATTTCACAAAGCCAGGGCCAAAGAAATGGGTCTTCCTATGCACAAATATTTTGAGTTTAGAGAAGAACAGCTTTAAGCCCTGGAAGCCTTAAGAAAAGAAGAAGAGTCTGCAAAAGCTGCTAAGTCTTTTGCACTTCAAGAGGCAAGGAAAGTTAAAATGTCCTCTCTTGTTGTGCAAAAGAAAATTTTGGAAGCTGCTAAGGGATCAGCAGAAGAGAAGGAAGCTGAAAAAGAAAAAGGTGCTCTGGTCTCAGTGACCAAAACTTCAGTGCCTTCTGCAAGAGCTCAATTTCACTTTGACAACCTGGCAAGAAGAAAATTTCAAGATGTTGCTGATAGAAGGCTTGCTAAGGAGGCAATTGTCAAAGCTGTGCCCATTTCAAGAAAAGGCAGTCAGTGGAAGTTGAAAATAACCAGAATGGGTGCAGCAGGCCCAGAACTAGAAACATATGACTTCACTGACGTTGCACAAATGGGGTACAGAGAATGGATTGAGCTGGTAGTTGCTCTGAGTGAGTCTAAGTCTGAAACTGCTAAGACTATCAGAGCATATGTGAAGAAGCTGATGGAGAGAGTGAAGAATCTTGGCCTGATCTCCAAAGAGGTAAGTGAAGGTGTCTATGTGACACAACCAAAAATAAAGGCTAAGAGGACAAGGAAGGATACTGAGATGGAACAACTCCTCATCCTGATAGAACAAGGTGACTATGCCATTGAGATGAAAGGAGTTGATCACAGCCTGCCTAGTGGAATTGAGTTTGAAGATGGCAAGATCATTGAAGAGCCTGAGCTGGGGGCATTTTTTGTAGATCCCTTAACTCAGAAGAAATGCTTCCAGAGAGCATCAGATCTATACAAGGTGGATCTGAGACAGCTTGTAGCCTTCAGACTTGCAGTTTCATTCAGGCAGTCAAGCAGGTGGATAGCAGCTATCTGGGATCAGCTCAGAGGCTATTTTGAAAGAGATGAACTTGAGGATCCCAAGTTTATGATAATAAGAAGTGAGATTCAAGAACTTGAGGATACTAGAGAGGAACTGGAAAAGATGTTTGAAGGTCCCCCTCCATTGTGATGAAGTCCATCTACCATCTGGGTAGGTGAAGAATGGAAGCTGTCCATCAGTTGGACAGGCTTACCATTTTCTGCTCCCAACAAAAACAGTCCAATGTACATTAGTTTTAATTTATTTACATTTGTTGTAATTTTCTTTTACATTAGTTGTAATATACATAAGTTGTACTTTTGTAAGAACATGTGTTGTTCTAATGTAATAAAAAATCAGTGTATATATAAACTGAGCTTTTACTTTATGTTGATGTTGTAATTCTATTTCAACAAATGTACTGTAAAAATATATAGTGACTTTTGATAAGACCAGCTTAGACTGGTTATTGCAAATAGGGGGAGATTGTTAGGTACAAAAAGGCCCCAGTCAAACCTGTTCTGCATCTGAGGGGGAGATTATTAATCAAACCTGTTGATGCTTTTGAAGGTTGAATTTAAGGCCTGTTATATTCCTTATTGAAACCTGAAAATGATTTGCAATATCAGCCTTAAGCTGTTCTATGTGTTGCATGTGTTGCAACAAAGGCAGTTTTGCTCAAGCTATTCAGTCTGCTGAACAGGCTGAACATAAACTGTCTATGCTGCTCTACACTGGTGAGCAGCTTGGGCAGTTTACAAGTAATCTGTTCTTTGTGAACAGAACCTGTTCTTTGTGAACATGCTAAACACTTTATGGAACGTGTTTCCAAGTCCTCATGTATTGTTTTTGACTGCAAGATCAGTTTACGAAGTCGAAGACAAAGTGGAAATCAGAACTGCTCAGCCTGCCCAAGCTGTTCTGCTACATGAAGACAAAAGGTTATTTGAAAAAGGGTGACAGACCTTTTTCTTATATCAAAATAGGCCTTTACAAGGAAGAAAAACTCAAAGTTGACATTTCTTATTTGGTTAAAGGCAATGCAACAGTAGACAAAGTGAAAAGACAAAAGTTCTGCCCATATGAAGACAAGTCTGCTTTTCAGAAAAGTGCAGAAAAGGTTATGTTGTCTTTTCAACAAGACTTCTCCTTTTTCAATCCGTCCAATGAAGAAGCTTCACTTAGATCCTCTGAGTGAGTATAAAAGGAAACTTCCAAGGATTTAAAGATTAAGCCAAAAAAAGCTAAGTGCTGAAAACAAGAGTGAACGTGCATTCAAAGTGTGTCTTTCATGCATGCAAGTCTGCTTGAATAAAACAGTGCTCAGTGTCTTAGCTGTTCTTGTTCAAGCTGTTCCTCAGAGTCTTGTAAACACAGTGAGTGATTCTTAGTGAGTGTATTCATTGTAATTAGTTTAAGTCAGTCTTAGACTAGTTAGACATACTGTTGTATCTGTCATCTCAGCTTGAACCTTTTCGCATTCAAGCATGTTTGTAATTAACATTTGTTAATAATACATACAAACATTGAGAAAATTGTGTGTAGTTTTTAAAGTGATGTATTCACCCCCCCCCCCTCTACAGCTTAAAGCTATATACTTGAGATATCTTTTGGGACCTACAATAATCTTATAGCAATATCTGAAATGAACTGTAAATACAATGTCATGCGGAATGATAAATCAAATAGCTATCATGATCCACAGGGCATCACCAAACCATGGTGTGCACAGGTCACAATCCAGCTGATCATATATGAATGTCAAATTAATCCATCATCAACAATATGTCTCAATCGGAAATCTCGCATGTAAAGCTGAATATCTATAACTCACAGGTTCTTGTGGTCTTTATCAAGCAGATATAAAATCCACCACCTGAGTTATCCCAGGATTTTATCTTTAATCTTTGTCTATCTGATCTCTGTCAAGTCTTTTCAATTCTGTGACACGCTTTCAATATCTTTAAATCTTCATATCTTTGTTCAGAATTTAACTGAACCTGTACAGAATTGTATCATATCAATGTCATCAGCTTTTAGCTTCAAAATCTTTAATTTATCTGATTCTGATAACTGATAACTCATAAATCATTTTATTCATTTTCTTTGTTTCTTTGAATTCTCAAAAACTTGATATTCGCATACGGACCATCCGGATTGGTTCATCCTAAGTGACATCCGAATTGGTATCCGAAATCATGGTAACCGAACCGAAGTGGGGAAATCCAAAATAGGTTGTCCAAAATCATAGGATCCGAAATGGGGCATCTCATCCGAATTCGGGTTCAACCGAATTCGGATCCCACATCATCATAATTTCAAGAATGCAATGTAATATATTGTTATTTTATCATTATTAGAGTGTTTTTATACAATTTTCCTCTATCAAAAACACCATAAATTGATCAAGATTGTTCAAAATCCTTTCTTTTTGTCAAGAACACAAATTTTCATAAAAACCCAGATTTTGAACTTATTTGATCGATCTAAACTACAATTATTGTTTCTATAACTTCAATATACCAAAATACATGATTTCTAACAATTTAATCTAACATGCATCATCAATTTCATGTTTATAAATTATGGGTTTCGGTTTTTTGTAAAAACCAAACCAAACTTGTAAAAATATTGAATTTAGGTAGATTTTACCTTGAATTCTTTGTAGTTTCTTGTTGTTAGATGCTTGTGATACCTCTTCTTGAATTAAATCTTCAATCAATTGCAAGAATTGATGATCTCTTTGACAATTTTTGGAGAAAAACCCATTGTAGAGAGAGAAAGAAGAGAGAGAGTGTGTAAATGTCTTTAATGTGTGTTAATGGTCATTAAATTGATTAATATATCTTAACTTAGCTATATTTACAATTTTACCAACTATACTTTTGTTTTTTACATCTCTTTAATTTGATCATTTAAATACTTTATAGCATTCATATAATTTAATTAAATAATTTCATTATTAATTAAATTACCAAAATAAATAATGTAATAAAAATTTCATTAAAAGCTCAAAATTAGATATTACATGATTAGTTAAAGACTAGGTTGTTACAACAAGAAATTAGAAAAATATGTGTTTCATTGCTTACAGAATTGGGATTCTAGACAATAATATTAAAATATAACGGTGAGGACTCAAAAGTCAACCATTAAGAAACCACTGTTAATGAAATACATATTTGAGAGTTTTAACATGTTAAATGTTAATTTTCTTTGAAAAATGAAATTTCCACACTTAGAAGTTATTTAGAAATTAAATTCGAATCATGCTTAATGAGTTTCAGATGTATAATGACGAATTTACAAGTATAAACATGATATTCGAAGAAAGAGAAATGAATTTGGAGTGAATTAGGACCAATCACAAAGTGTTCAGAATGAATCTCGATGTCCTGTCTATCTTCCTCGGTAGAAATAGATCGTGACTGAGTCTAGCCATAGTGATCTTGGACTTAAATTGGTCAATTGTGACCTTAAACTGATGGTCACCGATATCAAGTACAAACTTGATGGTGTGCCAGAATTGGTGCAAGTATTCGATGGGTGTTGTTTTGACGGGTTCGGATTCTTTGGTATGATTACAAGAGGATTGAGAATTTGAGGAGTTTGACGCGTGTGTGGGTGTCTGAGAAACCATTTGTGACTTGTATAAATAACAAATATGTTAGAAACTGCAGGTAGGTATAAATGTCAACAACTAATAAAGAAAGATAACATTTCACAAGAAATTAGAAAAATCTGGGTTTCATTGTTTATAGCATCGGGATTCTAGACAATAATATTAAAATATTACGGTGAGGACTCCAAAGTTAACCATTAAGAGACCAATGTTAATGAAATACATATTTGAAATTTTAACATGTTAAATTTTAATTTTCTTTGAAAAACAAAATTTCCACACTTAGAACTTATTTTGAAATGAATTTCGAATCATCCTTAATTAATTTCTGATTTATAATGATGAAATTCGAAGTATAAACATAAATTTCGAAGAAATTGGAATGAATTTCAAGTTAATAAGGACCAATCTCGAAGTGTTCAGAACGAATCTCGAGGTCCTGTCTATCTTCCTCGGTAGAAATAGATTGTGACGGAGTCTAGCCATAGTGATCTTGGCCTTAAATTAGTCAATTGTGACCTTAAACTGATGGTCATCGATGTCAGGTACAAACTTGATGGTGTGCCAGAATTGGTGCAAGTAAATCAATGGAATGGAAGGCATATATTGAAGAAAGTAGCCCAAAGGATCTCCTAACAGAATCTCAACAATCACTTTGGGGATTACTTTTATTAAAGATGAGGCCAGTCTATGGTTATTGTGTGATAGGAGTAGAAAGTGTTTAGGGTTCAAAAGGTGAGTTTCAGGAAAGGGTCATAGAGGTTTTGGACTAGCGATGGGTGTTGTTTTGACGGGTTTGGATTCTTTGGTATGATTACAAGAGGATTGAGAATTTGAGGAGGTTGACGTATGTGTGGGTGTCTGAGAAACCATTTGTGACCTGTAAAAATAACAAACATGTTAGAAACTGCAGGTAGGTATAAATGTCAACAACTAATAAAGAAAGATAACATTTCACAAGAAATTAGAAAAGTCTGGGTTTCATGGTTTACAGCATCGGGATTCTAGACAATAATATTAAAATATTACGGTGAGGACTCCAAAGTCAACCATTAAGGGACCAATGTTAATGATATACATATTTGAAATTTTAACATGTTAAATGTTAATTATCTTTGAAAAATGAAATTTCCGCACTTAGAAATTATTTAGAAATGAAATTCGAATCATGCTTAATGAATTTCAAATGAATAATGATGAAATTGAAGTAAAAACATAAATTTCGAAGAAAGAGGAATGAATTTCGAGTGCATAAGGACCAATCTCGAAGTGTTCAGAATGAATCTCGAGGTCCTGTCTATCTTCCTCGATAGAAATAGATTGTGACGGAGTCTAGCCATAGTGATCTTGGCCTTAAATTGGTCAATTTTGACCTTAAACTGATGGTCACCGATATCAGGTACAAACTTGATGGTGTGCCAGAATTGGTGCAAGTATATCAATGGAATGGAAGGCATATATTGAAGAAGGTAGCCCAAAGGATCTCCTTACAGAATCTCAACTATCACTGTGTGAATTACTTTTATTATATATGAGGCCAGTCTATGGTTATTGTGTGATAGGAGTAGAAAGTGTTTAGGGTTCAAAAGGTGAGTTTCAGGAAAGGGTGATGTAGGTTTTGGACTAACGATGGGTGTTGTTTTGACGGGTTCGGATTCTTTGGTATGATTACAAGAGGATTGAGAATTTGAGGAGCTTGACGCGTGTGTGGGTGTCTGAGAAACCATTTGTGACCTGTAAAAATAACAAACATGTTAGAAACTGCAGGTACGTATAAATGTCAACAACTAATAAAGAAAGATAACATTTCACGAGAAATTAGAAAAATCTGGGTTTCGTTGTTTATAGCATCGGGATTCTAGACAATAATATTAAAATATTACGGTGAGGACTCCAAAGTCAACCATTAAGAGACCAATGTTAATGAAATACATATTTGAAATTTTAACATGTTAAATTTTAATTTTCTTTGAAAAACAAAATTTCCACACTTAGAAATTATTTTGAAATGAATTTCGAATCATGCTTAATGAATTTCTTATTTATAATGATGAAATTCGAAGTATAAACATAAGTTTCGAAGAAATTGGAATGAATTTCAAGTTAATAAGGACCAATCTCGACGTGTTCAGAACGAATCTCGAGGTCCTGTCTATCTTCCTCGGTAGAAATAGATTGTGACGGAGTCTAGCCATAGTGATCTTGGCCTTAAATTGGTCAACTGTGACCTTAAACTGATGGTCACCAATATCAGATACAAACTTGATGGTGGACCAGAATTGGTGCAAGTATATCAATGGAATGCAAGGCATATATTGAAGAAAGTTGCCCAAAAGATCTCCATACAGAATCTCAACTGTCACTATGTGGATTACTTTTGTTATAGATGAGGCCAGTCTATGGTTATTGTGTGATAGTAGTAGAAAGTGTTTAGGGTTCAAAAGGTGAGTTTTAGGAAAGAGTGATGTAGGTTTTGGACTAGCGATGGGTGTTGTTTTGACGGGTTTGGATTCTTTGGTATGATTACAAGAGGATTGAGAATTTGAGGAGTTTGACGCGTGTGTGGTCTGAGAAACCATTTGTGACCTGTAAAAATAATAAACATGTTAGAAACTGCAGTTAGGTATAAATGTTAACAACTAATAAAGAAAGACAACATTTCACAAGAAATTAGACAAATCTGGGTTTCATTGTTTACAGCATCTAGATTCTGGACAATAATATTATAATATTATGGTGAGGACTCCAAAGTCGACCATTAAGTGACCAATGTTAATGAAATACATATTTGAAATTTTTACATGTTAAATGTTAATTTTCTTTGAAAACCGAAATTTCCACACTTAGAAATTATTTTGAAATGAAATTCGAATCATGGTTAATGAATTTCAGATGTATAATGATGATATTCGAAGAATAAACATGAATTTCGAAGAAAGAGGAATGAATTTCAAGTGAATAAGGACCAATCTCGAAGTGTTCAGAATGAATCTCGAGGTCCTGTCTATATTCCTCGGTAGAAATAGATTGTGACGGAGTCTAGCCATAGTGATCTTGACCTTAAATAGATCAATTGTGACCTTGAACTGACGGTCACCGATATCAGGTACAAACTTTATGGTGTTCCAGAATTGGTGCAAGTAGATCAATGAAATGGAAGGCTTATATTGAAGAAAGTAGCCCAAAGGATCTCCTTACAGAATCTCAACTATCACTGTGTGGATTACTTTTATTACAGATGAGGCCAGTCTATGGTTATTGTGTGATAGGAGTAGAAAGTGTTTAGGGTTCAAAAGGTAAGTTTCAGGAAAGGGTGATGTAGGTTTTGGACTAGCGATGGGTGTTGATTTGACGGGTTTGGATGTTTTGGTATGATTACAAGAGGATTGAGATTTTGAGGAGTTTGACGCATATATGGGTGTCTAAGTAGCCATTTGTGACCTGTAAAAATAAAAAACATGTTAGAAACTGTAGGTAAGTACGAATGTTAACAACTAATAAAGAAAGATAACATTTCACAAGAAATTCGAAAAATATGTGCTTCATTGCTTACAACATTGGGATTCTAGACAATAATATTAAAATATTACGATGAGGACTCCAAAGTCAACCATTAAGGGACCACTGTTAATGAAATATATATTTGAAGGTTTTAACATGTTAAATGTTAATTTTCTTTGAAAAATGAAATTTCCACACTTCGAAATTATTTAGAAATTAAATTCGAATCATGCTTAATGAATTTCAGATGTATAATGATGAATTTAGAAGTAAAAACATGATATTCGAAAAAAGAGGAATGAATTTCGAGTGAATAAGAACCAATCTCGAAGTGTTAAGAATGAATCTCGAGGTCCTGTCTATCTTCCTCGGTAGAAATAGATTGTGACGGAGTCTGGCCATGGTGATCTTGGCCTTAAATTGGTCAATTGTGACCTTAAACTGATGGTCACCGATATCAGGTACAAACTTGATGGTGTGCCAGAATTGGTGCAAGTATATCAATGGAATGGAAGGCATATATTGAAGAAGGTAGCCCAATGGATCTCCTTACAGAATCTCAACTATCACTGTGTGGATTACTTTTATTATAGATAAGGCCAGTCTATGGTTATTGTTTGATAGGAGTAGAAAGTGTTTAGGGTTCAAAAGGTGAGTTTCAGGAAAGCGTGATGTAGGTTTTGGACTAGCGATGGGTGTTGTTTTGACAGGTTTGGATTCTTTGGTATGATTACAAGAGGATTGAGAATTTGAGGAGTTTGACGCCTGTGTGGGTGTCTGAGAAACAATTTGTAACCTGTAAAAATAACAAACATGTTAGAAACTGCAGGTAGGTATAAATGTAAACAGCTAATAAAGAAAGACAACATTTCACAAGAAATTAGAAAAATCTGGGTTTTATTATTTACAGCATCGGGATTCCGGACAGTAATGTTATAATATTACGGTGAGGACTCCAAAGTCAACCATTAAGGGACCAATGTTAATGAATTGCATATTTGAAATTTTTACATGTTAAATGTTAATTTTCTTTGAGAAACGAAATTTCCACACTTACAAATTATTTTGAAATGAAATTCGAATCATGGTTAATGAATTTCAGATGTATAATGATGATATTCGAAGAATAAACATGAATTTCGAAGAAAGAGGAATGAATTTCAAGTGAATAAGGACCAATCTCGAAGTGTTCAGAATGAATCTCTAGGTCCTGTCTATCTTCCTCGGTAGAAATAGATTGTGACGGAGTCTAGCCAGAGTGATCTTGGCCTTAAATAGGTCAATTGTGACCTTGAACTGATGGTCACCGGTATCAGGTACAAACTTGATGGTGTTCCAGAATTGGTGCAAGTAGATCAATGAAATGGAAGGCTTATACTGAAGAAAGTAGCCCAAAGGATCTCCTTACAGACTCTCAACTATCACTGTGTGGATTACTTTTATTACAGATGAGGCCAGTCTATGGTTATTGTGTGATAGGAGTAGAAAGTGTTTAGGGTTCAAAAGGTAAGTTTCAGGAAAGGGTGATGTAGGTTTTGGACTAGCGATGGGCGTTGATTTGACGGGTTTGGATGCTTTGGTATGATTACAAGAGGATTGAGATTTTGAGGAGTTTGACGCATGTGTGGGTGTCTGAGAAGCCATTTGTGACAAGTAAAAATAAAAAAACATTTTAGAAACTGTAGGTAAGTACAAATGTCAACAACTAATAAAGAAAGATAACATTTCACAAGAAATTAGAAAAATATGTGTTTCATTGCTTACAGCATTGGGATTCTAGACAATAATATTAAAATATTACGTTGAGGACTCCAAAGTCAACCATTAAGGGACCACTGTTAATGAAATTCATATTTGAAAGTTTTAACATGTTAAATGTTAATTTTCTTTGAAAAAACAAATTTCCCCACTTCGAAATTATTTAGAAATTAAATTCGAATCATGCTTAATGAATTTCAGATATATAATGATGAATTTAGAAGTATAAAGATGATATTCGAAGAAAGAGGAATGAATTTCGAGTGAATAAGGACCAATCTCGAAGTGTTCAGAATGAATCTCGAGGTCCTGTCTATCTTCCTTGGTAGAAATAGGTTGTGACGGAGTCTAGCCATAGTGATCTTGGCCTTAAATTGGTCAATTGTGACCTTAAACTGATGGTCACCGATATGAGGTACAAACTTGATGGTGTGGCAGAATTGGTGCAAGTATATCAATGGAATGGAAGGCATGTATTGAAGAAGGTAGCCCAAAGGATCTCCTTACAGAATCTCAACTATCATTGGGTGGATTACTTATATTACAGATGAGACCAGTCTATGGTTATTGTCTGATAGGAGTTCAAAGTGTTTAGGGTTCAAAAGGTGAGTTTCAGGAAAGGGTGATGTAGGTTTTGGAGTAGCAATGGGTGTTGTTTTGACGGGTTTGGATTCTTTGGTATGATTACAAGAGGATAGAGAATTTGAGGAGTTTGACGCGTGTGTGGGTGTCTGAGAAACCATTTGTGACCTGTAATAATAACAAACATGTTGCAGGTAGGTATAAATGTCAACAACTAATAAAGAAAGACAACATTTCACAAGAAATTAGAAAAATCTGGGTTTCATTGTTTACAGCATCGGGATTCTAGACAATAATATTATAATATTACGGTGAGGACTCCAAAGTCAACCATAAAGGGACCAATGTTAATGAAATACATATTTGAATTTTTAACATGTTAAATGTTAATTTTCTTTGAAAACCGAAATTTCCACACTTAGAAATTATTTTGAGATGACATTCGAATCATGCTTAATGAATTTCAGATGTATAATGATGATATTCGAAGAATAAACATGAATTTCGAAGAATGAGTAATGAATTTCAAGTGAATAAGGACCAATCTCGAAGTGTTCAGAATGAATCTCGAGGTCCTATCTTTCTTCCTCGGTAGAAATAGATTGTGACGGAGTCTAGCCATAGTGATCTTGGCCTTAAATTGGTCAATTGTGACCTTAAAATGATCGTCACCGATATCAGGTACAAACTTGATGGTGTGCCAGAATTGGTGCAAGTATATCAATGGAATGGAAGGCATATATTGAAGAAAGTTGCCCAAAGGATCTCCTTACAGAATCTCAACTATCACTATGTGGATTACTTTTATTATAGACGAGGCCAGTCTATGGTTATTGTGTCATAGGAGTGGAAAGTGTTTAGGGTTCAAAAGGTGAGTTTCAGGATAGGGTGATGTAGGTTTTGGACTAGCAATGGGTGTTGTTTTGACGGGTTTGGATTTTTTGGTATGATTACAAGAGGATTGAGAATTTGAGGAGTTTGACGCGTGTGTGGGTGTCGGAGAAACCATTTGTGACCTATAAAAAAAATAAAAAAGTTGGAAACTGCAGGTAGGTATAAATGACAACAACTAATACAGAAAGACAACATTTCACAAGAAATTAGAAAAATCTTGGTTTAATTGTTTACAGCATCGGGATTCCGGACAACAATATTATAATATTACGGTGAGGACTCCAAAGTCGACCATTAAGGGACCAATGTTAATGAAATACATATTTGAATTTTTAACATGTTAAATGTTAATTTTCTTTGAAAACCGAAATTTCCACACTTAGAAATTATTTTGAAATGACATTCGAATCATGCTTAATGAATTTCAGATGTATAATGATGATATTCGAAGAATAAACATGAATTTCGAAGAATGAGTAATGAATTTCAAGTGAATAAGGACCAATCTCGAAGTGTTCAGAATGAATCTCGAGGTCATATCTATCTTCCTCGGTAGAAATAGATTGTGACGGAGTCTAGCCATAGTGATCTTGGCCTGAAATTGGTCAATTGTGACCTTAAAATGATCGTCACCGATATCAGGTACAAACTTGATGGTGTGCCAGAATTGGTGCAAGTATATCAATGGAATGGAAGGCATATATTGAAGAAAGTTGCCCAAAGGATCTCCTTACAGAATCTCAACTATCACTATGTGGATTACTTTTATTATAGACGAGGCCAGTCTATGGTTATTGTGTCATAGGAGTGGAAAGTGTTTAGGGTTCAAAAGGTGAGTTTCAGGATAGGGTGATGTACGTTTTGGACTAGCAATGGGTGTTGTTTTGACGGGTTTGGATTTTTTGGTATGATTACAAGAGGATTGAGAATTTGAGGAGTTTGACGCGTGTGTGGGTGTCGGAGAAACCATTTGTGACCTATAAAAAAAATAAAAAAGTTGGAAACTGCAGGTAGGTATAAATGACAACAACTAATACAGAAAGACAACATTTCACAAGAAATTAGAAAAATCTGGGTTTTATTGTTTACAGCATCGGGATTCCGGACAACAATATTATAATATTACGGTGAGGACTCCAAAGTCGACCATTAAGGGACCAATGTTAATGAAATACATATTTGAAATTTTAACATGTTAAATGTTAATTTTCTTTGAATAAAGAAATTTCCACACTTAGAAATTATGTTGAAATGAAATTCGAATCATGGTTAATGAATTTCAGATGTACAATGATGATATTCGAAGTATAAACATGAATTTTGAAGAAAGAGGAATGAATTTCAAGTGAATAAGGACCAATCTCGAAGTGTTCAAAATGAATCTCGAGGTCCTGTCAATCTTCCTCGGTAGAAATAGATTGTGACGGAGTAAAGCCATAGTGACCTTGGCCTTAAATTGGTCAATTGTGACCTTAAACTGATGGTCACCGATATCAGGTACAAACTTGATGATGTGCCAGAATTGGTGCAAGTATATCAATGGGTGGATTACTTTTATACAGATGAGACTAGTCTATGGTTATTGTCTGATAGGAGTAGAAAGTGTTTAGGGTTCAAAGGGTGAGTTTCAGGAATGGGTGATGTAGGTTTTGGACAAGCGATGGATGTTGATTTGACGGGTTTGGATTCTTTGGTATGATTACAAGAGGTTTGAGATTTTGAGGAGTTTGACGCATGTGTGGGTGTCTGAGAAGCCATTTGTGACCTGTAAAAATAACAAACATGTTAGAAACTGCAGGTAAGTACAAATGTCAACAACTAATAAAGAAAGATAACATTTCACAAGAAATTAGAAAAATCTGGGTTTCATAGTTTACAGCATGGGGATTCTAGACAATAATATTAAAATATTACGGTGAGGACTCAAAAGTCAACCATTAAGGGACCAATGATAATGAAATACATATTTGAAAATTTTACATGTTAAATGTTAATTTTCTTTGAAAAACGAAAAATCCACACCTAGAAATTATTTTGAAATGAAATTCGAATCATGCTTAATGAATTTCAGATGTATAATGATGATATTCGAAGTATAAACATGAATTTCGATGAAAGAGGAAAGAATTTCAAGTGAATAAGGACCAATCTCGAAGTGTTCAGAATGAATCTCGAGGTCCTGTCTATCTTCCTCAGTGGAAATAGATTGTGACGGAGTCTAGCCAGAGTGATATTGGTCTTATATTGGTTAATTGTGACCTTGAACTGATGGTCACCGATATCAGGTACAAACTTGATGGGGTTCCAGAATTGGTGCAAGTAGATCAATGAAATGGAAGGCTTATATTAAAGAAGGTAGCCCAAAGGATCTCCTTACAGAATCTCAACTATCATTGGGTGGATTACTTATATTACAGATGAGACCAGTCTATGGTTATTGTCTGATAGGAGTACAAAGTGTTTAGGGTTCAAAAGGTGAGTTTCAGGATTGGGAGATGTAGGTTTTGGACTAGCGATGGGTGTTGATTTGACGGGTTTGGATTCTTTGGTATGATAGAGGTTTGAGATTTTGAGGACGTTGACGCATGTGCGGGTGTCTGAGAAGCCAATTGTGACCAGTAAAAATAACAAACATGTTAGAAATTGATTTGTGACCTGTAAAAATAACAAACATGTTTGAATTTCGAAGTATAAACATGAATTTCGAAGAAAGAGGAATGAATTTCGAGTGAATAAGGACCAATCTCGAAGTGTTCAGAATGAATCTCGAGGTCCTGTCTATCTTCCTCGGTAGAAATAGATTGTGACGTAATCTAGTCAGAGTGATCTTGGCCTTAAATTGGTCAATTGTGACCTTAAACTGATGGTCACCGATATCAGGTACAAACTTGATGCTGTGCCAGAATTGGTTCAAGTACATCAATGGAATGGATGGTTTATTTTGAAGAAGGTAGCCCAAAGGATCTACTTTCAAAATCTTAACTATCACTGGGTGGATTACTTTTATTACAGATGAGGCAAGATTATGGTTATTGTTTGATAGGAGTAGAAAGTGTTTAGGTTTCAAAAGGTGAGTTTCTAGAATGAGTTATGTAGGTTTCGGACTAGCGATGGGTGTTGATTTGACTGGTATGGATTCTTTGGTATGATTACAAAAGGATTGAGAATTTGAGGAGTTTGACGCATGTGTGGGTGTCTGAGAAGCCATTTGTTACCTGTAAAAATAACAAACATGTTAGAAAATGCAGGTAGGTACAAATGTCAACAACTAATAAAGAAAGATAACATTTCACAAGAAATTAGAAAAATATGTGTTTCATTGTTTATAGCATCGGGATTCTAGACAATAATATTAAAATATTACGATGAGGACTCCAAAGTCAACCATTAATCGACCAATGTTAATGAAATACATATTTGAAAGTTTTAACATGTTAAATGTTAATTTTCTTTAAAAAATGAAATTTCCACACTTAGAAATTATTTAGAAATAAAATTCGAATCATGCTTAATGAATTTCAGATGTATAATGATGAATTTAGAAGTATAAACATGAATATCGAAGAAAGAGGAATGAATTTTGAGTGAATAAGGACCAATCTCGAAGTGTTCAGAATGAATCTTGAGGTCCTGTCTATCTTCCTCGGTAGAAATAGATAGTGACGGAGTCTAGCCAGAGTGATCTTGGCCTTAAATTGGTCAATTGTGACCTTAAACTGATGGTCACCGATATCAGGTACAAACTTGATGGTGTGCCAGAATTGGTGCAAGTATATCAATGAATGGAAGGCTTATTTTGAAGAAGGTAGCCCAAAGGATCTCCTTTCAAAATCTCAACTATCACTGGGTGGATTACTTTTATTACAGATGAGGAAAGTGTATGGTTATTGTTTGATAGGAGTAGAAAGTGTTTAGGTTTCAAAAGGTGAGTTTCTGGAATGAGTGATGTAGGTTTTGGACTATCGATGGGTGTTGATTTGACGGGTGTGGATTCTTTGGTATGATTACAAGAGGATTGAGAATTTGAGGAGTTTGACGCGTGTGTGGGTGTCTGAGAAACCATTTGTGACCTGTAAAAATAACAAACATGTTAGAAAATGCAGGTATGTACAAATGTCAACAACTACTAATGAAAGATAACATTTCACAAGAAATTAGAAAAACCAATGTTTCATTGTTTACAGCATCGGGATTCTAGACAATAACATTAAAATATTACGGTGAGGACTCCGAAGTCAACCATTAAGGGAGCAATGATGAAATACATATTTGAAAGTTTAATATGTTAAATGTTAATTTACTTTGAAAGACGAAATTTCCACACTTAAAAATTATTTTGAAATGAAATTCAAATCATGCTAAATGATTTTCAGATGTATAATGATGAAATTCGAAGTATAAATATAAATTTCGAACAAAGAGGAATGATTTTCAAGTGAATAAGGACCAATCTCGAAGTTTTAAGAATGAATCTCGAGGTCCTGTCTATCTTCATCGGTAGAAATAGATTGTGACGGAGTCTAGCCAGAGTGATCTTGGCCTTAAATTGGTCAATTGTGACCTTGAACTGATGGTTACCGATATCAAAAGTTGATGGTGTCCCAGAATTGGTGCAAGTAGATCAATGAAATCGAAGGCTTATATTGAAGAAAGTAGCCCAAAGGATCTTCTTACAGAATCTCAACTATCACTGTGTGGATTACTTTTATTACAAATGAGGCCAGTCTATGGTTATTGTCTGATAGGAGTAGAAACTGTTTAGGGTTCAAAACTGAGTTTCAGGAAAGGGTGATGTAGGTTTTGGACTAGCGATGGGTGTTGATTTGACGGGTGTGGATGCTTTGGTATGATTACAAGAGGATTTCGATTTTGAGGAGTTTGACGCATGTGTGGGTGTCTGAGAAGCCATTTGTGACCTGTAAAAATAACAAACATGATAGAAACTGCTGGTAAGTACAAATGTCAACAACTAATAATGAAAGATAACATTTCACAAGAACTTAGAAAAACCTGTGTTTCATTGTTTATAGCATCGGGATTCTAGACAATAATATTAAAATATTACGGTGAGGACTCCAAAGTCGACCATTAAGGGACCAATGTTAATGAAATACATATTTAAAAGTTTTAACATGTTAAATGTTAATTTTCTTTGAAAGACGAAATTTCCACACTTAAAAATTTTTTTGTAATGAAATTCGAATCATGCTGAATGATTTTCAGATGTATAATGATGATATTCGAAGTATAAACATGAGTTTCGAAGAAAGAGGAATGAATTTGAAATGAATAAGGACCAATCTCGAAGTGTTCAGAATGAATCTCGAGGTCCTGTCTATCTTCCTCGGTAGAAAAAGATTGTGACAGAGTCTAGCCATAGTGATCTTGGCCGTAAATTGGTCAATTGTGACCTTCAACTGATGGTCACCGATATCAGGTACAAACCTGATGGGGTTCCAGAATTGGTGCAAGTAGATCAATGAAATGGAAGGCTTATATTGAAGAAGGTAGCCCAAAGGATCTCGTTACAGAATCTCAACCATCACTGGATGGATTACTTTTAATACAGATGAGGCCAGTCTATGCTTATTGTCTGATAGGAGTAGAAAGTGTTTAGGATTCAGAAGGTGAGTTTCAGGAATGGGTGATGTAGGTTTTGGACTAGCGATGGGTGTTGATTTGACGGGTTTGGATGCTTTGGTATTATTACAAGAGGATTTCGATTTTGAGGAGTTTGACGCATGTGTGGGTGTCTGAGAAGCCATTTGTGACCAGTAAAAATAACAAACATGTTAGAAACTGCTGGTAAGTACAAATGTCAACAACTAATAATGAAAGATAACATTTCACAAGAACTTAGAAAAACCTGTGTTTCATTGTTTACAGCATCGGGATTCTAGACAATATTATTAAAATATTATGGTGAGGACTCCAAAGTCGACCATTAAGGGACCAATGTTAATGAAATACATATTTGAAAGTTTTAACATGTTAAATGTTAATTTTCTTTGAAAGACGAAATTTCCACACTTAAAAATTATTTTGTAATGAAATTCGAATCATGGAATGAATTTCAGATGTATAATGATGATATTCGAAGTATAAACATGAGTTTCGAAGAAAGAGGAATGAATTTCAAGTGAATAAGGACTAATGTTGAAGTATTCAGAATGAATCTCGAGGTCCTATCTATCTTCCTCGCTACAAATAGATTGTGACGCAGTCTAGCCATAGTGATCTTGGCCGTAAATTGGTCAATTGTGACCTTCAACTGATGGTCGCCGATATCAGGTACAAACCTGGTGGGGTTCCAGAATTGGTGCAAGTAGATCAATGAAATGGAAGGCTTATATTGAAGAAGGTAGCCCAAAGGATCTCGTTACAGAATCTCAACCATCACCGGATGGATTACTTTTAATACAGATGAGGCCAGTCTATGGTTATTGTCTGATAGGAGTAGAAAGTGTTTAGGATTCAGAAGGTGAGTTTTAGGAATGGGTGATGTAGGTTTTGGACTAGCGATGGGTGTCGATTTGACGGGTTTGGATGCTTTGGTATGATTACAAGAGGATTTCAATTTTGAGGAGTTTGACGCATGTTTGGGTGTCTGAGAAGCCATTTGTGACCTGTAAAAATAACAAACATGATAGAAACTGCTGGTAAGTACAAATGTCAACAACTAATAATGAAAGATATCATTTCACAAGAAATTAGAAAAGTCTGTGTTTCATTGTTTAAAGCATCAGGATTCTATATAATAATATTAAAATATTACGGTGAGGACTCCAAAGTCAACCATTTAGGGACCAATGTTAATGAAATACATATTTGAAAGTTTTAACATGTTAAATGTTAATTTTCTTTGAAAGACGAAATTTCCACGTTTAAAAATTATTTTGTAATGAAATTCGAATCATGCTGAATGAATTTCAGATGTATAATGATGATATTCGAAGTATATATGAGTTTCGAAGAAAGAGGAATGAATTTCAAGTGAATAAGGACCAATCTCGAAGTGTTCAGAATGAATCTCGAGGTCCTGTCTATCTTCCTCGGTAGAAATAGATTGTGACGGAGTCTAGCCATAGTGATCTTGGTCGTAAATTGGTCAATTATGACCTTCAACTGATTGTCACCGATATCAGGTCAAACCTGATGGGGTTCCAGAATTGGTGCAAGTAGATCAATTAAATGGAAGGCTTATATTGAAGAAGGTAGCCCAAAGGATCTCGTTACAGAATCTCAACGATCACTGGATGGATTACTTTTAATACAGATGAGGCCAGTCTCTGGTTATTGTCTGATAGGAGTAGAAAGTGTTAGGATTCAGAATGTGAGTTTCAGGAATGGGTGATGTAGGTTTTGGACTAGCAATAGGTGTCGATTTGACGGGTTTGGTTGCTTTGGTACGATTACAAGAGGATTTCGATTTTGAGGAGTTTGACTCATGTGTGGGTGTCTGAGAAGTCATTTGTGACCTGTAAAAATAACAAACATGTTAGAAACTGCTGGTAAGTACAAATGTCAACAACTAATAATGAAAGATAACATTTCACAAGAACTTAGAAAAACCTGTGTTTCATTGTTTACAGCATCGGGATTCTAGACAATAATATTAAAATATTACGGTGAGGACTCCGAAGTCAACCATTAAGGGAGCAATGATGAAATACATATTTGAAAGTTTTAATATGTTAAATGTTAATTTTACTTTGAAAGACGAAATTTCCACACTTAAAAATTATTTTGAAATGAAATTCAAATCATGCTAAATGATTTTCAGATGTATAATGATGAAATTCGAAGTATAAATATAAATTTCGAACAAAGAGGAATGATTTTCAAGTGAATAAGGACCAATCTCGAAGTTTTAAGAATGAATCTCGAGGTCCTGTCTATCTTCATCGGTAGAAATAGATTGTGACGGAGTCTAGCCAGAGTGATCTTGGCCTTAAATTGGTCAATTGTGACCTTGAACTGATGGTTACCGATATCAAAAGTTGATGGTGTCCCAGAATTGGTGCAAGTAGATCAATGAAATCGAAGGCTTATATTGAAGAAAGTAGCCCAAAGGATCTTCTTACAGAATCTCAACTATCACTGTGTGGATTACTTTTATTACAAATGAGGCCAGTCTATGGTTATTGTCTGATAGGAGTAGAAACTGTTTAGGGTTCAAAACTGAGTTTCAGGAAAGGGTGATGTAGGTTTTGGACTAGCGATGGGTGTTGATTTGACGGGTGTGGATGCTTTGGTATGATTACAAGAGGATTTCGATTTTGAGGAGTTTGACGCATGTGTGGGTGTCTGAGAAGCCATTTGTGACCTGTAAAAATAACAAACATGATAGAAACTGCTGGTAAGTACAAATGTCAACAACTAATAATGAAAGATAACATTTCACAAGAACTTAGAAAAACCTGTGTTTCATTGTTTACAGCATCGGGATTCTAGACAATAATATTAAAATATTATGGTGAGGACTCCGAAGTCGACCATTAAGGGACCAATGTTAATGAAATACATATTTGAAAGTTTTAACATGTTAAATGTTAATTTTCTTTGAAAGACGAAATTTCCACACTTAAAAATTTTTTTGTAATGAAATTCGAATCATGCTGAATGATTTTCAGATGTATAATGATGATATTCGAAGTATAAACATGAGTTTCGAAGAAAGAGGAATGAATTTCAAATGAATAAGGACCAATCTCGAAGTGTTCAGAATGAATCTCGAGGTCCTGTCTATCTTCCTCGGTAGAAAAAGATTGTGACGGAGTCTAGCCATAGTGATCTTGGCCGTAAATTGGTCAATTGTGACCTTCAACTGATGGTCACCGATATCAGGTACAAACCTGATGGGGTTCCAGAATTGGTGCAAGTAGATCAATGAAATGGAAGGCTTATATTGAAGAAGGTAGCCCAAAGGATCTCGTTACAGAATCTCAACCATCACTGGATGGATTACTTTTAATACAGATGAGGCCAGTCGATGCTTATTGTCTGATAGGAGTAGAAAGTGTTTAGGATTCAGAAGGTGAGTTTCAGGAATGGGTGATGTAGGTTTTGGACTAGCGATGGGTGTTGATTTGACGGGTTTGGATGCTTTGGTATTATTACAAGAGGATTTCGATTTTGAGGAGTTTGACGCATGTGTGGGTGTCTGAGAAGCCATTTGTGACCAGTAAAAATAACAAACATGTTAGAAACTGCTGGTAAGTACAAATGTCAACAACTAATAATGAAAGATAACATTTCACAAGAACTTAGAAAAACCTGTGTTTCATTGTTTACAGCATCGGGATTCTAGACAATATTATTAAAATATTATGGTGAGGACTCCAAAGTCGACCATTAAGGGACCAATGTTAATGAAATACATATTTGAAAGTTTTAACATGTTAAATGTTAATTTTCTTTGAAAGACGAAATTTCCACACTTAAAAATTATTTTGTAATGAAATTCGAATCATGGAATGAATTTCAGATGTATAATGATGATATTCGAAGTATAAACATGAGTTTCGAAGAAAGAGGAATGAATTTCAAGTGAATAAGGACTAATGTTGAAGTATTCAGAATGAATCTCGAGGTCCTATCTATCTTCCTCGCTACAAATAGATTGTGACGCAGTCTAGCCATAGTGATCTTGGCCGTAAATTGGTCAATTGTGACCTTCAACTGATGGTCGCCGATATCAGGTACAAACCTGGTGGGGTTCCAGAATTGGTGCAAGTAGATCAATGAAATGGAAGGCTTATATTGAAGAAGGTAGCCCAAAGGATCTCGTTACAGAATCTCAACCATCACCGGATGGATTACTTTTAATACAGATGAGGCCAGTCTATGGTTATTGTCTGATAGGAGTAGAAAGTGTTTAGGATTCAGAAGGTGAGTTTTAGGAATGGGTGATGTAGGTTTTGGACTAGCGATGGGTGTCGATTTGACGGGTTTGGATGCTTTGGTATGATTACAAGAGGATTTCAATTTTGAGGAGTTTGACGCATGTTTGGGTGTCTGAGAAGCCATTTGTGACCTGTAAAAATAACAAACATGATAGAAACTGCTGGTAAGTACAAATGTCAACAACTAATAATGAAAGATATCATTTCACAAGAAATTAGAAAAGTCTGTGTTTCATTGTTTAAAGCATCAGGATTCTATATAATAATATTAAAATATTACGGTGAGGACTCTAAAGTCAACCATTTAGGGACCAATGTTAATGAAATACATATTTGAAAGTTTTAACATGTTAAATGTTAATTTTCTTTGAAAGACGAAATTTCCACGTTTAAAAATTATTTTGTAATGAAATTCGAATCATGCTGAATGAATTTCAGATGTATAATGATGATATTCGAAGTATATATGAGTTTCGAAGAAAGAGGAATGAATTTCAAGTGAATAAGGACCAATCTCGAAGTGTTCAGAATGAATCTCGAGGTCCTGTCTATCTTCCTCGGTAGAAATAGATTGTGACGGAGTCTAGCCATAGTGATCTTGGTCGTAAATTGGTCAATTATGACCTTCAACTGATTGTCACCGATATCAGGTCAAACCTGATGGGGTTCCAGAATTGGTGCAAGTAGATCAATTAAATGGAAGGCTTATATTGAAGAAGGTAGCCCAAAGGATCTCGTTACAGAATCTCAACGATCACTGGATGGATTACTTTTAATACAGATGAGGCCAGTCTCTGGTTATTGTCTGATAGGAGTAGAAAGTGTTAGGATTCAGAATGTGAGTTTCAGGAATGGGTGATGTAGGTTTTGGACTAGCAATAGGTGTCGATTTGACGGGTTTGGTTGCTTTGGTACGATTACAAGAGGATTTCGATTTTGAGGAGTTTGACTCATGTGTGGGTGTCTGAGAAGTCATTTGTGACCTGTAAAAATAACAAACATGTTAGAAACTGCTGGTAAGTACAAATGTCAACAACTAATAATGAAAGATAACATTTCACAAGAACTTAGAAAAACCTGTGTTTCATTGTTTACAGCATCGGGATTCTAGACAATAATATTAAAATATTACGGTGAGGACTCCAAAGTCGACCATTAAGGGACCAATGTTAATGAAATACATATTTGAAAGTTTTAACATGTTAAATGTTAATTTTCTTTGAAAGACGAAATTTCCACACTAAAAAATTATTTTGTAATGAAATTCGAATCATGCTGAATGAATTTCATATGAATAATGATGATATTCGAAGTATAAACATGAGTTTCGAAGAAAGAGGAATGAATTTCAAGTGAATAAGGACCAATCTCGAAGTGTTCAGAATGAATCTCGAGGTCCTGTCTATCTTCCTCGGTAGAAATAGATTGTGACGGAGTCTAGCCATAGTGATCTTGGCCGTAAATTGGTCAATTGTGACCTTCAACTGATGGTCACCGATATCAGGTACAAACCTGATGGGGTTCCAGAATTGGTGCAAGTAGATCAATGAAATGGAAGGCTTATATTGAAGAAGGTAGCCCAAAGGATCTCGTTACAGAATCTCAACTATCACCGGATGGATTACTTTTAATACAGATGAGGCCAGTCTATGGTTATTGTCTGATAGGAGTAGAAATTGTTTAAGATTCAGAAGGTGAGTTTCAGGAATGGGTGATGTAGGTTTTGGAATAGCGATGGGTGTCGATTTGACGGGTTTGGATGCTTTGGTATGATTACAAGAGGATTTCGATTTTGAGGAGTTTGACGCATGTGTGGGTGTCTGAGAAGCCATTTGTGACCTGTAAAAATAACAAACATGTTAGAAACTGCTGGTAAGTACAAATGTCAACAACTAATAATGAAAGATAACATTTCACAAGAACTTAGAAAAACCTGTGTTTCATTGTTTACAGCATCGGGATTCTAGACAATAATATTAAAATATTACGGTGAGGACTCCGAAGTCGACCATTAAGGGACCAATGTTAATGAAATACATATTTGAAAGTTTTAACATGTTAAATGTTAATTTTCTTTGAAAGACGAAATTTCCACACTTAAAAATTATTTTGTAATGAAATTCGAATCATGCTGAATGAATTTCATATGAATAATGATGATATTTGAAGTATAAACATGAGTTTCGAAGAAAGAGGAATGAATTTCAAGTGAATAAGGACCAATCTCGAAGTGTTCAGAATGAATCTCGAGGTCCTGTCTATCTTCCTCGGTAGAAATAGACTGTGACGGAGTCTAGCCATAGTGATCTTGGCCGTAAATTGGTCAATTGTGACCTTCAACTGATGGTCACCGATATAAGTTACAAACCTGGTGGGGTTCCAGAATTGGTGCAAGTAGATCAATGAAATGGAAGGCTTATATTGAAGAAGGTAGCCCAAAGGATCTCGTTACAGAATCTCAACCATCACCGGATGGATTACTTTTAATACAGATGAGGCCAGTCTATGGTTATTGTCTGAAAGGAGTAGAAAGTGTTTAGGATTAAGAAGGTGGCTTTTAGGAATGGGTGATGTGGGTTTTGGACTAGCGATGGGTGTCGATTTGACGGGTTTGGATGCCTGGGTATGATTACAAGAGGATTTCGATTTTGAGGAGTTTGACGCATGTTTGGGTGTCTGAGAAGCCATATGTGACCTGTAAAAATAACAAACATGATAGAAACAGCTGGTAAGTACAAATGTCAACAACTAATAATGAAAGATAACATTTCACAAGAAATTAGAAAAGTCTGTGTTTCATTGTTTAAAGCATCAGGATTCTAGATAATAATATTAAAATATTACGGTTTCACAAGATAACATTTCACAAGAACTTAGAAAAACCTGTGTTTCATTGTTTACAGCATCGGGATTCTAGACAATAATATTAAAATATTACGGTGAGGACTCCAAAGTCGACCATTAAGGGACCAATGTTAATGAAATACATATTTGAAAGTTTTAACATGTTAAATGTTAATTTTCTTTGAAAGACGAAATTTCCACACGTAAAAATTATTTTGTAATGAAATTCGAATCATGCTGAATGAATTTCATATGTATAATGATGATATTCGAAGTATAAACATGAGTTTCGAAGAAAGAGGAATGAATTTGAAGTGAATAAGGACCAATCTCGAAGTGTTCAGAATGAATCTCGAGGTCCTGTCTATCTTCCTTGGTAGAAATACATTGTGACGGAGTCTAGCCATAGTGATCTTGGCCGTAAATTGGTCAATTTTGACCTTCAACTGATGGTGACTGATATCAAGTACAAACCTGATGGGGTTCCAGAATTGGTGCAAGTAGATCAATGAAATGGAAGGCTTATATTGAAAAAGGTAGCCCAAAGGATCTCGTTAGCGAATCTCAACTATCACCGGATGGATTACTTTTAATACAGATGAGGCCAGTCTATGGTTATTGTCTGATAGGAGTAGAAATTGTTTAGGATTCA
Organism: Centrapalus pauciflorus; assembly: GCA_020465985.1. Classification (NCBI taxonomy): domain Eukaryota; kingdom Viridiplantae; phylum Streptophyta; class Magnoliopsida; order Asterales; family Asteraceae; genus Centrapalus; species Centrapalus pauciflorus. The sequence goes on along the minus strand of JAANYP010008048.1, from coordinate 98,289 downwards.
GAAGGTGAGTTTCAGGAATGGGTGATGTAGGTTTTGGACTAGCGATGGGTGTCGATTTGACGGGTTTGGATGCTTTGGTATGATTACAAGAGGATTTCGATTTTGAGGAGTTTGACGCATGTGTGGGTGTCTGAGAAGCCATTTGTGACCTGTAAAAATAACAAACATGATAGAAACTGCTGGTAAGTACAAATGTCAACAACTAATAATGAAAGATAACATTTCACAAGAACATAGAAAAACCTGTGTTTCATTGTTTACAGCATCGGGATTCTAGACAATAATATTAAAGTATTACGGTGAGGACTCCAAAGTCGACCATTAAGGGACCAATGTTAATGAAATACATATTTGAAAGTATTAACATGTTAAATGTTAATTTTCTTTGAAAGACGAAATTTCCACACTTAAAAATTATTTTGTAATGAAATTCGAATCATGCTGAATGAATTTCATATGTATAATGATGATATTCGAAGTATAAACATGAGTTTCGAAGAAAGAGGAATGAATTTCAAATGAATAAGGACCAATATCGAAGTGTTCAGAATGAATCTCGAGGTCCTGTCTATCTTCCTCGGTAGAAATACATTGTGACGGAGTCTAGCCATAGTGATCTTGGCCGTAAATTGGTCAATTTTGACCTTCAACTGATGGTGACCGATATCAGGTACAAACCTGATGGGGTTCCAGAATTGGTGCAAGTAGATCAATGAAATGGAAGGCTTATATTGAAGAAGGTAGCCCAAAGGATCTCGTTACAGAATCTCAACTATCACCGGATGGATTACTTTTAATAATGATGAGGCCAGTCTATGGTTATTGTCTGATAGGAGTAGAAATTGTTTAGGATTCAGAAGGTGAGTTTCAGGAATGGGTGATGTAGGTTTTGGACTATCGATGGGTGTCGATTTGACGGGTTTGGATGCTTTGGTATTATTACAAGAGGATTTCGATTTTGAGGAGTTTGACGCATGTGTGGGTGTCTGAGAAGCCATTTGTGACCTGTAAAAATAACAAACATGATAGAAACTGTTGGTAAGTACAAATGTCAACAACTAATAATGAAAGATAACATTTCACAAGAACTTAGAAAACCTGTGTTTCATTGTTTACAGCATCGGGATTCTAGACAATAATATTAAAGTATTACGGTGAGGACTCCAAAGTCGACCATTAAGGGACCAATGTTAATGAAATACATATTTGAAAGTTTTAACATGTTAAATGTTAATTTTCTTTGAAAGACGTAATTTCCACACTTAAAAATTATTTTGTAATGAAATTCGAATCATGCTGAATGAATTTCGTATGTATAATGATGATATTCGAAGTATAAACATGAGTTTCGAAGAAAGAGGAATGAATTTCAAATGAATAAGGACCAATCTCGAAGTGTTCAGAATGAATCTCGAGGTCCTGTCTATCTTCCTCGGTAGAAATACATTGTGACGGAGTCTAGCCATAGTGATCTTGGCCGTAAATTGGTCAATTTTGACCTTCAACTGATGGTGACCGATATCAGGTACAAACCTGATGGGGTTCCAGAATTGGTGCAAGTAGATCAATGAAATGGAAGGCTTATATTGAAGAAGGTTGCCCAAAGGATCTCGTTACAAAATCTCAACTATCACCGGATGGATTACTTTTAATACAGATGAGGCCAGTCTATGGTTATTGTCTGATAGGAGTAGAAATTGTTTAGGATTCAGAAGGTGAGTTTCAGGAATGGGTGATGTAGGTTTTGGACTAGCGATGGGTGTCGATTTGACGGGTTTGGATGCTTTGGTATGATTACAAGAGGATTTCGATTTTGAGGAGTTTGACGCATGTGTGGGTGTCTGGGAAGCCATTTGTGACCTGTAAAAATAACAAACATGATAGAAAGTGTTGGTAAGTACAAATGTCAAATACTAATAATGAAAGATAACATTTCACAAGAACTTAGAAAAACCTGTGTTTCATTGTTTACAGCATCGGGATTCTAGACAATAATATTAAAGTATTACGGTGAGGACTCCAAAGTCGACCATTAAGGGACCAATGTTAATGGAATACATATTTGAAAGTTTTAACATGTTAAATGTTAATTTTCTTTGAAGGACGAAATTTCCACACTTAAAAATTATTTTGTAATGAAATTCGAATGATGCTGAATGAATTTCAGATGTATAATGATGATATTCGAAGTATAAACATGAGTTTCGAAGAAAGAGGAATGAATTTCAAGTGAATAAGGAACAATCTCGAAGTGTTCAGAATGAATCTCGAGGTCCTGTCTATCTTCCTCGGTAGAAATAGATTGTGACGGAGTCTAGCCATAGTGATCTTGGCCGTAAATTGGTCAATTGTGACCTTCAACTGATGGTCACCAATATCAGGTACAAACCTGATGGGGTTCCAGAATTGGTGCAAGTAAATCAATGAAATGGAAGGCTTATATTGAAGAAGGTAGCCCAAAGGATCTCGTTACAGAATCTCAACTATCACCGGATGGATTACTTTTAATACAGATGAGGCCAGTCTATGGTTATTGTCTGATAGGAGTAGAAATTGTTTAGGATTCAGAAGGTGAGTTTCAGGAATGGGTGATGTAGGTTTTGGAATAGCGATGGGTGTCGATTTGACGGGTTTGGATGCTTTGGTATGATTACAAGAGGATTTCGATTTTGAGGAGTTTGACACATGTGTGGGTGTCTGAGAAGCCATTTGTGACCTTTAAAAATAACAAACATGATAGAAACTGCTGGAAAGTACAAATGTCAACAACTAATAATGAAAGATAACATTTCACAAGAACTTAGAAAAACCTGTGTTTCATTGTTTACAGCATCGGGATTCTAGACAATAATATTAAAATATTACGGTGAGGACTCCAAAGTCGACCATTAAGGGACCAATGTTAATGAAATACATATTTGAAAGTTTTAACATGTTAAATGTTAATTTTCTTTGAAAGACGAAATTTCCACACTTCAAAATTATTTTGTAATGAAATTTGAATCATGCTGAATGAATTTCATATGTATAATGATGATATTCGAAGTATAAACATGAGTTTCGAAGAAAGAGGAATGAATTTCAAATGAATAAGGACCAATCTCGAAGTGTTCAGAATGAATCTCGAGGTCCTTCTATCTTACTCGGTAGAAATAGATTGTGACGGAGTCTAGCCATAGTGATCTTGGCCGTAAATTGGTCAAATGTGACCTTCAACTGATGGTCACCGATATCAGGTACAAACCTGATGGGGTTCCAGAATTGGTGCAAGTAGATCAATGAAATGGAAGGCTTATATTGAAGAAGGTAGCCCAAAGGATCTCGTTACAGAATCTCAACTATCACCGGATGGATTACTTTTAATACAGATGAGGCCAGTCTATGGTTATTGTCTGATAGGAGTAGAAATTGTTTAGGATTCAGAAGGTGAGTTTCAGGAATGGGTGATGTAGATTTTGGAATAGCGATGGGTGTCGATTTGACGGGTTTGGATGCTTTGGTATGATTACAAGAGGATTTCGATTTTGAAGAGTTTGACACATGTGTGGGTGTCTGAGAAGCCATTTGTGTCCTTTAAAAATAACAAACATGATAGAAACTGCTGGAAAGTACAAATGTCAACAACTAATAATGAAAGATAACATTTCACAAGAACTTAGAAAAACCTGTGTTTCATTGTTTACAGCATCGGGATTCTAGACAATAATATTAAAATATTACAGTGAGGACTCCAAAGTCGACCATTAAGGGACCAATGTTGATGAAATACATATTTGAAAGTTTTAACATGTTAAATGTTAATTTTCTTTGAAAGACGAAATTTCCACACTTAAAAATTATTTTGTAATGAAATTCGAATGATGCTTAATGAATTTCAGATGTATAATGATGATATTCGAAGTATAAACATGAGTTTCGAAGAAAGAGGAATGAATTTCATGTTAATAAGGACCAATCTCGAAGTGTTCAGAATGAATCTCGAGGTCCTGTCTATCTTCCTCGGTAGAAATAGATTGTGACGGAGTCTAGCCATAGTGATCTTGGCCGTAAATTGGTCAATTGTGACCTTCAACTGATGGTCACCGATATCAGGTACAAACCTGATGGGGTTCCAGAATTGGTGCAAGTAGATCAATGAAATGGAAGGCTTATATTGAAGAAGGTAGCCGAAAGGATCTCGTTACAGAATCTCAACTATCACCGGATGGATTACTTTTATTACAGATGAGGCCAGTCTATGGTTATTGTCTGATAGGAGTAGAAAGTGTTTAGGGTTCAGAAGGTGAGTTTCAGGAATGGGTGATGTAGGTTTTGGACTAGCGACGGCTGTCGATTTGACGGGTTTCGATGCTTTGGTATGATTACAAGAGGATTAAGATTTTGAGGAGTTTGACGCATATGTGGGTGTCTGAGAAGCCATTTGTGACCTGTAAAAATAACAAACATGTTAGAAGCTGCAGGTAAGTACAAATGTCAACAACTAACAAAGAAAGATAACATTTCACAAGAAATTAGAAAAATCTGTGTTTCATTGTTTACAGCATCGGGATTCTAGAAAATAATATTATATTATGACGGTGAGGACTCCAAAGTCGACCATTAAGGGACCAATGTTAATGAAATACATATTTGAAAGTTTTAACATGTTAAATGTTAATTTTCTTTGAAAGACGAAATTTCCACACTTAGAAATTATTTAGTAATAAAATTTGAATCATGCTGAATGAATTTGAGATGTATAATGATGAATTTAGAAATATAAACATGAATTTCGAAGAAAGAGGAAAGAATTTCGAGTGAATAAGGACCGATCTCGAAGTGTTCAGAATGAATCTCGAGGTCCTGTCTATCTTCCTCGGTAGAAATAGATTGTGACGGAGTCTAGCCAGAGTGATCTTGGCCGTAAATTGGTCAATTGTGACCTTAAACTGATGGTCACCGATATCAGGTACAAACCTGATGGGGTTCCAGAATTGGTGCAAGTAGATTAATGAAATGGAAGGCTTATATTGAAGAAGGTAGCCCAAAGGATCTCGTTACAGAATCTCAACTATCACTGGATGGATTACTTTTAATACAGATGAGGCCAGTCTATGCCTATTGTCTGATAGGAGCAGAAAGTGTTTAGGATTCAGAAGGTGAGTTTCAGGAATGGGTGATGTAGGTTTTGGACTAGCGATGGGTGTCGATTTGACGGGTTTGGATGCTTCGGTATGATTACAAGAGGATTTGATTTTGAGGAGTTTGACGAATGTGTGGGTGTCTGAGAAGCCATTTGTGACTTGTAAAAATAACAAACATGTTAGAAACTGCTGGTAAGTACAAATGTCAACAACTAATAATGAAAGATAACATTTCACAAGAACTTAGAAAAACCTGTGTTTCATTGTTTACAGCATCGGGATTCTAGACAATAATATTAAAATATTACGGTGAGGACTCCAAAGTCGACCATTAAGGGACCAATGTTAATGAAATACATATTTGAAAGTTTTAACATGTTAAATGTTAATTTTCTTTGAAAGACGAAATTTCCACACTTAGAAATTATTTAGAAATAAAATTCGAATCATGCTTAATGTATTTCAGATGTATAATGATGAATTTAGAAGTATAAACACGAATTTTGAAGAAAGAGGAATGAATTTCGAGTGAATAAGGACCAATCTCGAAGTGTTCAGAATTAATCTCGAGGTCCTGTCTATCTTCCTCGGTAGAAATAGATTGTGACGGAGTCTAGCCAGAGTGATATTGGCCTTAAATTGGTCAATTGTGACCTTAAACTGATGGTCACCGATATGAGGTACAAACTTGATAATGTGGCAGAATTGGTGCAAGCAGATCAATGGAATGGAAGGCTTATTTTGAAGAAGGTAGCCCAAAGGATTTCCTTTCAAAATCTCAACTATCACTCGGTGGATTACTTTTATTACAGATGAGACCAGTCTATGGTTATTGTCTGATAGGAGTACAGAGTGTTTAGGGTTCAAAAGGTGAGTTTCAGGAATGGGTGATGTAGGTTTTGGACTAGCGATGGGTGTTGATTTGACAGGTTTGGATTCTTTGGTATGATTACAACAGGTTTGAGATTTTGGGGAGTTTGACGCATGTGTGGGTGTCTGAGAAGCCATTTGTGACTCGTAAAAATAACAAACATGTTAGAAACTGCAGGTAAGTACAAAGGTCAACAACTAATAAAGAAAGATAACATTTCACAAGAAATTAGAAAAAATTGTGTTTCATTGTTTACAGCATCGGGATTCTAGACAACAATATTAAAATATCACGGTGAGGACTCCAAAGTCAACCATTAAGGGACCAATGTTAATGAAATACATATTTGAAAATTTTATCATGTTAAACGTTAATTTTCTTTAAAAAATGAAATTTCCAGACTTACAAATTATTTTGAAATGAAATTTGAATCATGCTTAATGAATTTCAAATGTATAGTGATGAATTTCGAAGTATAAACCTGAATTTCGAAGAAAGAGGAATGAATTTCGAGTGAATAAGGACCAATCTCGAAGTGCTCAGAATGAATCTCGAGGTCCTGTCTATCTTCCTCGGTAGAAATAGATTGTGACGTAGTCTAGTCAGAGTGATCTTGGCCTTAAATTGGTCAATTGTGACCTTAAACTGATGGTCACCGATATCAGGTACAAACTTGATGGTGTGCCAGAATTCGTGCAAGTACATCAATGGAATGGATGGCTTATTTTGAGGAAGGTAGCCGAAAGGATCTACTTTCAAAATCTTAACTATCACTGGGTGGATTACTTTTATTACAGATGAGGAAAGTGTATGGTTATTGTTTGATAGGAGTAGAAAGTGTTTAGGTTTCATAAGGTAAGTTTCTAGAATGAGTTATGTGGGTTTCGGACTATCGATGGGTGTTGATTTGACGGGTTTCATGTTAATGAAATACATATTTGAAATTTTTAACATGTTAAATGTTAATTTTCTTTGAAAAACGAAAAATCCACACTTAGAAATTATTTTGAAATGAAATTTGAATCATGCTTAATGAATTTCAGATGTATAATGATGATATTCGAAGTATAAACATGAATTTCGAAGAAAGAGGAATGAATTTCAAGTGAATAAGGACCAATCTCGAAGTGTTCAGAATGAATCTCGAGGTCCTGTCTATCTTCCTTGGTAGAAATATATTGTGACGAGTCTAGCCAGAGTGATCATGGCTTTAAATTGGTCAATTGGGACCTTGAACTGATGGTCACCGATATCAGGTAAAAACTTGATGGGGTTACAGAATTGGTGCAAGTAGATCAATGAAATGGAAGGCTTATATTGAAGAAGGTAGCCCAAGAGATATCGTTATTACAGAATCTCAACTATCACTGGGTGGATTACTTTTATTACAGATGAGGCCAGTCTATGGTTATTGTCTGATAGGAGTAGAAAGTGTTTAGGGTTCAGAAGGTGAGTTTCAGGAATGGGTGATGTAGGTTTTGGACTAGCGACGGCTGTCGATTTGACGGGTTTCGATGCTTTGGTATGATTACAAGAGGATTAAGATTTTAAGGAGTTTGACGCATATGTGGGTGTCTGAGAAGCCATTTGTGACCTGTAAAAATAACAAACATGTTAGAAGCTGCAGGTAAGTACAAATGTCAACAACTAACAAAGAAAGATAACATTTCACAAGAAATTAGAAAAATCTGTGTTTCATTGTTTACAGCATCGGGATTCTAGACAATAATATTATATTATGACGGTGAGGACTCCAAAGTCAACCATTAAGGGACCAATGTTAATGAAATACATATTTGAAATTTTTAACATGTTAAATATTAATTTTCTTTGTAAAACGAAAAATCCACACTTAGAAATTATTTTGAAATGAAATTTGAATCATGCTTAATGAATTTCAGATGTATAATGATGAAATTCGAAGTATAAACATGAATTTCGAAGAAAGAGGAATGAATTTCAAGTGAATAAGTACCAATCTCAAAGTGTTCAGAATGAATCTCGAGGTCCTGTCTATCTTCCTTGGTAGAAATATATTGTGACGAGTCTAGCCAGAGTGATCATGGCCTTAAATTGGGCAATTGTGACCTTGAACTGATGGTCACCGATATCAGGTACAAACTTGATGGGGTTCTAGAATTGGTGCAAGTAGATCAATGAAATGGAAGGCTTATATTGAAGAAGGTAGCCCAAAGGATCTCGTTACAGAATCTCAACTGTCACTGGGTGGATTACTTTTATTACAGATGAGGCCAGTCTATGGTTATTGTCTGATAGGAGTAGAAAGTGTTTAGGGTTCAGAAGGTGAGTTTCAGGAATGGGTGATGTAGGTTTTGGACTATCGATGGGTGTTGGTATGACGGGTTTGGATTGTTTGGTATGATTACAAGAGGATTGAGAATTTGAGGAGTTTGACGCGTGTGTGGGTGTCTGAGAAACCATTTGTGACCTGTAAAAATAACAAACATGTTAGAAACTGCAGGTAGGTACAACTGTCAACAACTAATAAAGAAAGATAACATTTCACAAGAAATTAGACAAATCTGGGTTTCATAGTTTACAGCATGGGGATTCTAGACAATAATATTAAAATATTACGGTGAGGACTCCAAAGTCAACCATTAAGGGACCAATGTTAATGAAATCCATATTTGAAAATTTTAACATGTAAAATGTTAATTTTCGTTGAAAAACAAAAAATCCACACTTAGAAATTATTTTGAAATGAAATTCGAATCATGCTTAATGAATTTCAGATGTATAATGATGATATTCGAAGTATAAACATAAATTTCGAAGAAAGACGAATGAATTTCAAGTGAATAAGGACCAATCTCGAAGAGTTCAGAATTAATCTCGAGGTCCTGTCTATCTTCCTCGGTAGAAATATATTGTGACGAGTCTAGCCAGAGTGATTTGTGCCTTTAATTGGTCAATTGTGACCTTGAACTGATGGTCACCGATATCAGGTACAAACTTGATGCGGTTCCAGAATTGGTGCAAGTAGATCAATGAAATGGAAGGCTTATATTGAAGAAGGTAGCCCAAAGGATCTCGTTACAGAATCTCAACTATCACTTGGTGGATTACTTTTATTACAGATGAGGCCAGTCTATGGTTATTGTCTGATAGGAGTGGAAAGTGTTTAAGGTTCAGAAGGTGAGCTTCAGGAATGGGTGATGTAGGTTTTGGACTAGCGATGGGTGTCGATTTGACGGGTTTGGATGCTTTGGTATGATTACAAGAGGATTAAGATTTTGAGGAGTTTGACGCATATGTGGCTGTCTGAGAAGCCATTTGTGACCTGTAAAAATAACAAACATGTTAGAAGCTGCAGGTAAGTACAAATGTCAACAACTAACAAAGAAAGATAACATTTCACAAGAAATTAGAAAAATCTGTGTTTCATTGTTTACAGCATCGGGATTCTAGACAATAATATTATATTATGACGGTGAGGACTCCAAAGTCAACCATTACGGGACATATGTTAATGAAATACATATTTGAAATTTTTAACATGTTAAATGTTAATTTTCTTTGTAAAACGAAAAATCCACCCTTAGAAATTATTTTGAAATGAAATTTGAATCATGCTTAATGAATTTCAGATGTATAATGATGAAATTCGAAGTATAAACATAAATTTCGAAGAAAGTGGAATGAACTTCAAGTGAATAAGGACCAATCTCGAAGTGTTAAGAATGAATCTCGAGGTCCTGTCTATCTTCCTCGGTAGAAATAGCTTGTGACGGAGTCTAGCCAGAGTGATCTTGGCCTAAAATTGGTCAATTGTGACCTTGAACTGATGGTCACCGATATCAGGTACAAACTTGATGGTGTTCCAGAATTCGTGCTAGTAGATCAATGAATGGAAGATTTATATTGAAGAAGGTAGCCCAAAGGATCTCGTTACAGAATCTCAACTATCACTGGGTGGATTACTTTTATTACAGATGAGGCCAGTCTATGGTTATTGTCTAATAGGAGTAGAAAGTGTTTAGGGTTCAGAAGGTGAGTTTCAGGAATGGGTGATGTAGGTTTTGGACTAGCGATGGCTGTCGATTTGACGGGTTTGGATGCTTTGGTATGATTACAAGAGGATTAAGATTTTGAGGAGTTTGACGCATATGTGGGTGTCTGAGAAGCTATTTGTGACCTGTAAAAATAACAAACATGTTAGAAGCTGCAGGTAAGTACAAATGTTAACACTAACAAAGAAAGATAACATTTCACAAGAAATTAGAAAAATCTGTGTTTCATTGTTTACAACATCGGGATTCTAGACGATAATATTATATTATGAAGGTGAGGACTCCAAAGTCAACCATTAAGGGACCAATGTTAATGAAATACATATTTGAAATTTTTAACATGTTAAATATTAATTTTCTTTGAAAAACGAAAAATCCACACATAGAAATTATTTTGAAATGAAATTTGAATCATGCTTAATGAAGATGATATTCGAAGTATAAACATGAATTTCGAAGAAAGAGGAATGAATTTCAAGTGAATAAGTACCAATCTCAAAGTGTTCAGAATGAATCTCGAGGTCCTGTCTATCTTCCTTGGTAGAAATATATTGTGACGAGTCTAGCCAGAGTGATCATGGCCTTAAATTGGGCAATTGTGACCTTGAACTGATGGTCACCGATATCAGGTACAAACTTGATGGGGTTCCAGAATTGGTGCAAGTAGATCAATGAAATGGAAGGCTTATATTGAAGAAGGTAGCCCAAAGGATCTCGTTACAGAATCTCAACTGTCACTGGGTGGATTACTTTTATTACAGATGAGGCCAGTCTATGGTTATTGTCTGATAGGAGTAGAAACTGTTTAGGGTTCAGAAGGTGAGTTTCAGGAATGGGTGATGTAGGTTTTGGACTATCGATGGGTGTTGATATGACGGGTTTGGGTTCTTTGGTATGATTACAAGAGGATTGAGAATTTGAGGAGTTTGACGCGTGTGTGGGTGTCTGAGAAACCATTTGTGACCTGTAAAAATAACAAACATGTTAGAAACTGCAGGTAGGTACAACTGTCAACAACTAATAAAGAAAGATAACATTTCACAAGAAATTAGACAAATCTGGGTTTCATAGTTTACAACATGGGGATTCTAGACTATAATATTAAAATATTACGGTGAGGACTCCAAAGTCAACCATTAAGGGACCAATGTTAATGAAATACATATTTGAAAATTTTAACATGTTAAATGTTAATTTTCTTTGAAAAACAAAAAATCCACACTTGGAAATTATTTTGAAATGAAATTCGAATCATGCTTAATGAATTTCAGATGTATAATGATGATATTCGAAGTATAAACATAAATTTCGAAGAAAGACGAATGAATTTCAAGTGAATAAGGACCAATCTCGAAGAGTTCAGAATGAATCTCGAGGTCCTGTCTATCTTCCTCGGTAGAAATATATTGTGACGAGTCTAGCCAGAGTGATTTGTGCCTTAAATTGGTCAATTGTGACCTTGAACTGATGGTCACCGATATCAGGTGCAAACTTGATGCGGTTCTAGAATTGGTGCAAGTAGATCAATGAAATGGAAGGCTTATATTGAAGAAGGTAGCCCAAAGGATCTCGTTACAGAATCTCAACTATCACTTGGTGGATTACTTTTATTACAGATGAGGCCAGTCTATGGTTATTGTCTGATAGGAGTGGAAAGTGTTTAAGGTTCAGAAGGTGAGCTTCAGGAATGGGTGATGTAGGTTTTGGACTAGCGATGGGTGTCGATTTGACGGGTTTGGATGCTTTGGTATGATTACAAGAGGATTAAGATTTTGAGGAGTTTGACGCATATGTGGGTGTTTGAGAAGCCATTTGTGACCTGTAAAAATAACAAACATGTTTGAAGCTACAGGTAAGTAAAATGTCAACAACTAACAACAAAAGATAACATTTCACAAGAAATTAGAAAAATTTATGTTTCATTGTTTACAGCGTCGGGATTCTAGACAATAATATTATATTATGACGGTGAGGACTCCAAAGTCAACCATTAACGGACCAATGTTAATGAAATACATATTTGAAAATTTTAACATGTTAAATGTTAATTTTCTTTGAAAAACGAAATTTCCAAACTTAGAAATTATTTTGAAATGAAATTCGAATCATGCTTAATGAATTTCAGATGTATAATGATGATATTCGAAGTATAAACATGAATTTCGAAGAAAGAGGAATGAATTTCAAGTGAATAAGGACCAATCTCGAAGTGTTCAGAATGAATCTCGAGGTCCTGTCTATCTTCCTTGGTAGAAATATATTGTGACGAGTCTAGCCAGAGTGATCATGGCTTTAAATTGGTCAATTGGGACCTTGAACTGATGGTCACCGATATCAGGTACAAACTTGATGGGGTTACAGAATTGGTGCAAGTAGATCAATGAAATTGAAGGCTTATATTGAAGAAGGTAGCCCAAAGGATCTCGTTATTACAGAATCTCAACTATCACTGGGTGGATTACTTTTATTACAGATGAGGCCAGTCTATGGTTATTGTCTGATAGGAGTAGAAAGTGTTTAGGGTTCAGAAGGTGAGTTTCAGGAATGGGTGATGTAGGTTTTGGACTAGCAACGGCTGTCGATTTGACGGGTTTCGATGCTTTGGTATGATTACAAGAGGATTAAGATTTTGAGGAGTTTGACGTATATGTGGGTGTCTGAGAAGCCATTTGTGACCTGTAAAAATAACAAACATGTTAGAAGCTGCAGGTAAGTACAAATGTCAACAACTAACAAAGAAAGATAACATTTCACAAGAAATTAGAAAAATCTGTGTTTCATTGTTTACAGCATCGGGATTCTAGACAATAATATTATATTATGACGGTGAGGACTCCAAAGTCAACCATTAAGGGACCAATGTTAATGAAATACATATTTGAAATTTTTAACATGTTAAATGTTAATTTTCTTTGTAAAACAAAAAATCCACACTTAGAAATTATTTTGAAATGAAATTTGAATCATGCTTAATGAATTTCAGATGTATAATGATGAAATTCGAAGTATAAACATAAATTTCGAAGAAAGTGGAATGAATTTCAAGTGAATAAGGACCAATCTCGAAGTGTTAAGAATGAATCTCGAGGTCCTGTCTATCTTCCTCGGTAGAAATAGCTTGTGACGGAGTCTAACCAGAGTGATCTTGGCCTAAAATTGGTCAATTGTGACCTTGAACTGATGGTCACCGATATCAGGTACAAACTTGATGGTGTTCCAGAATTCGTGCTAGTAGATCAATGAAATGGAAGACTTATATTGAAGAAGGTAGCCCAAAGGATCTCGTTACAGAATCTCAACTATCACTGGGTGGATTACTTTTATTACAGATGAGGCCAGTCTATGGTTATTGTCTAATAGGAGTAGAAAGTGTTTAGGGTTCAGAAGGTGAGTTTCAGGAATGGGTGATGTAGGTTTTGGACTAGCGATGGCTGTCGATTTGACGGGTTTGGATGCTTTGGTATGATTACAAGAGGATTGAGATTTTGAGGAGTTTGACGCATGTGTGGGTGACTGAGAAGCCATTTGTGACCAGTAACAATAACAAACATGTTAGAAACTACAGGTAAGTACAAATGTCAATAACTAACAAAGAAGGATAACATTTCACAAGAAATTACAAAAATCTGTGTTTCATTGTTTACAGCATCGGGATTCTAGACAATAATGTTAAAATATGACGGTGAGGTCTCCAAAGTCAACCATTAAGGGACCAATGTTAATGAAATACATATTTGAAAATTTTAATATGTTAAATGTTAATTTTCTTTGAAAAATGAAATTTCCAAACTTCGAACTTATTTTGAAATGAAATTCGATTCATGCTTAACGAATTTCAGATGTATAATGATGAAATTCGAAGTATAAACATAAATTTCGAAGAAAGAGGAATGAATTTCACGTGAATAACGACAAATTTCGAAGTGTTAAGAATGAATCTCGAGGCCTGTCTATCTTCCTCGGTAGAAATAGATTGTGACGGAGACTAGCTAGAGTGATCTTGGCCTTAAATTGGTCAATTGTGACCTTGAACTGATGGTCACTGATATCAGGTACAAACTTGATGGGGTTCCAGAATTGGTGCAAGTAGATCAACGAAATGGAAGGCTTATATTGAAGAAGGTAGCCCAAAGGATCTCGTTACAGAATCTCAACTATCAGTTGGTGGATTACTTATATTACAGATGAGGCCAGTCAATGGTTATTGTCTGATAGGAGTAGAAAGTGTTTAGGGTTCAGAAGGTGAGTTTCAGGAATGGGTGATGTAGGTTTTGGACTAGCGATGGGTGTCGATTTGACGGGTTTGGATGCTTTGGTATGATTAAAAGAGGATTGAGATTTTGAGGAGTTTGACGCATGTTTGGGTGTCTGAAAAGCCATTTAGGGCCTGTAAAAATAACAAACATGTTAGAAACTGTAGGTAAGTACAAATGTCAACAACTAATAAAGAAAGATAACATTTCACAAGAAATTAGAAAATCTGTGTCTCATTGTTTAAAGCATCAGGATTCTAGACAATAATATTAAAATATTATGGTGAGGAATCCAAAGTCAACCATTAAGGGACCAATGTTAACGAAATACATATTTGAAAGTTTTAACATGTTAAATGTTAATTTTCTTTGAAAATTGAAATTTCCAAACTTAGAAATTATTTTGAAATGAAATTCGAATAATGCTTAATGAATTTCAGATGTATAATGAGGAATTTCGAAGTATAAACATGAATTTCGAAGAAAGATGAATGAATTTTGAGTGAATAAGGACCAATCTCGAAGTGTTCAGAATGAATCTCGAGGTTCTGTCTATCTTCCTCGGTAGAAATAGATTGTGATGGAATCTATCCAGAGTGATCTTGGCCTTAAATTGGTCAATTGTGACCTTGAACTGATTGTCACCGATATGAGGTACAAACTTGATGGGTTCCAGAATTGGTTCAAGTAGATCAATGAAATGGAAGGCTTATATTGAAGAAGGTAGCCCAAAGGATCTAGTTACAGAATCTCAACTATCAGTGGGTGGATTACTTTTATTACAGATTAGGCCAGTCTTTGGTTATTGTCTGATAGGAGTAGAAAGTGTTTAGGGTGCAAAAGGTGAGTTTCAGGAATGGGTGATGTATGTTTTGGACTAGCGATCGGTGTTGATTTGACGGGTTTGGATGCTTTGGTATGATTACAAGAGGATTGAGATTTTGAGGAGTTTGACGCATGTGTGGATGTCTGAGAAGCCATTTATGACCTGTAAAAATAACAAACATGTTAGAAACTGCACGTAAGTACAAATATCAACAACTATTAAAGAAAGATAACATTTCACAAGAAATTAGAAGAATCTGTGTTTCATTGTTTAAAGCATCAGGATTCTAGACAATAATATTAAAATATTATGGTGAGGAATCCAAAGTCAACCATTAAGTGACCAATGTTAACGAAATACATATTTGAAAATTTTAATATGTTAAATGTTAATTTTCTTTGAAAAATGAAATTTCCAAACTTCGAACTTATTTTGAAATGAAATTCGATTCATGCTTAATGAATTTCAGATGTATAATGATGAAATTCGAAGTATAAACATAAATTTCGAAGAAAGAGGAATGAATTTCAAGTGAATAAGGACAAATTTCGAAGTGTTAAGAATGAATCTCGAGGCCTGTCTATCTTCCTTGGTAAAAATAGATTGTGACGGAGTCTAGCTAGAGTGTTCTTGGCCTTAAACTTGTCAATTGTGACCTTGAACTGATGGTCACTGATATCAGGTACAAACTTGATGGGGTTCCAGAATTGGTGCAAGTAGATCAACGAAATGGAAGGCTTATATTGAAGAAGGTAGCCCAAAGGATCTCGTTACAGAATCTCAACTATCAGTGGGTGGATTACTTATATTACAGATGAAGCCAATTAATGGTTATTGTCTGATAGGAGTAGAAAGTGTTTAGGGTTCAGAAGGTGAGTTTCAGGAATGGGTGATGTAGGTTTTGGACTAGCGATGGGTGTCGATTTGACGGGTTTGGATGCTTTGGTATGATTACAAGAGGATTGAGATTTTGAGGAGTTTGACGCATGTTTGGGTGTCTGAAAAGCCATTTAGGGCCTGTAAAAATAACAAACATGTTAGAAACTGTAGGTAAGTACAAATGTCAACAACTAATAAAGAAAGATAACATTTCACAAGAAATTAGAAAATCTGTGTCTCATTGTTTAAAGAATCAGGATTCTAGACAATAATATTAAAATATTATGGTGAGGAATCCAAAGTCAACCATTAAGGGACCAATGTTAACGAAATACATATTTAAAAGTTTTAACTTGTTAAATGTTAATTTTCTTTGAAAATTGAAATTTCCAAACTTAGAAATTATTTTGAAATGAAATTCGAATCATGCTTAATGAATTTCAGATGTATAATGATGAATTTCGAAGTATAAACATGAATTTCGAAGAAAGAGGAATGAATTTCGAGTGAATAAGGACCATTCTCGAAGTGTTCAGAATGAATTTCAGATCTTGGCCTTAAATTGGTCAATTGTGACCTTGAACTGATGGTCACCGATATGAGGTACAAAGTTGATGGGGTTCCAGAATTGGTGCAAGTAGATCAATGAAATGGAAGGCTTATATTGAAGAAGGTAGCCCAAAGGATCTAGTTACAGAATCTCAACTATCAGTGGGTGGATTACTTTTAATACAGATTAGGCCAGTCTATGGTTATTGTCTGATAGGAGTAGAAAGTGTTTAGGGTGCAAAAGGTGAGTTTCAGGAATGGGTGATGTATGTTTTGGACTAGCGATCGGTGTTGATTTGACGGGTTTGGATGCTTTGGTATGATTACAAGAGGATTGAGATTTTGAGGAGTTTGACGCATGTTTGGATGTCTGAGAAGCCATTTATGACCTGTAAAAATAACAAACATGTTAGAAACTGCAGGTAAGTACAAATATCAACAACTATTAAAGAAAGATAACATTTCACAAGAAATTAGAAAAATCTGTGTTTCATTGTTTAAAGCATCAGGATTCTAGACAATAATATTAAAATATTATGGTGAGGAATCCAAAGTCAACCATTAAGGGACCAATGTTAACGAAATACATATTTGAAAGTTTTAACATGTTAAATGTTAATTTTCTTTGAAAAATGAAATTTCCACACTTAGAAATTATTTTGAAATGAAATTCGAATCATGCTTAATGAATTTCAGATGTATAATGATGATATTCGAAGTATAACCATGAATTTCGAAGAAAGAGGAATGAATTTCAAGTGAATAAGGACCAATCTCAAAGTGTTCAGAATGAATCTCGAGGTCCTGTCTATCTTCATCGGTAGAAAGAGATTGTGACGGAGTCTAGCCAGAGTGATCTTGTCTAAAATTGGTTAATTGTGACCTTGAGCTGATGGTTACCGATATCAGGTACAAAATTGATGGGCTTCCAGAATTGGTGCAAGTAGATCAATTAAATGGAAGGCTTATATTGAAGAAGGTAGCCCAAAGGATCTCGTTACAGAATCTCAACTATCAGCGGGTGGGTTACTTTTATAACAGATGAGGCAAGTCCTTGGTTATTGTCTGATAGGAGTAGAAAGTGTTTAGGGTTCAGATGGGGAGTTTCAGGAATGGGTGATGTAGGTTTTGGACTAGCGATGGGTGTTGATTTGACGGATTTGGATGCTTTGATGTGATTACAAGAGGATTGAGATTTTGAGGAGTTTGACGCATGTGTGGGTGTCTGGGAAGTCATTTGTGACCTGTAAAAATAGCAAACATGTTAGAAACTGCAGGTAAGTACAAATGTCAACAACTAACAAAGAAAGATAACATTTTACAAGAAATTAGAAAAATCTGTGTTTCATTGTTTACAGAATCGGATTCTAGACAATAATATTAAAATATGACGGTGAGGACTCCAAAGTCAACCATTAAGGGACCAATGTTAATAACATACATATTTGAAATTTTAACATGTTAAATGTTAATTTTCTTTGAAAAATGAAATTTCCACAAATATAAATTATTTTGAAATGAAATTCGAATCATGCTTAATGAATTTCAAATGTATAATGGTGAAATTCGAAGTATAAACATAAATTTCAAAGAAAGAGGAATTAATTTCAAGTGAATAAGGACCAATCTCGAAGTGTTAAGAATGAATCTCGAGGTCCCGTTTATCTTCCTCGGTAGAAATAGGTTGTGACGGAGTCTAGCCAGAGTTATCTTGGCCTTAAATTGGTCAATTGTGACCTTGAACTGATGTTCACCGATATCAGGTACAAAGTTGATGGTGTTCCAGAATTCGTGCTAGTAGATCAAAGAAATGGAAGACTTATATTGAAGAAAGTAGCCCAAAGGATCTCCATACAGAATCTCAACTATCATTGGGTGGATTACTTTTATTACAGATGAGGCCAGTCTATGGTTATTGTCTGATAGGAGTAGAAAGTGTTTAGGGTTCAGACGGTGAGTTTCAGGAATGGGTGATGTAGGTTTTGGACTAGCGATGGGTGTTGATTTGACGGGTTTGGATGCTTTGGTATGATTACACGAGGATTCAGATTTTGAGGAGTTTGACGCACGTGTGGGTGTCTGAGAATCCATTTGTGACCTGTAAAAATAACAAACGTGTTAGAAACTGCAGGTAATTACAAATGTCAACAACTAATAAAGAAAGATAACATTTCACAAGGAATTAGAAAAATCTATGTTTCATTGTTTACAGCATCTGGATTCTAGACAGTAATATTAAAATATTATGGTGAGAATCCAAAGTCAACCATTAAGGGACTAATGTTAACGAAATACATATTTGAAAGTTTTAACATGTTAAATGTTCATTTTTTTTGAAAAATGAAATTTCCACACTTAGAAATTGTTTTGAAATAAAATTCGAATCATGCTTTAATGAATTTCAGATGTATAATAATGAATTTCGAAGTATAAACATGAATTTCGAAGAAAGAGGAATGAGTTTCAAGTGAATAAGGACCTATCTCGAAGTGTTCAGAATGAATCTCGAGGCCCTGTCCATCTTCCTCGGTAGAAATAGATTGTGACGGAGTCTAGCCAGAGTGATCTTGGCCTTAAATTGGTCAATTGTGACCTTAAACTGATGGTCACTGATATCAGGTACAAACTTGATGGTGTGCCAGAATTGGTGCAAGTATATCAATGGAATGGAAGGCTTATTTTGAAGATGGTAGCCCAAAGGATCTACTTTCAAAATCTCAACTATCACTGGGTGGACTACTTTTATTACAGATGAGGCAAGTGTATGGTTATTGTTTGATGGTAGTAGAATGTGTTTAGGTTTCAAAAGGTGAGTTTCTGGAATGAGTGATGTAGGTGTTGGACTAGCGATGGGTGTTGATTTGACGGGTTTGGATTCTTTGGTATGATTACAAGAGGATTGAGAATTTGAGGAGTTTGATGCATGTGTGGGTGTCTGAGAAACCATTTGTGACCTGTAAAAATAACAAACATGTTAGAAACTGCAGGTAATTACAAATGTCAACAACTAATAAAAAATAATAACATTTCACAAGAAATTAGAAAAATCCATGTTTCATTGTTTACATCATCGGGATCCTAGACAATAATATTAAAATATCACGGTGAGGACTCCAAAGTCAACCATTAAGGGACCAATGTTAATGAAATACATATTAGATAATTTTAACATGTTATATGTTAATTTCTTTGAAAAATGAAATTTCTGCACCTAGAAATTATTTTTAAATGAAATTCGAATCATGCTGAATGATATTCAGATGTATAATGATGATATTCGAAGTATAAACATGGATTTCGAAGAAAGAGGAATGAACTTCAAGTGAATAAGGACCAATCTCGAAGTGTTCAAAATGAATCTCGAGGTCCTGTCTATCTTCCTCGGTAGAAATAGATTGTGACGGAGTCTAGCCAGAGTGATCTAGGCCTTAAATTGGTCAATTGTGACCTTGAACTGATGTCACTAGGTGGATTAGTTTTATTATAGATGAGGCCAGTCTATGGTTTTTGTCTGATAGGATTAGAAAGAATTTAGATTTCAAAAGGTGAGTTTCAGGAATGGGTGATGTAGGTTTGGGACTAACGATGGATGTTGATTTAACGGGTTTGGATGCTTTGGTATGATTACAAGACTATTGTGAATTTGAGGAGTTTGAGGCATGTGTGGGTGTCTGAGAAGCCATTTGTGACCTATAAAATATCAAACATGTTAGAAACTACAGGTAAGTAAAAATGTCAACACTGATAAAGAAAGATAACATGTCTCAAGAAATTAGAAAAATATGTGTTTCATTGTTTACAGCATCGAGATTCTTGATTATAATATTAAAATATTACGGTGAGGACTCCAAAGTAAACTATTAAGGGACCAATGTTAATGAAATACATATTTGAAACTTTTAAACTGAATGTTAATTTTTTTGAAGAAAGAGGAATGAATTTCAAGTGATTAAGGACCAATCTCGAAGTGTTCAGAATGAATCTCGAGGTCCTGTGTATCTTCCTCGGTAGAAATAGATTGTGATGGAGTCTAGCCAGAGCGATCTTGGCCTTAAATCGGTCAATTGTGACCTTGAACTGATGGTCACCGATATCAGGTACAAACTTGATGGGGTTCCAGAATTGGTGCAAGTAGATCATTGAAATGGAAGGCTTATATTGAAGAAGGTAGGCGAAAGGATCTCATTACAGAATCTCAACTTTCAGTGGGTGGATTACTTCTATTACAGATGAGGCCAGTTTATGGTTATTGTCTGATAGGAGTAGAAAGTGTTTAGGGTTCAAAAGGTGAGTTTCAGGAATGGGTGATGTAGGTTTTGGACTAGCGATTTGTGTTGATTTGACGAGTTTGGATGCTTTGGTATGATTACAAGAGGATTGAGATTTTGAGGAATTTGACGCATGTGTGGATGTATGAGAAGCCATTTGTGACCTGTACAAATAACAAACATGTTAGAAACTGCAGGTAAGTACAAATATCAACAACTAATAAAGAAAGATAAAATATCACAAGAAATTAGAAAAATATGTGTTTCATTGTTTAAAGCATCAGGATTCTAGACAATAATATTAAAATATTATGGTGAGGAATCCAAAGTCAACCATTAAGGGACCAATGTTAACGAAATACATATTTGAAAGTTCTAACATGTTAAATGTTAATTTTCTTTGAAAATGAAATTTCCAAACTTAGAAATTATTCTGAAATGAAATTCGAATCATGCTTAATAAATTTCAGATGTATAATGATGAAATTCGAAGTATAAACATAAATTTCGAAGAAAGAGGAATGAAATTCATGTGAATAAGGACCAAGCTCAAAGTGTTCAGAATGAATCTCGAGGTCCTATCTATCTTCCTCGGTAGAAATAGATTGTGACGGAGTCTAGCTAGAGTGATCTTTGCCTAAAATTGGTCAATTGTGACCTTGAACTGATGGTCACCGATTTCAGGTACAAACTAGATGGTGTTTCAGAATTCGTGCTAGTATATCAATGAAATGGAAGACTTATATTGAAGAAAGTAGCCCAAAGGATCTCCTTACAGAATCTCAACTATCACTGGGTGGATTACTTTTATTACCGATGAGGCCAGTGTATGGTTATTGTCTGATAGGAGTAGAAAGTATTTAGGGTTCAAAAGGTGAGTTTCAGGAATGGGTGATGTAGGTTTTGGACTAGCGATAGGTGTTGATTTGACGGGTTTGGATGCTTTGGTATGATTACAAGAGGATTGAGATTTTGAGGAGTTTGACGCATGTGTGGATGTATGAGAAGCCATTTGTGACCTGTACAAATAACAAACATGTTAGAAACTGCAGGTAAGTACAAATATCAACAACTAATAAAGAAAGATAAAATTTCACAAGAAATTAGAAAAATATGTGTTTCATTGTTTAAAGCATCAGGATTCTAGACAATAATATTAAAATATTATGGTGAGGAATCCAAAGTCAACCATTAAGGGACCAATGTTAACGAAATACATATTTGAAAGTTTTAACATGTTAAATGTTAATTTTCTTTGAAAAATGAAATTTCCAAACTTAGAAATTATTCTGAAATGAAATTCGAATCATGCTTAATAAATTTCAGATGTATAATGATGAAATTCGAAGTATAAACATAAATTTCGAAGAAAGAGGAATGAAATTCATGTGAATAAGGACCAATCTCAAAGTGTTCAGAATGAATCTCGAGGTCCTGTCTATCTTCCTCGGTAGAAATAGATTGTGACGGAGTCTAGCTAGAGTGATCTTTGCCTAAAATTGGTCAATTGTGACCTTGAACTGATGGTCACCGATTTCAGGTACAAACTAGATGGTGTTTCAGAATTCATGCTAGTATATCAATGAAATGGAAGACTTATATTGAAGAAAGTAGCCCAAAGGATCTCCTTACAGAATCTCAACTATCACTGCGTGGATTACTTTTATTACCGATGAGGCCAGTGTATGGTTATTGTCTGATAGGAGTAGAAAGTATTTAGGGTTCAAAAGGTGAGTTTCAGGAATGGGTGATGTAGGTTTTGGACTAGCGATAGGTGTTGATTTGACGGGTTTGGATGCTTTGGTATGATTACAAGAGGATTGAGATTTTGAGGAGTTAGACGCATGTGTGGGTGTCTGAGAAGCCATTTGTGACCTGTAAAAATAACAAACATGTTAGAAACTGCAGGTAAGTACAAATATCAACAACTAATAAAGAAAGATAAAATTTCACAAGAAATTAGAAAAATCTGTGTTTCATTGTTTAAAGCATCAGGATTCTAGACAATAATATTAAAATATTATGGTGAGGAATCCAAAGTCAACCATTAAGGGACCAATGTTAACGAAATACATATTTGAAAGTTTTAACACGTTAAATGTTAATTTTCTTTGAAAAATAAAATTTCCAAACTTAGAAATTATTCTGAAATGAAATTCGAATCATGCTTAATGAATTTCAGATGTATAATGATGAAATTCGAAGTATAAACACAGATTTCGAAGAAAGAGGAATGAAATTCATGTGAATAAGGACCAATCTCAAAGTGTTCAGAATGAATCTCGAGGTCCTGTCTATCTTCCTCGGTAGCAATAGATTGTGACGGAGTCTAGCTAGAGTGATCTTGGCCTAAAATTGGTCAATTGTGACCTTGAACTGATGGTCACCGATTTCAGGTACAAACTAGACGGTGTTCCAGAATTCGAGCTAGTAGATCAATGAAATGGAAGACTTATATTGAAGAAGGTAGCCCAAAGGATCTCGTTACAGAATCTCAACTATCAGTGGGTGGATTACTTATATCACAGATGAAGCCAGTTAATGGTTATTGTCTGATAGGAGTAGAAAGTGTTTAGGGTTCAGGAGGTGAGTTTCAGGAATGGGTGATGTAGGTTTTGGACTAGCGATGGGTGTCGATTTGACGGGTTTGGATGCTTTGGTATGATTACAAGAGGATTGAGATTTTGAGGAGTTTGACGCATGTTTGGGTGTCTGAAAAGCCATTTAGGGCATGTAAAAATAACAAACATGTTAGAAACTGTAGGTAAGTACAAATGTCAACAACTAATAAAGAAAGATAACATTTCACAAGAAATTAGAAAATCTGTGTCTCATTGTTTAAAGAATCAGGATTCTAGACAATAATATTAAAATATTATGGTGAGGAATCCAAAGTCAACCATTAAGGGACCAATGTTAACGAAATACATATTTAAAAGTTTTAACATGTTAAATGTTAATTTTCTTTGAAAATTGAAATTTCCAAACTTAGAAATTATTTTGAAATGAAATTCGAATCATGCTTAATGAATTTCAGATGTATAATGATGAATTTCGAAGTATAAACATGAATTTCGAAGAAAGAGGAATGAATTTCGAGTGAATAAGGACCATTCTCGAAGTGTTAAGAATGAATTTCAGATCTTGGCCTTAAATTGGTCAATTGTGACCTTGAACTGATGGTCACCGATATGAGGTACAAACTTGATGGGGTTCCAGAATTGGTGCAAGTAGATCAATGAAATGGAAGGCTTATATTGAAGAAGGTAGCCCAAAGGATCTAGTTACAGAATCTCAACTATCAGTGGGTGGATTACTTTTATTAC
Source organism: Centrapalus pauciflorus (assembly GCA_020465985.1). Lineage (NCBI taxonomy): Eukaryota > Viridiplantae > Streptophyta > Magnoliopsida > Asterales > Asteraceae > Centrapalus > Centrapalus pauciflorus. The sequence continues at coordinate 74,160 of JAANYP010008048.1, read as the reverse complement.
AGATTAGGCCAGTCTATGGTTATTGTCTGATAGGAGTAGAAAGTGTTTAGGGTGCAAAAGGTGAGTTTCAGGAATGGGTGATGTATGTTTTGGAATAGCGATCGGTGTTGATTTGACGGGTTTGGATGCTTTGGTATGATTACAAGAGGATTGAGATTTTGAGGAGTTTGACGCATGTGTGGATGTCTGAGAAGCCATTTATGACCTGTAAAAATAACAAACATGTTAGAAACTGCACGTAAGTACAAATATCAACAACTATTAAAGAAAGATAACATTTCACAAGAAATTAGAAGAATCTGTGTTTCATTGTTTAAAGCATCAGGATTCTAGACAATAATATTAAAATATTATGGTGAGGAATCCAAAGTCAACCATTAAGGGACCAATGTTAACGAAATACATATTTGAAAGTTTTAACATGTTAAATGTTAATTTTCTTTGAAAAATGAAATTTCCACACTTAGAAATTATTTTGAAATGAAATTCGAATCATGCTTAATGAATTTCAGATGTATAACGATGATATTCGAAGTATAAACATGAATTTCGATGATAGAGGAATGAATTTCAAGTGAATAAGGACCAATCTCAAAGTGTTCAGAATGAATCTCGAGGTCCTGTCTATCTTCATCGGTAGAAAGAGATTGTGACGGAGTCTAGCCAGAGTGATCTTGGCCTAAAATTGGTTAATTGTGACCTTGAACTGATGGTTACCGATATTAGGTACAAACTTGATGGTGTTCCAGAATTCGTGCTAGTAGATCAATGAAATGGAAGACTTATATTGAAGAAAGTAGCCCAAAGGATCTCCTTACAGAATCTCAACTATCACTGGGTGGAATACTTTTATTACAGATGAGGCCAGTCTATGGTTATTGTCTGATAGGAGTAGAAAGTGTTTAGGGTTCAAAAGGTGAGTTTCAGGAATGGGTGATGTAGGTTTTGGACTAGCGATAGGTGTTGATTTGACGGGTTTGGATGCTTTGGTATGATTACAAGAGGATTGAGATTTTGAGGAGTTTGACGCATGTGTGGTGACTGAGAAGCCATTTGTGACCTGTAACAATAATAAACATGTTAGAAACTACAAGTAAGTACAAATGTCAATAACTAACAAAGAAGGATAACATTTCACAAGAAATTACAAAAATCTGTGTTTCATTGTTTACAGCATCGGGATTCTAGACAATACTATTAAAATATGACGGTGAGGACTCCAAAGTCAACCATTAAGGAACCAATGTTAATGAAATACATATTTGAAAATTTTAATATGTTAAATGTTAATTTTCTTTGAAAAATGAAATTTCCAAACATCGAAATTATTTTGAAATGAAATTCGATTCATGCTTAATGAATTTCAGATGTATAATGATGAAATTCGAGGTATAAACATAAATTTCGAACAAAGAGGAATGAATTTCAAGTGAATAAGGACCAATTTCGAAGTGTTAAGAATGAATCTCGAGGCCTGTCTATCTTCCTCGGTAGAAATAGATTGTGACGGAGTCTAGCTAGAGTGATCTTGGCCTTAAATTAGTCAATTGTGACCTTGAACTGATGGTCACCAATATCAGGTACATATTTGAAATACATATTTGAAAATTGTAACATGTTAAATGTTAATTTTCTTTGAAAAATGAAATTTCCACACTTAAAAACTATTTTGAAATGAAATTCGAATCATGTTTAATGAATTTCAGATGTATAATGATGATATTCGTGGTATAACCATGAAATTCGAAGAAAGAGGAATGAATTTCAAGTGAATAAGGACCAATCTCGAAGCGTTCAGAATGAATCTCGAGGTCCTGTCTATCTTCCTAGGTAGAAATAGATTGTGACGGAGTCTAGCCAGAGTGATCTTGGCCTTAAATTGGTCAATTGTGACCTTGAACTGATGGTCACCAATATCAGGTACAAAATATATGGGCTTCCAGAATTGGTGCAAGTAGATCAATTAAATGGAAGGCTTATATTGAAGAAGGTAGCCCAAAGGATCTCGTTACAGAATCTCAACTATCAGCGGGTGGGTTACTTTTATAACAGATGAGGCAAGTCCTTGGTTATTGTCTGATAGGAGTAGAAAGTGTTTAGGGTTCAGATGGGGAGTTTCAGGAATGGGTGATGTAGGTTTTGGACTAGCGATGGGTGTTGATTTGACGGATTTGGATGCTTTGATGTGATTACAAGAGGATTGAGATTTTGAGGAGTTTGACGCATGTGTGGGTGTCTGGGAAGTCATTTGTGACCTGTAAAAATAGCAAACATGTTAGAAACTGCAGGTAATTACAAATGTCAACAACTAATAAAGAAAGATAACATTTCACAAGGAATTAGAAAAATCTATGTTTCATTGTTTACAGCATCTGGATTCTAGACAGTAATATTAAAATATTATGGTGAGAATCCAAAGTCAACCATTAAGGGACCAATGTTAACGAAATACATATTTGAAAGTTTTAACATGTTAAATGTTAATTTTTTTCGAAAAATGAAATTTCCACACTTAGAAATTGTTTTGAAATGAAATTCGAATCATGCTTTAATGAATTTCAGATGTATAATAATGAATTTCGAAGTATAAACATGAATTTCGAAGAAAGAGGAATGAGTTTCAAGTGAATAAGGACCTATCTCGAAGTGTTCAGAATGAATCTCGAGGCCCTGTCTATCTTCCTCGGTAGAAATAGATTGTGACGGAGTCTAGCCAGAGTGATCTTGGCCTTAAATTGGTCAATTGTGACCTAAAACTGATGGTCACTGATATCAGGTACAAACTTGATGGTGTGCCAGAATTGGTGCAAGTATATCAATGGAATGGAAGGCTTATTTTGAAGATGGTAGCCCAAAGGATCTACTTTCAAAATCTCAACTATCACTGGGTGGACTACTTTTATTACAGATGAGGCAAGTGTATGGTTATTGTTTGATGGTAGTAGAAAGTGTTTAGGTTTCAAAAGGTGAGTTTCTGGAATGAGTGATGTAGGTGTTGGACTAGCGATGGGTGTTGATTTGACGGGTTTGGATTCTTTGGTATGATTACAAGAGGATTGAGAATTTGAGGAGTTTGATGCATGTGTGGGTGTCTGAGAAACCATTTGTGACCTGTAAAAATAACAAACATGTTAGAAACTGCAGGTAATTACAAATGTCAACAACTAATAAAAAAAGATAACATTTCACAAGAAATTAGAAAAATCCATGTTTCATTGTTTACATCATCGGGATCCTAGACAATAATATTAAAATATTACGGTGAGGACTCCAAAGTCAACCATTAAGGGACCAATGTTAATGAAATACATATTAGATAATTTTAACATGTTATATGTTAATTTCTTTGAAAAATGAAATTTCTGCACCTAGAAATTATTTTTAAATGAAATTCGAATCATGCTGAATGATATTCAGATGTATAATGATGATATTCGAAGTATAAACATGGATTTCGAAGAAAGAGGAATGAATTTCAAGTGAATAAGGACCAATCTCGAAGTGTTCAAAATGAATCTCGAGGTCCTGTCTATCTTCCTCGGTAGAAATAGATTGTGACGGAGTCTAGCCAGAGTGATCTAGGCCTTAAATTGGTCAATTGTGACCTTGAACTGATGTCACTAGGTGGATTAGTTTTATTATAGATGAGGCCAGTCTATGGTTTTTGTCTGATAGGATTAGAAAGAATTTACATTTCAAAAGGTGAGTTTCAGGAATGGGTGATGTAGGTTTGGGACTAACGATGGATGTTGATTTAACGGGTTCGGATGCTTTGGTATGATTACAAGACTATTGTGAATTTGAGGAGTTTGAGGCATGTGTGGGTGTCTGAGAAGCCATTTGTGACCTATAAAATATCAAACATGTTAGAAACTACAGGTAAGTAAAAATGTCAACACTGATAAAGAAAGATAACATGTCTCAAGAAATTAGAAAAATATGTGTTTCATTGTTTACAGCACCGAGATTCTTGATTATAATATTAAAATATTACGGTGAGGACTCCAAAGTAAACTATTAAGGGACCAATGTTAATGAAATACATATTTGAAACTTTTAAACTGAATGTTAATTTTCTTTGAAGAAAGAGGAATGAATTTCAAGTGATTATGGACCAATCTCGAAGTGTTCAGAATGAATCTCGAGGTCCTGTGTATCTTCCTCGGTAGAAATAGATTGTGATGGAGTCTAGCCAGAGCGATCTTGGCCTTAAATCGGTCAATTGTGACCTTGAACTGATGGTCACCGATATCAGGTACAAACTTGATGGGGTTCCAGAATTGGTGCAAGTAGATCATTGAAATGGAAGGCTTATATTGAAGAAGGTAGGCGAAAGGATCTCATTACAGAATCTCAACTTTCAGTGGGTGGATTACTTCTATTACAGATGAGGCCAGTTTATGGTTATTGTCTGATAGGAGTAGAAAGTGTTTAGGGTTCAAAAGGTGAGTTTCAGGAATGGGTGATGTAGGTTTTGGACTAGCGATTTGTGTTGATTTGACGGGTTTGGATGCTTTGGTATGATTACAAGAGGATTGAGATTTTGAGGAGTTTGACGCATGTGTGGATGTATGAGAAGCCATTTGTGACCTGTACAAATAACAACATGTTAGAAACTGCAGGTAAGTACAAATATCAACAACTAATAAAGAACGATAAAATTTCACAAGAAATTAGAAAAATCTGTGTTTCATTGTTTAAAGCATCAGGATTCTGGACAATAATATTAAAATATTATGGTGAGGAATCCAAAGTCAACCATTAAGGGACCAATGTTAACGAAATACATATTTGAAAGTTTTAACATGTTAAATGTTAATTTTCTTTGAAAAATGAAATTTCCAAACTTAGAAATTATTCTGAAATGAAATTCGAATCATGCTTAATGAATTTCAGATGTATAATGATGAAATTCGAAGTATAAACATAAATTTCGAAGAAAGAGGAATGAAATTCATGTGAATAAGGACCAATCTCAAAGTGTTCAGAATGAATCTCGAGGTCCTGTCTATCTTCCTCGGTAGAAATAGATTGTGACGGAGTCTAGCTAGAGTGATCTTTGCCTAAAATTGGTCAATTGTGACCTTGAACTGATGGTCACCGATTTCAGGTACAAACTAGATGGTGTTTCAGAATTCGTGCTAGTATATCAATGAAATGGAAGACTTATATTGAAGAAAGTAGCCCAAAGGATCTCCTTACAGAATCTCAACTATCACTGGGTGGATTACTTTTATTATCGATGAGGCCAGTGTATGGTTATTGTCTGATAGGAGTAGAAATTATTTAGGGTTCAAAAGGTGAGTTTCAGGAATGGGTGATGTAGGTTTTGGACTAGCGATAGGTGTTGATTTGACGGGTTTGGATGCTTTGGTATGATTACAAGAGGATTGAGATTTTGAGGAGTTAGACGCATGTGTGGGTGTCTGAGAAGCCATTTGTGACCTGTAAAAATAACAAACATGTTAGAAACTGCAGGTAAGTACAAATATCAACAACTAATAAAGAAAGATAAAATTTCACAAGAAATTAGAAAAATCTGTGTTTCATTGTTTAAAGCATCAGGATTCTAGACAATAATATTAAAATATTATGGTGAGGAATCCAAAGTCAACCATTAAGGGACAAATGTTAACGAAATACATATTTGAAAGTTTTAACACGTTAAATGTTAATTTTCTTTGAAAAATGAAATTTCCAAACTTAGAAATTATTCTGAAATGAAATTCGAATCATGCTTAATGAATTTCAGATGTATAATGATGAAATTCGAAGTATAAACACAGATTTTGAAGAAAGAGGAATGAAATTCATGTGAATAAGGACCAATCTCAAAGTGTTCAGAATGAATCTCGAGGTCCTGTCTATCTTCCTCGGTAGCAATAGATTGTGACGGAGTCTAGCTAGAGTGATCTTGGCCTAAAATTGGTCAATTGTGACCTTGAACTGATGGTCACCGATTTCAGGTACAAACTAGATGGTGTTCCAGAATTCGTGCTAGTAGATCAATGAAATGGAAGACTTATATTGAAGAAAGTAGCCCAAAGGATCTCCTTACAGAATCTCAACTATCACTGGGTGGATTACTTTTATTACAGATGAGGCCAGTCTATGGTTATTGTCTGATAGGAGTAGAAAGTGTTTAGGGTTCAAAAGGTGAGTTTCGGGAATGGGTGATGTAGGTTTTGGACTAGCGATAGGTGTTGATTTGACGGGTTTGGATGCTTTGGTATGATTACAAGAGGATTGAGATTTTGAGGAGTTTTACGCATGTCTGGGTGACTGAGAAGCCATCTGTGACCTGTAACAATAACAAACATGTTAGAAACTGCAGGTAAGTACAAATGTCAACAACTAACAAAGAAGGATAACATTTCACAAGAAATTACAAAAATTTGTGTTTCACTGTTTACAGCATCGGGATTCTAGACAATAATATTTAAATATGACGGTGTGGACTCCAAAGTCAACCATTAAGGGAACAATGTTAATGAAATACATATTTGAAAATTTTAAAATGTTAAATGTTAATTTTCTTTAAAAAACAAAATTTCCAAACTTTGAAATTATTTTGAAATGAAATTCGATTCATACTTAATGAATTTCAGATGTATAATGATGAAATTCAAAGTATAAACATTAAATTCGAAGAAAGAGGAATGAATTTCAAGTGAATAAGGACCAATTTCGAAGTGTTAAGAACGAATCTCGAGGTCCTGTCTATCTTCCTCGGTAGAAATAGATTGTGACGGAGTCTAGCTAGAGTGATCTTGGCCTTAAATTGGTCAATTGTGACCATGAACTAATGGTCACTGATATCAGGTACAAACTTGATGGTGTTCCAGAATTCGTGCTAGTAGATCAATGAAATGGAAAACTTATATTGAAGAAAGTAGCCCAAAGGATCTCCTTACAGAATCTCAACTATCACTGCGTGGATTACTTTTATTACAGATGAGGTCAGTCTATGGTTGTTGGCTGATAGGAGTAGAAAGTGTTTAGGGTTCAAAAGGTGAGTTTCAGGAATGGGTGATGTAGGTTTTGGACTGGCGATGGGTGTTGATTTGACGGGTTTGGATGCTTTGGTATGATTACAAGAGGATTGAGATTTTGAGGACTTTGACGCATGTGTGGGTGTCTGAGAAGCCATTTGTGACCTGTAAAAATAACAAACATGTTAGAAACTGCAGGTAATTACAAATGTCAACAACTAATAAAAAAAGATAACATTTCACAAGAAATTAGAAAAATCCATGTTTCATTGTTTACAGCATCGGGATCCTACACAATAATATTAAAATATTACGGTGAGTACTCCAAAGTCAACCATTAAGGGACCAATGTTAATGAAATACATATTAGATAATTTTAACATGTTAAATGTTAATTTCTTAGAAAAACGAAATTTACGCACCTAGAAATTATTTTGAAATGAAATTCGAATCATGCTGAATGAATTTCAGATGTATAATGATGATATTCGAAGTATAAACATAGATTTCGAAGAAAGAGGAATGAATTTCAAGTGAATAAGGACCAATCTCGAAGTGTTCAAAATGAATCTCGAGGTCCTATCTATCTTCCTCGGTAGAAATAGATTGTGACGGAGTCTAGCCAGAGTGATCTAGGCCTTAAATTGGTCAATTGTGACCTTGAACTGATGTCACTAGGTGGATTAGTTTATTATAGATGAGGCCAGTCTATGGTTTTTGTTTGATAGGATTAGAAAGAATTTAGGTTTCAAAAGGTGAGTTTCAGGAATGGGTGATGTAGGTTTGGGACTAACGATGGATGTTGATTTAACGGGTTTGGATGCTTTGGTATGATTACAAGATTATTGTGAATTTGAGGAGTTTGAGGCATGTGTGGGTGTCTGAGAAGCCATTTGTGACCTATAAAATATCAAACATGTTATAAACTACAGGTAAGTAAAAATGTCAACACTGATAAAGAAAGATAACATGTCTCACGAAATTAGAAAAATATGTGTTTCATTGTTTACAGCATCGAGATTCTTGACTATAATATTAAAATATTACGGTGAGGACTCCAAAGTAAACTATTAAGGGACCAATGTTAATGAAATACATATTTGAAACTTTTAAACTGAATGTTAATTTTCTTTGAAGAAAGAGGAATGAATTTCAAGTGATTAAGGACCAATCTCGAATTGTTCAGAATGAAACTCGAGGTCCTGTCTATCTTACTCGGTAGAAATAGATTGTGATGGAGTCTAGCCAGGGTGATCTTGGCCTTAAATTGGTCAATTGTGACCTTGAACTGATGGTCACCGATATCAGGTACAAACTTGATGGGGTTCCAGAACTGGTGCAAGTAGATCAATGAAATGGAAGGCTTATATTGAAGAAGGTAGGCGAAAGGATCTCGTTACAGAATCTCAACTTTCAGTGGGTGGATTACTTTTATTACAGATGAGGCCAGTTTGTGGTTATTGTCTGATAGGAGTAGAAAGTGTTTAGGGTTCAAAAGGTGAGTTTTAGGAATGGGTGATGTTGGTTTTGGACTAGCGATTTGTGTTGATTTGACGTATTTGGATGCTTTGGTATGATTACAAGAGGATTGGGATTTTGAGGAGTTTGACGCATGTGTGGATGTATGAGAAGCCATTTGTGACCTGTAAAAATAACAAACATGTTAGAAACTGCAGGTAATTACAAATATCAACAACTAATAAAGAAAGATAACATTTCACAAGAAATTAGAAAAATCTGTGTTTTATTGTTTAAAGCATCAGGATTCTAGACAATAATATTAAAATATCATGGTGAGGAATCCAAAGTCAACCATTAAGGGACCAATGTTAACGAAATACATATTCGAAAGTTTTAACATGTTAAATGTTAATTTTCTTTGAAAAATGAAATTTCCAAACTTAGAAATTATTCTGAAATGAAATTCGAATCATGCTTAATGAATTTCAGATGTATAATGATGAAATTCGAAGTATAAACATAAATTTCGAAGAAAGAGGAATGAATTTCATGTGAATAAGGACCAATCTCAAAGTGTTCAGAATGAATCTCGAGGTCCTGTCTATCTTCCTCGGTAGAAATAGATTGTGACGGAGTCTAGCCAGAGTGATCTTGGCCTAAAATTGGTCAATTGTGACCTTGAACTGATGGTCACCGATATCAAGTACAAACTAGATGGTGTTCCAGATTCGTGCTAGTAGATCAATGAAATGGAAGACTTATATTGAAGAAAGTAGCCCAAAGGATCTCCTTACAGAATCTCAACTATCACTGGGCGGATTACTTTTATTACAGATGAGGCCAGTCTATGGTTATTGTCTGATAGGAGTAGAAAGTGTTTAGGGTTCAAAAGGTGAGTTTCAGGAATCGGTGATGTAGGTTTTGGACTAGCGATAGGTGTTGATTTGACGGGTTTGGATGCTTTGGTATGATTACAAGAGGATTGAGATTTTGAGGAGTTTGACGCATGTGTGGGTGACTGAGAAGCCATTTGTGACCTGTAACAATAACAAACATGTTAGAAACTGCAGGTAAGTACAAAGGTCAACAACTAACAAAGAAGGATGACATTTCACAAGAAATTACAAAAATTTGTGTTTCACTATTTACAGCATCGGGATTCTAGACAATAATATTAAAATATGACGGTGAGGACTCCAAAGTCAACCATTAAGGGAACAATGTTAAGGAAATACATATTTGAAAATTTTAATATGTTAAATGTTAATTTTCTTTAAAAAACGTAATTTCCAAACTTCGAAATTATTTTGAAATGAAATTTGATTCATGCTTAATGAATTTCAGATGTATAATGATGAAATTCAAAGTATAAACATAAATTTTGAAGAAAAAGGAATGAATTTCAAGTGAATAAGGACCAATATCGAAGTGTAAAGAATGAATCTCGAGGTCCTGTCTATCTTCCTCGGTAGAAATAGATTGTGCGGAGTCTAGCTAGAGTGATCTTGGCCTTATATTGGTCAATTGTGACCTTGAATTGATGGTCACGGATATCAGGTACAAACTTGATGGTGTTCCAGAATTCGTGCTAGTAGATCAATGAAATGGAAGACTTATATTGAAGAAAGTAGCCCAAAGGATCTCCTTACAGAATCTCAACTATCACTGCATGGGTTACTTTTATTACAGATGAGGCCAGTGTATGGTTATTGGCTGATCGGAGTAGAAAGTGTTTAGGGTTCAAAAGGTGAGTTTCAGGAATGGGTGATGTAGGCTTTGGACTAGCGATGGGTGTTGATTTGACAGGTTTGGATGCTTTGGTATGATTACAAGAGGATTGAGATTTTGAGGACTTTGACGCATGTGTGGGTGTCTGAGAAACCATTTGTGACCTGTAAATATAACAAACATGTTAGAAACAGCAGGTAAGTACAAATATCAACAACTAATAAAGAAGGATAACATTTCACAAGAAATTAGAAAAATCTGTGTTTCATTGTTTACAGCATCGGGATTCTAGACAATAATATTAAAATATTATGGTGAGGAATCCAAAGTCAACCATTAAGGGACCAATGTGAACGAAATACATATTTGAAAGTTTTAACATGTTCAATGTTAATTTTCTTTAGAAAACGAAATTTCCACACTTAGAAATTATTTTGAAATGAAATTCGAATCATGCTTAATGAATTTCAGAAGTATAATGATGATATTCGAAGTGTAAACATGAATTTCGAAGAAAGAGGAATGAATTTCAAGTGAATAAGGACCAATCTCGAAGTGTTCAAAATGAATCTCGAGGTCCTGTTTATCTTCCTCGGTAGAAATCGATTGTGACAGAGTCGCGCTGGAGTGATCTTGGCCTTAAATTTGTCACTTGTGACCTTGAAGTGATGGTCACCGATATCAGGTACAAACCTGATGGTGTGCCAGAATTGGTGCAAGTAGATCAATGAAATGGAACCCGAAGGATCTCCTTTCAGAATCTCAACTATTACTGGGTGGATTACTTTAATTATAGATGAGGCCAGTCTATGGTTATTGTCTGGTATGAGTAGAAAGTGTTTAGGTTTCTAAAGGTGAGTTTTAGGAATGGGTGATGTAAGTTTGGGACTAGCGATGGATGTTGATCTGATGCGTTTCGATGCTTTGGTATGATTACAAGAGGATTGAGAATTTGAGGAGTTTGAGGCATGTGTGGGTGTCTGAGAAGCCATTTATGACCTGCAAAAATTGGGATGAATCTAGATGAATTTTGGATGAGTCTTGATGAATTTCGGCTAATATTGCCCAAAAATTCTGATACTTAATCCTGAATATCAAAGGATAAGTAATGAATCTTGAATAATATGACATCAATTTTGATTTAAACTTTGTACTTTTCGAATGAAGCTTTATAGTTTTCGAATTAAACTAAGTGAAATTTGAATAAAAGTAAGTAAAATTCGAATAAAACTAAATAAATTTTGAATAATATAAAATGAAATTCGAATGTTATTCCATGAATTTCGAAATACATGTTATCAATTTTGAATAATATAAAATGAAATTCAAATGTAATTCAATGAATTTCGGAATACAGGTTATGAATTTCGAATAACATTGAATAAATTTGGAATTACACTTTATACATTTCGAAGTAAGAAGCATTCGAAATTTATTTCAGAAAAAAATTAGCCTAAAAACACTGAAAAACATTGAAAACCACAAAACACGCTTAAACACTAAACAAATTACATCACAAAACTTGAAAACCAACTGTAAACATAAACTCTTCATAGAACTAAGGAGAAAAACAACTAAACTTAGCCTAAATAACACAAGTACAGCAAGAACAAAAGTAAAAAAAAAAAAAACAGTAAATCTCGAATTAAATCCTGTTTATATCATCATATGTTTTGAAATTTGAAATCCATGTTTATTTCAACATTACGCACATAAGCGTACGTTCAATTTAAACATTGAATCACAAAAGCAAGATTTCCAAAAATTCAAATTTCAAGTTTTGAAGAACAAGAACAGGCACAGACACAAACTCGAAAAGAAACACATACAAACACACAAATGAAGTAAAAAAGTATATCAGAAACATGAAAAAACTTACAAATTTGCAAAGAAATCTTCGATGAAACATTTGAAAAAGCTTAGTTGCAGGTTTCTTGAATCGAGAGAAAGGCGGTGCACAGTAACCAATTATTTTGAAAAAGTGATTTTTAAATTCAAAATTGAAATTTAAACATTTTGAAAATAACCCGGCTCATTTTATTTCTTTTCCCTCTTCTTTTACTTTAAGCCCAAAAAACATGCCAACATGCATTTAGCCCAAAATTAAAAACACATATTATTAAAAAAAATCACACATACAAAATAAAAATATTAAAAACAAAACAACAAAAACTCTTTTTGACACATCAAAAAAATTAACAGAAAAAAATGCTCCCCCTTGAAATATACAGAATCAGATAAATTCGTTGCTCCTCCTCAAATTAATGACACTTTTAGAGCCCCCCCCCCCCCCCCCCCCCGTACAATTAAGCACATTTAAAAATCAGATAAGCAATTAATATCAGATAAAATGTTTAAGCTCCCCCTGCACACAAGAAAATCCAAAATCTATTAAATCTTTTAAAAATCAATACTAATAAAAAACAAGAGATTAACTAAAATTAGATCAAGTAAAAAATGCAAAATTGTAAAATTAAGTTTTGTAAAAACTGAATGTTTAAATCTAACGATTCAACATACCTAATTTGTAAACAAAAAAATTAAAACGTTTTTATCTAACGCTTTGGTAATCAAATTAGCTAACTGATATTCAGTGGATACACAATATAATTCAACATTTCCATTTTCTACATTATCTTTCATGAAATGATACCGGATGTCGATGTGCTTGGTTTTAGAGTGTTGCACTAGTTTTGATGCTATAGCAATTGCACTCTGAGAATCACAGTAAATGGGAACCTTGGGTGGTGTAAACCCATAATCACTTAGTTGGCTCTTCATCCACAGCACTTAAAAACAACATGAAGGGACAACTACATATTCTGCCTCTGCTGTTGACAATAACACGCAAGTTGTTTCTTGGATGACCAGTAGACATGTTTATCACCAAGGAATTAAACTGCTCCTGATGTACTCTTTCTGTCCATTTTGTCTCCTGCATGATCAGCATCAGAGTAAGAAGTCAATGTAAAGGTTGATTCTTTAGGATAACACGAACCCAGATTTAGGGTACCCTTCTGATATCTTAGAATCCTTTTGGCAGCAGCCAAATGAGATTCTTTAGGATTTGTTTGATATCGTGAACAAACATATGTAGCAAACATAATATCAGGTCTACTTGCAGTTAAGTACATTAATGAACCAATTATTCCTCGATAATGAGTAACATCTACATGTTTCCCTGAAAAATCCTAATCGAGTTTGATTTTGAATCATGAGCCATGGGTGTTTTCATTAAGAACTATCATTCATGTTAAAGTTTTTCAACAAGTATCGATTATATTTTGATTGATTCATGAAAATTCCATCACTTAGTTGTCTGACTTGTAACCCCAAAAAAAAATTGATTTTACCCATCATTCTCATTTCAAAATTTTGAGACATTAAATATGCTAACTTTTTGCAAAATTCATGATTTGTAGACCCAAATATTATGTCAACCACATATATTTGAATTATGATAATGTCACGTCCTTGAAGTTTTATGAAAAAGGTTATGTCACCTGCACTTTTATTGAAGCCACATTTAATCAAGTAAAATGTTAATGCATCATACCGTGCTGAAGGAGCTTGTTTAAGGTCGTACAGTGACTTATCTAAGATATATACATGATCAGGCTTCGAAGGATCCACAAATCCTTCAATCTGTATATATACACTTCCTATTTTAGTTCGACATTCAAAAATGTCGTCTTCACATCCATTTGATATACTGTGAAGTTTTTGTGAGCCACAAATGCTAAAAACATCCTTATAGCTTAAATCCTCACAACGGGGTCAAAAGTGTCGTCATCGTCAATCCTTCTTGTTGACTATATCCTTTGGCCACAAGTATCACTATGTTATAGACAACCACACCCTGTTCGTTCTTCTTGTTCTTGAATGCCCACTTTGTGCCAATGATGGATTTATCTTTCAGTTTCTCAACCAATCTCCAAACTCTTAACCTTTCAAACTGATTTAGTTCCTCCAGCATGGCCACAATCCAATCAGAGTCCTGAAGAGCTTCTTTGATCGTCTTTGGTTCAATCTTGCTTAAAAAATCTGAAAACAGACATTCGTTGATTGTAGCTCTTCGGGTTTGGACTGGAGCGGAGGGATCGCCAATGATGTTCTCTGGAAAGAGATCCCTTGTGTCACACCCTGCTGCCCTGGTTGGCAGCCAGGCATGACGAGTGCGGAAGCGTAACCATAATCATAACGAACGACCACTATATGGACGTTTTTCAAAAATACATTGATTTAACTTCAAATATAAATATTGGTTGACATAACCAAAATACAGCGTAAGTAGTTCTTAAAATACCAAGATTTAAATACACAATTTAGTTTATCAGGAAAGATGAAAACAAATCTCCGTGTTTGAAAATGTTGGACTCCAAAATGAATGGAAGCCTTGGAATGCATCCGATAAATGCGCATGCCTTAATCACCTGAAAATACATGCTAAAATACGTCAACAAATCGTTGGTGAGTTCTCATAGCCCCTATTTTCACTATGTTATGTTTTGGGGTTGAAATACATGCTTCGTTTTTATATGGACACGAAACCAACTTCATTTCTATTATGTATTACACATGTGGTTCCATCCGCCCTTATGTCATGAACCGTTAATTGCATTTATTTGTAAGCGTGAATATATTGTGGATAGATCTATCGGGAGTCATGTCCCCCATTCGGTTTAGTTCGGCTCGGCTAACAGCGGGTGCATATATATTCAACACACGGTATTACGTATGGGAACACTGCACATGGCAAACTCATTTAATTAAGCTTCGGTTGCATGATGGTTTATGTAATCAATGTATTTTTGAAAAACGTCTATATAGTGTTCGTTCCTTATGATTATGGTTACGCTTCCGCACTCGTCATGCCTCGCTGCCAACCAGGACAGCAGGGTGTGACAGATTGGTATCAAAGCCATAGTTATAGTGAACTAGGTTGCATTAGTACCTAGACTACAACTGTTACAAAAACTAAACTTTCTTCAAGGACTGTGAACACATATATGGACAATGTTGACAATAACATGTCAAACAATACGGTTATTATCCTCTTTGACTCCGAGAATGAATACTCACCCATGGAACAAGGAAGCCAAGGTGAGACTAAGATGTACTTTGGATCGGAGACCCAGCCAGACCGAATCAATGACAAAGTAGAGGACCCGTCAGAACTAGAGGAGAGCAACTGTGGCCCTGCAGCACAAATTGCTCAACTATCACCACCACTGAAACCATCCCAATGGACCATTGAAGAAGTTAACCCCTAGGAAAAGGGTGTGACTGGCACAACGGGAGTCTATCCCGACACCTGCCCATTAGCCAAGCCCGCTGCAGTAGTGACGGGCAATCATAAGACAGTGGGGATGGATGCCTCACACTCTCCAAGAGTGGAGAAACGAGGAGGGGATCCAAAGCCAGTTTGAAGTCGGAACACCATATTCCTCTCAAGTTCCGACACTCACCCATAAACCTATGTGACAAACGATGCCCCTGTTGGTGGCAAGGGCCGCCAGACACGACCACCAATTCCGACAAATCCACCAGGAGGTCGGTGATATCTCTGCAAGGATTAAGTAGGAAACAATACAAACCACAGACAAACCTTGGGCCAACCAGAATACCCCGGCGATTCAACAAGATGGAATCGACGAATTGTGACAGTGCCTAGCCGAGCACAAAGCCCACAGTGCAGAACTAACCCAACGACTTAACGCTATGGAGTATGAGGAAACCCCGGAGGCATCTACTATCTGATATATCTTAGGGAATGTAACGCTTAAGAATTTATTGGAAAATTCGGACCATATCATGTACTAAGATTAGGTATCAAGCATTTTAATGAAGAACTAAGTTTTATCTATAACTAGGTGCATGAGGTTATGTAGTACGACAAATCTGCCTAAGAAATTTCAAACCCATAGACTTATTCTCTTACCCCATTAGATACCACTTATGCATTTCTACTATTTGATACTGGTGCTGATAGGAGCTTTATATCCACTGAGTTCACTAATCAGATAAATTCCATTCTTACACCATTAAATGGCACTTATGCTATTGAGGTTGATGACAGTAAGATGCTTAAGATAAATAATATAAGTCGAGGATGCTCCTTAGAATTAGTAGGCCAACTCTTTGAAACAGACTTGATGCCCGTCACACTGGGAAGTTTTGACGTGGTCATAGGCATGCAATGTCTATAGAAAAATCGTGCGGAAATAGTGTGCAACAAGAAGATGGTTCATATACCTTTAGCCAATAAGAAGGTCCTTACTATCCAAGGCAAAGCAAGAAATACCAAAGTAAGCATCATCTCCAGCAATAGATCCCGAAGTGTTGACAGAGAAGGAGCCAAAGGAATAGCAACTCGAAAATATCCTTATTATTTATGGTTACCCCAAAAGTTATTCCAAAACACTTACCTGAACTCCCAACATCGAGGCAAGTCAAATTCAAAAATCGGCCTAGTATTAGGTGCGGTACCAATGGCTCGAGCACCATGCTGATTAACCCCGTCAATAGTGTAAGAATCGTCCAACCAACTGTAGGAGCTCTTAAATAAAAGGTTTATCAAACCGAATTCCTCGCTTTGGAGGAGCTCGAGTTTTGTTCATAAAGAAGAAGAATGGAACCTTCATAATATGCGTCAATTATCGAGGGCTAAATAAGCTAAAAGAACCGATACTCGCTCACAAGGATCACTGACTAGTTTGACCAAACTCCAAGAATTAAGCTTCTATTCGAAGATCGACATAAGGTCTGGTTATCATCAGGTTAGAGTTCGCCAGAAAGATATTCCAAAGACAGTCTTCAGATTTCGTTTCGGTCATCATAAATCCCTATTAATGCCGTTTAGATTAACCAGTGCCCCAACGGTACTCATGAACCTCATCGGGTGTGCAAACCTTATCTAGACAAATTCGTGATTGTATTCATGGATGAATTTTTTATCTACTCACGAAACAAGGAGGAGCACGAGCAAACATTTAAGACTGATTCTAGAGTGGTTGAAGAAAGAACAATTATATGCCAAGCTTTCTAAGTTTGACTTTTGGCTAAGATAGGTAAGATTTCTCAGTCACGTGATCAATAGTAAAGGGATCGAAGTCGACCCCACAAAGATCGAGGCTATCAGGAATTGGTCAACTGTTAGAACCCCCATAAAGATACGACAGTCCTTAAGACTTGCCACTTATTATAAGCAATTATCAAAAATTTCTCAAAGATCACCAGAGCTCTAACAAAACTGACCCGAAAAGACATTAAGTATGATTGGGGCAAGGATCAGGAGACATCATTCAGTTATTAAAGCACAAACTGTGCAACGCGCTTATTTTGTCCCTACCTGAGAGAAGCAAGAAATTTATAGATTACTGTGACGTTTCACGCAATGGGTTGATATAGAAAGATAGGGTCATAGCTTATACTTCATGAAAACTTAAAGTTCACTAGGTGAATTACACAACGCATGATCTGGATCTTGGAGCAGTAGTCTTTATCCTGAGAGACATTAGTTGTACGGTATGAAGTGTATTGTATTCACAGACCATAAGAGCCTCCAACACATCTTGAATAAGAAAGTGTTGAATATGAGTTAGAGTTGTTGGATAGTGCTATTAAGTGATTAGAACTGCGAAATTCGTTATAACTCGGGGAAAACTAATGTGGTTGCAGACGCTCAGAGCCAAAAGGAACGAACTAAGCCGTTAAGAGTACAAACCCTAGTTATAACCATTCAACCAAACCTTCCTTCCTTAGTTCATAATGCACAAGTAGAAGTTGTTTAGGAGGAAAATATGAAAAATGAAGCCCTGCACGGAATGGATAAATAGTTTGAGATAAGGGTTAATGGAAATCGATACTTCATGAATAGAGTCTTGTTACCCTGTTTTTTATAGAATAAGAAAACTGGTTACGTATTACGGACACAAAATCAAGATATGTCGTTCACCCCGGATCCGATAAAATGTATCAATGACCTTAAGGAGCTATACGGGTGGCCTATCATGAAGGATGACATTGCCACATCTGTCAACAAATTTCTAACATGCTCCAAAGTTAAGACAAACATTGGAAATCAATTGAGTAATAGTAGACCGCCTAACAAAATCCGCGCATTCCTACCTATTAAGGAGAACAACAGGATGAATAAGCTAGTCCAAACGTACCTCAAGGAAGTCGTCTCCGGACACGAAGTGCCTATAATAATCATTTCGGATACGGATATCAGATCTACATCTAGGCAATTATTACAGCAAGCTTCGGATACAAACTTGGACATGATTACCACATATTACCCTTAGACCAGTGATCAGAATAATAGAACGATCCAAACCCTAGAACGTACATTAAGATCCTGGGAGATGGATACTCAATTGCCTTAGTGGAACTATTGTACTACAATAGCTATCACTCGAGTATTAAAGCTGCTCCGTTTGAGGCCCTATACGGGCAAAAGTGTCGATCGCCGATTTGTTTGGAAGAAGTAGGAGATAGACAAATCACTGGCCCTAAGATCATTCACGAAACTACCAAAAAGATAGTATAGATACGGAACCAACTAAAAGTTGCACACGATCGTCAGAAAATCTATGTAGACGTAAGGAGAAATCCATTGAGTTCCAATTAGGAGAAAGAGTACTGATGAAAGTCTCGCCATGGAAGGGTGTGGTACGATTTGGGAAACAAGGGAAACTAAACCCTCGTTACATTGGACAATTCAAAGTGTTAAAGAGAATTGGACTAGTAGCTTATCGTCTAGAGCTACTACCAGAGCTTAGCAGCGTGCACCATACCTTCCACGTATCAAATATGAAGAAGTGTTTGTTAGATGAAACAGTTGTTACCCCCTTGAAAGAGATCTAGCTAACTGATAAACTTTGCTTCATCAAAGAGCCGGTTGAAATCATGGACCGTAGGGTCAAAGGATTGAAGCGCAGTTGTATACCCGTCCTCAAGGTCAGATGGAATTCTAGACATGGACCAGTATTCACTTAGGCATGCAAAGGCTAGTTTAACCAAAGATACCCTCCTAATCTTAAGTAACAAGACCCCTGAGAAAACAAGATAAAATTTCGGGACGAAATTCCCTTAATAGGGGGAGACTGTAACATCCGACATTAAACCAGGTTAGCAACTACGACCTAATCAGTATTTAATAGCCAATTATAACCTAATCAGTGGTCATTAGAAATTAATCAAAGTGATTAACAAGGTTCAAGAAGAAATTCAACTCAATTAGAATCAAATTTATCGGTGCAATGAATCGGGAAATTAAGTAATCCGATCGATTTACAATATGAAGGATTAATTCAACTAAGTACATAATTAAATTATGATTAGTGAGACTAATCATACACTAATACAATTACTTAACATTAATTATGCAAGACTAAATCAATTCATTAAAACAAATGCATTCAAAGGTATTTATGATTTTACATAAAAAGGAAAATACAAGAATACATTCTAAATACTTTTATAAAAAAAAATAAAAACCAAAATACATCATTTTTACAACAAAAAAATCAGCCAAAAACACAAGGGAACACACTTTTGTGTCCCTTTGACTTTTTATAAAAATATTGAAAAGAATTCTTCACTTTTTCTACTTTTCCAACTTGTTGGTAAAGTGTTAACACCACCTCTATTTATACAAGAGAATTGGTCTTGCAAATGATGAAAGAAAAGGTGGTGTTTAACACTTTACCAACATGTTGGAAAAGTAGAAAAAGTGAAGAATTCTTTTCAATATTTTTATAAAAAGTCAAAGGGACACAAAAGTGTGTTCCCTTGTGTTTTTGGCTGATTTTTTTGTTGTGAAAATGATGTATTTTGGTTTTTATTTTTTATTTTTTTATAAAAGTATTTAGAATGTAATCTTGTACTTTCCTTTTTATGTAAAATCATAAATACCTTTGAATGCATTTGTTTTCATGAATTGATTTAGTCTTGCATAATTAATGTTAAGTAATTTTATTAGTGTATGATTAGTGTCACTAATCATAATTTAATTATGTACTTAGTTGAATTAATCCTTCATATTGTAAATCGATCGGATTAATTGATTTCCCGATTAATGGCACCGATGAATTTGATTCTATTTCAGTTGAATTTCTTCATGAACCTTGTTAATCACTTTGATTAATTTCTAATGACCACTGATTAGGTTATAATTGGCTATTAAATACTGATTAGGTTGTACTTGCTAACCTGGTTTAATGCCGGATGTTACACCTTGTCCAGTTAAGTACATGAGGGTAAGGTTGATTTAGATGTTGGTTGGGTTCTAAATCAAGATAGGGTTGACGGGGAGTAGATTATGAAGTTGTTGGAATCTCAGGAGTAATAGGAGTTTCGGGAGTACGTATATTCTGATTTTTCAAGGGTGAGGTTGTAATTTTTGGAGTTGTGGACTGTTGAGAACTTTCAGAAGGAACAACTACAGGTGTACACATCCTCTGAATTTGTTGATATTTTTACAGGATCTCATGAATTTTCAGGTGCGGGATGATATGTGACGACTATAGGATATTCAGTTATCCTTTCAGGAAGCATATTAGATGACTAAGTATTATGCTTATCAAAATAGTCATCATAAAAGTTTTCATACAAAGTATTAAGATCATTCACATTATCATGATGTTCAATTGACTTCTTAGAAGTTCTCTGTTGAGGTTCGGGTCCTGAACTGATCTGTCCAGGAACAATTACCATCCCTTCATCAAATTTGACATTGACGCTCTCATTGACAGTCCTTATGCGCTTGTTGTACACTCGGAAAGCCAATGATTCCTTTGAATACCCGATAAAAATTCCTTCATCTACTTTCTGACTGAATTTCCAAAAATTATCTTTGTCATTGAGAATAAAACACCTGCATCTAAAGACATGAAAAAATTTAACATTAGGAGTTCGTTTATATATCAATTCTTAAGGTGTCTTTCCAAAGCGTCTATTTACAATCGATCTGTTTTGGGTAAAACAAGCAGTGGCTACAGCTTCAGCCTAGAGGAATAAGGGCAAATTTTATTAAGCTAGCATCGTCCGTGCTGATTTAACAAGTGTGCCATTGCGACGTTCAACTACACCATTTTGTTGAGAGGTACAAGCAGCAAAGAAATTGATGAGTTATTCCTAATGAATTATGAAATGACTCCAATGACTTGTTCTTAAACTCCGTACCATTATTAGATCTAATGGTCTGATCACTCAGCTGCAGCTACACTTGTATTCTACGCAGGAAGTCAATTATTGTTTCTGTAGCTTCAGATTTGGATCTCAGGAAGAAAACCCACGTGTATCTCGATTAATCATCGTCGATTACTAGGACACACTTTTTCCCATTAATACTATGTACTCTCATCGGCCCACATAAATCCATCTGTAGCAGCTCTAACGGTTTTCTTAAGGAGTGTTCAACTTTCAATTTGTGTGAAGCTCTCACCATCTTTCCTTTCTCACACGTCGCACACAACTACTCTTTCCAAAATTTGAGAGTTGGTAGGCCTTTGACTAAACCTTCTTTGGCAAGGTTATTCAGATCTTTGAAGTTCAAATGAGAAACAAGACGATGGCACAACCACGATTTTTTTGTAGATGCATTAGACAGTGAACAAGTTTATTTTTGCATCTTTAAATTGGCCAGATCGATAGAAGACTGGTTAGTCTTTCTATCTCCTACAAGAATTTCTTTTACTTCCCCAGAACTAATGCTACATTTGTTTGCCTTGAAATTGACTTCTAACCCTTTGTCGCACAACTGTCCTATGCTGAACAAATTATGACCAAGACCGTCTACATAAAAAACCATTTGGATTGTGATCTTGTCATACTCTAAGTTCCCATAGCCCCTGACTGGACATAACTGTTCATTTCCAAATCTAACCGTCCCACAAAATTTATCAACAAAATTCGTGAGGGTGTCTCTCTGCCCGGGCATATGCTTGGAGCATCCATACTCAAGGTGCCATACATGATTTACCTACAAGACGCATTAAGCACTGAGGTACCCACTTTAAAATGGAACCTCTAGAGTTAGGTAAATCACGAGTTGTAATTTCAATTACAAAATTATTAGCTTTCGAAACTTTTGGAACCCACTTGGTAACAGTCTTTTTGGGTATCCACTTTTGAACAGTTCTTTTGGAAACTTATTTTGGCATTAAACTCTTTGGAACCCACTGCTATTTAGATTTAGGAACCTTGTGCTTAGCTATCCAAGTATGCACATTTGACATATAGAAAGATTTTTCATGTAAAGCATGACAATTAACATAGTTCAAATGGAACAAATCAGAACTAGAGTATTTGTTAAGTTTTAGGTACT
Organism: Centrapalus pauciflorus; assembly: GCA_020465985.1. Lineage (NCBI taxonomy): Eukaryota > Viridiplantae > Streptophyta > Magnoliopsida > Asterales > Asteraceae > Centrapalus > Centrapalus pauciflorus. The sequence continues at coordinate 51,645 of JAANYP010008048.1, read as the reverse complement.
GATCTATTATTGAAATTTGGCACATGAATAACATCATTTTTCACTGATGGCCTATTGCTATCAGTAACACTGCTCTCTTTTTTCTTCTAGACTTTTCTATTTCTCTTTTCTTTCTTGTCGATAAATGACTTCTTTTCAGTCTGCTTCTTTCTCTTAACTTGCTTTAATGTACTTTTCTTAGTATTATATGACATGAATGAACAATTGAGATTAGACGAATCAGAACAAAAATTATTCAGTAAAATATTCTTACCATGAGTAGGTCTTGAACTTTTAGCTTTGAAAACCTTCAAAGTTGACGATTCACCTTTTCAGTTTTAGAAGGAATAAAGACAATTTTTTCTTTAAGTCTTGAATGAGTAACAGTTGTGTCTTCTCAAGAAGTTTTGCTTTTTCTTCTTCAAAAGTCTTGAATGAGTAACAGTTGGAGCTTTGCTTTTTCTTCTTCAAAAGTTTTAATTTTCAATTTAAGATCAGAGTTTATCTTCTCAAGAATTGAATTAGGAATATATGGCTTTTGAGAAAAACTATTAGTTTCATAAAGATCATTATCAGAATATGTCTTAATTGGATCTTCAGGTTTTTGGTGGATTTTTATAACTTTCATTGAGAAGGTTATAGTTCAAAATTTTGCATTTTGTCATCCCTTAACCGTTTCAAATCTTCTCAAGATTCAACTTCCTTAGAAGCTTTCAAAAACATCATTTTTAGTCCAAAATTCATGTAACTTGTATCATATAACATTGGTGAACAAGAAATTGCTTTCGTAAGATACTTAGGATTTTCACAACCAATGCTAGCTTTTGAATTATAAAATTCAGTATCTTTTGGTTAATTTAAATGGATCGTTTGATTTGTTTGACCTCTTTTCAAAAATTCATCTTCTAAGGTTTTGATCCGTTCATAAGACTTAGTCCTTTGTTCAAAGATAGAATTGTATTTTATAGAACAATTTAACATATTCTAATTTAGCTAATTTAAGTTTTTCATAGTCATTAATAGTACTACTAAGTTTCTCACTTTCAAGTTGAAGCTTGTTTAACTTTTCTTCCATTATCAAAATAGACCGCAAAAGCGAATGTCTTATCTTTGGAAAATTCTAAAACAAGTTCATGCTCACTTCTTAATTTATTTTCCAAGGAATGAGCATTCTTTTTCTCGGCTTTTAACGATTTTTCCAAGCGTTTCAGCATACAAGCCATTTGCATTAATTTATTCTAAACCTCAAATAAAATATCATTATCAGATTCAGGATAAGAGTCTACCTCAGTTATCTCAGAATTATCAGACTCTGATCCATCATCTTCATAAGCTTTACTGCATCATTTTCCACCAATATCCATCAAAGCAACATCTTCTATGAACTCATCCTTTGAATCAGCATCTGCAACGTTTACATTATCATCTTCCTATCAGTCAGCCAACCCATATCTAATATTCAGCAAGCATGGCTGATTTACTTTTCTAAGACTCTGACACGTTTTGAAATGTTTCTGATCAAAAGCAAATGTGTGCATCCATATCCAATATGTCTTCATCATCGGAGAGCTGAAGCCAATGATCATCTTCTGCCATGAGAGCTTTCCCGGCCTCCTTTTGTTTTTCCAGCAATGCCTTTCTAGTATAATACTCTGAATTCTTTACCACTAGTTTTCTGCAATCCCTGGCTAAGTGGCCCCGCTTGCCGCAGTTGTAGCATTTTGGCTCTTCTTCTTTCGACACAGATTTCTCTTTCTTATCATACTTCTCATGCTTCTTTCCACTGATATCCCTAGATTTCTCATACTTGTCACGCTTTTCATACTTCCTTGACCAAGTTTCATATCGAAGCTTGTTGTTCGTAGGCTTTCAATAATGCTTTGGTGAATAAGGCCATTTGCTTCTTCATCTCTTCAATCTCAGATTCTATAGAGGAGTCAGATGATTCAGACTGAGATGAGCTGCTTAACAGAACTAGCTTCCCTTTCTTTGACTTGTATTTGTACTTCTTGTCAGCTAGGAGGGCCAATGGATCAACTGTTGTTTTCTCGGCTAGCTTCTTGTCGGACATTTTCCTCAGAACGACCTCTTGATAATTATTGAGGTTCTCAAAGACCATGTGTATATACATCACGTCTATGTATTTGGTCTTTTGAATTATTATTGAATATTTCTCCCATTCAGGATTGAGCACATTCAAAAAGTTGACGTTAATGTCCACGTCTGAATTTGATACTCCGTTCAGCTTGATTTTTAATAGTTCCGCTTCTCTAGCCTGAAAGTTCTCAAACGTCATCAGACTATTCCACGCTCTATTTGTTGCTGCTATGTCAGAACCTCTCATCAACATTCATACCTCATCCCAGGTGGATTTGACAGTGTTATTGTTCGCTACACTGATGTAAATGTCATTGGGGATAGAGAATAACAAAAATTTCCTTGCAGTCTTATCTCCAAGTATTCTCCTTTTCTGAGCGTCATTCACGTTTGCATCAGTTCCCTCTTCAGTCCTTTCTGGAACTGGAGGATTTCCATTTGGAACAACAGGAATTGTTACAAAGAACTTGATGAACCTTTCGTCATTGATTTAAGCATTTCATCTGTTAAATCTTGAAAACTGATAAATTCCAGATTCCTCTCTCTCCACTATACATATTCACCTCTATATAGAATTAGAGGTTTGGTTTCTAATCCCATAGCTACCTAGGGCATATTTAGACATCTTGATTGTAAATTTTGATATTCCAAGGCCTTTTATAAAAAACTGAGTGGAATTCAATGCAGTGAATCTCGAATGATATTGAAAGAATCTCGAATTTAATGGAGTGAATTTTGAAGCCTTAAGATAAAATCTCAAAATGTACTAGATGAATCTCAGATGATACTTGATGTATCTCGAAAGGTATGGAATGAATCTCAAATGATTCAGACTAGATATCGATTGACTTTTGAATCAAATTCGAATTGAACTTGATGAATTTCGAGTGGACAGTGAAACTCAAATGATGGTGACTAAAATTCAAAGTGAGTGGAACAAATCGCGAATGACTCAGAGTTACTTTGAATAAAATTCGAATCACTTGAAATGAATCTCAGACTCTAAGGTATATATTTCGAATGACACAGGACGAACTTTGAATCCTTCTGATCAAATTTCGAACACTTAATACTAAATTTCAAAAGACACTTTGTGAAAATCGATTGAACTTGAGTTAAAACTCGAAGCACACTCGGTGAATTTCGAATATAATGGGCTCATATTTGAATCACACTTGGTAAATTTCGAATAACAAAAGAAATGAAATATATATCGAGATTCAATCGTGTTAGAAAATTTCAAGCCAAAAAATGCACGAATTGACCTCAAAATTTGAACGTACACTCAGTTTTATGGCAGAAACACTTTTAATGAAGACACTTTGGCAAATTCATGATTAAAATGCCAAAAAAATACCCAAAAACTTCAAGAAAAGGTACTTTTTCAAAAAATAAAAAAAATTCCAATTAAATCCTGTAGGATTGGAGATGGAATTCGAAGCTTAGATCAGTAGATTTGCCTTAATAACGTGAGACTCGATCAAAGAATTAGATTCAAACACTCGCAGAATCAAAAACCAAATGAGAAATTTGGATTTTAGACTTTTTCGGAAGAATATCAAGAAATTCGAGAAATCAGATTCAAATACTCAATTTAATCCATATAGGTTCTGATACCAATTGATAATATTAAAATCTTATATGTAAATCAAGATTCAATAATAAGAACACAATTAATCACAACTAGCCAAATGCTTTGGATTGATAAGTACAGTAGGTTACAATACGGAATATGTGAATTACAATGAACAACTCTCTACTGTAACATTCATTATCCCTATTTATATACAAGAACAACATTTACAATATTACAAAAAAAGCCCATAGGCTTAATATTGTTAAAAAGTTATAATCCCAACATGATTGCGTACCCGGCCCCGCTCAATCATGTCATCACCGTTGGATACCGAAAGCTTCCTATTCATGTGTTTTTGTTTTCAACTATAATGATACAGATATTTAATGCTTTCATATTATTTATCTTATATATTTTACATGATGATCCGTGTACGAAATTAGTAACTTGTTGGTACATCCCGTGTGACGATAGCAGTCTAAGTTGTCTTACATTGTGATTTAGCATATGTTTGGTATGTATGATTGATGTTTATCAGTGTTTGTATGTTTGAACTTGATGTAACGTATTACAAGAAGTTCAAACATAAAGTACAAAGATAAATTCAATCATATGTAATATCATAAGTTTCAAACACTTAGTTGTTTATGTAAAAGGCTAGATTCGAATTATATATGGGTTGACATTCGAATCTGTGATAGATTCGAATGTAACCATAGATTCGAAAATAGGCTAGATTCGAGTCTGTCAGATGGACAGATTCGAATGGGCCTTGGGCCAGATTCGAGGTTGGCCCACAACAGACTTGAATCAGGGTCTATAATTAGGGATAGACTCGAATAATTAGATGACTTTTTGCAGAATTCGTGAGGAATTGAGCAAGAGGCGATCTCGAGTTTATCAGCTAGGTGAGTGCCGTTTCGGAGAGAATTAGTACGTAGGATCGTTCGTGTGTCGTTCGTTCAGCGTCTAATAGTCTCCGTGTTTCCGTTGGTTGAGAGTTGTCCGTCTGACCGTCAACGAGGATTCCGCACTCGTTCACGGATCCGCGTCTAGATAGATCTTGCAGTCGTAGACCTTACAAGTGGTATCAGAGCCAGCGGAGTGTTCGTGGTGTTCTTCGTGTTCATCAGATACATTCTAGGTTTCTTGACGCTAGTTGGACGGTTTTGCTCTCAAAAACGTGTTTTTGAGCTTAGCAAATTCGTATTCGGGAAACACTTTGTTGTTTTTCACGTTTTTGATCGAAATCATTATTTTTCGTTTGAAAAATAGTGGTTTAATCTGTAAAACGTCAAAAAATCAAAGTGTTAGCCGTTTTTCGAGTTTGCGGCGCTCGAATCTATAGGGGTAATTAGGGTTTCACTTTAGTCTCGAGTCTAACCTAAATACGCTCCTTTCGAGTCAACTTCAGTGAGTTTCGAGTCTACATTGTTTCGAATCTGTTGCTTCATTCGAATTGGATCTCGAGTCTATATTGTTTCGAGTTTGTTTCGAGTTTGTTACTGTTTCGATTCTGTGCTTCGAATCTGCTGACATTCGACTCTGCTGTGCCTTCGATTCTAAGGGTCTTCGAATCTAAGGAGTCCTTCGAATCTGACATAACTTCGAATCTAAGGAGTTCTTCGAATCTGACATTATTTCGAATCTAATTGACCTTTAAGACTTAATCGAATTTAATTTCAAAAGATTTAATATTAATTAGTTTCGAATTTATCTAGATTCGAATAAGTTAATCTAAATCAGTTTCGAATTAAATTATTTAAGTTCAAATTCAATTTCTTTCAGAAAAGATGTCAAACCTTCAGAAATTCCTCGAGATGGACCACGAAGTTGGGAAGGCAAATGCACCGCCTAAGCTGATGAAAGTTGAGGACTATTACTGGTGGAAGGACAGATTTACGGATTTTGTACGATTCAACGATATGCGCATGTGGGTGTGCATAGATGAAGGGTACATTCCACCAGTATCTGAAGTTGAAGGCCGTCAAAAGGTTTTGTCATACCAGATGATGAAAGAGGATGACAAGAAACTATTTGAAGCTGAAAACAAGGCTTTCTCAATTATCCGTATGGCTTTACCTCAAGATATCTTGCACACATTTCGGACTCAAAGGACGTCGAAGGAACTTTGGGAATCTCTCCAGAAAAGGTGTGAAGGTAATCCACGGGTACGTAGAAAGCGTACAGAGCTGTTGACTCAACAGTTTGCGATTTTCAAGGCTCTTAAGGATGAACAGTTAGATGATATTATCACAAGGTTCTATCATCTGATAACAGAGCTTGAAAGTCATGGCATTGAGTATTCGGACACTGACAAGAACAACAAGCTTCTTGATGCCCTACCAGCCAAATGGGCTATGTACGTGGCAATGATTAAGCTGAATGAAGACAAATATTATGCTCAATCACTTGATGACATCGTGGGAACGTTGAGGGCATATCACTTCGAGATGATTAAGGCTGAGACTGATTACGAGCAAGTCCAGAATCCGGCTATGTATTTTGGAAAGACATCTAAATCATCAGTGACAGCTGAACCGAAGAGTGCTACAGCGTTTTTCACCGGAGAAACGTCATCGCCACCAGAGTCCGAAGACTCACTGAATCGCGCGTTCTTAGGGTTAGGAAGATCGGAAGAACCGCAACCTCAAGTCCAACAGGCATCGACCAGTCAGAGCTATTCGAAGATGCCCATGAGCGCAAAGTCAGCGGAAGAGCATCTGAATCTACTTGCTTCGTTTGTGGCCGCTTATGGAAATTGTGTTCAAGGGAAGATCAATGATCCGGCTCTTTGGGATGAAGATTACGATCAGGTCGACCCTGATGACTTAGAGGAAATGGATCTTAAATGGCAACTGGCCATGGTGACCCAGAGGGTTAAAAGATTCATTAAGAGAACTGGGAGGAATCTGCAAATGAACAACAAAGGGATAGGATTTGATAAGTCTAAGGTCAAATGCTACAACTGTCAGGGATTGGGACACTTCGCCAGGGAGTGTCAAAGACCGAAGGTAGAGACATACCAAGGACAGAGTCAGCATCAAGGACAGTACCAAAATCAGTCCCAACAGAGATACCTTCCGAGTTCCTCATCTGGTCAAGCCAATCTAGCGGGTCTAATATCCAATGTCACTTCTGACAGACAGTTAGATGGTACCTATGACTGGAGTTCACATCCTGAGTCCAATGCTAGAGCTTTCATGGCTGAAGTTACGGAGAATGGTTGTGATGAAGATGAGCAGACCACAAGGGAAAACAGTCCGATGTGGGTAGAGAAGGCGAATGATCAGACCGTGCTGGAGTTTGCTGCTCAGATGGCCAACGTGGAATCTGATAACTCTAAGGTTAGTCTTTCGTATTCTCTATTTAAAGAATTATGTGCTTTGTGTGCTACTTCTAATGATAGGTTAAATCTAGTCTTAGAATCACATAAAACCATATCTGCTCAAAATGAAAATTTAAAAATTGAAAACGCTAGCCTAAATGATATAAAGCAAGATTTAAAAGAAAAGCTTAAGGCTGATGCTCAAGATGTAATAGTTCTAAAAGACAAACTGAGTGAGCAGTGTGTTAGGATAGAGCTTATGTATGAGCACGTAGAGGCCTTGACCAAAAGTCTGAAAGACAAGGACATAGAGCTAGCCGAGACCAAAGTTAAGGTAGCAGAGGCAAATAGCAAGCTGGAAAAGTTTAGGAATTCGAGCCTAAACCTAGGAAAAGTCTTAGATGCACAAAGACAGTCTAATAAGCCTGTAGGTCTAGGCTTTCATGAAATTCCTCCACCTTTCAATGCGAATTATGTGCCTCAGCCTCAGGAGAAAACTGACAAGTCAGTAGTTTTAGAGGACCTACCTGAACCAACACCTGAGCCTACAGTTGAAAATACACCTAAGGTGGATGACTCTACCGTCAAGGTCAAGAAAGTGAAATTTGTGTCTTCCTCCAGTGAAACACCTGCAGGAAAACAGAAAATATCATGGGCTGACCAGGTCGAAGAGACAGACACTGTAGATGTACCAAAGGAAGTAGACACTAGTGAGACACCTAGATCTAAGGGAACAACCAAAAAGTCCATAGATAAGATGTCTTGCTTTAGATGTCACGAGAAAGGGCATGTTGCTTCTCACTGTCCAAATAGGAAAGCAGATGTTACCCCTAAGACAGTGAACCCAACACATGTTAAGCCCTCAACAAGTGTGGCGAGCACGCGAGTAGTTCTCAGAGTATCGAGAAAACTGTGCAGGCCGCACCAAAACCTGTTGTGAAACAAACACCGGTTAAGGTTGGACCAAAAGAAGTGGTTAGGACAAATTCACCAAATCGTGTCATTAATCAATCTAGGTCAGCACCTCAACAAGTCTATAGGAGCACCACACCTAGCAGGTCACACACTCCAGTTAGGTCACATACTCCTGTTAGACAATATGTTCCGGTAAGAGCTCAGGGATCACAGTCTGAAATGCAGTATAATAAGAGTTATTCTAGAGCACCACAACAAATGCCTACTCAAAGGCAAAGAGTGAATCTAAATCACTCGGCACCACAACAGAATTCCGTTCAAAGGCCCAAGTCACCTGAAAGGCGAGATGGGTACTTGAAAGAGTTCACGTATGTGGACGAGAATGGTATTACCAAGTCAGTCATGGCTTGGGTTCCCCGTGATAACTAACCTATTTTCTTTCATGTGCAGGAGATAACTACCGGTCCAAACAACAAGTGGTTCGTCGACAGTGGTTGCTCCAGGCACATGACGGGGGAACGAAGTCTTCTCACAGACTTCAAGGGGGGTAATAGGGGATTCGTATCATTCGCGGGTAACAAAGGAGGAAATATCACTGGAACTGGAGAAGTCACTAATGGGACGATTACTTTGGATCAAGTTTATCACGTTGATAAACTGGTTCATAATCTCATTAGTGTATCTCAAATCTGTGATAAGAAGAACTCGGTGTTATTTACTGACACTGAGGCGTTAGTGCTAAAGCCTGGATTCAAGATACCTGAAGATTGGATATTGATGCGGGCTCCAAGGAAGAATGACTTGTACATGCTCGATATGAACAAGCCAGATAATTCGATTGGTCCGATCTGCTTACTATCAAAAGCTTCGGAGACGGAATCGGTTTTGTGGCACAGACGCATGGCTCACTTGCACCTAAGGAAAATGAACTACATAACGAAGAATGGTTTGGTGCAAGGTGTGCCTCTGAAGAGCTCTCAGTTTGAAGACAAGTGTCTACCGTGCATGAAGGGCAAGCAACATAAAAAGACGCACAAGTCCAAGAAGCTGAACTCCATAACCTCGACATTCGATTTGTTGCATATGGACCTTTTCGGCCCTATCAACAAAAGGAGTATAGGAGGTAGTTGGTTTTGCTTAGTTATCACTGACGATTACTCACGGTTTTCATGGGTTTTCTTTTTAGGTACAAAGGACGAGACGGCTGCAAAGCTCATCGGGTTCTTAGACCAAGTGGAGAACTCCTACGGAACAAGTGTTAAACATATTCGTAGTGATAATGGGACTGAATTTAAAAACTCTGTAATTGGTGTATATTGCCTATCAAAGGGCATCGTGCATCAATTCAGTGCACCATACGAACCACAACAGAATGGGGTAGCCGAACGTAAAAATAGAACTTTGATTGAGGCTGCAAGGACTATGCTTTCGGATTCAAAGCTTCCTACCATGTTTTGGGGGGAGGCAGTGAATACCGCGTGCCACATTTTAAACCGAGTCCTTACAGTCAAATCATTGAACAAAACATGCTATGAAATTTTGAATAAACGGCCACCTAACTTAACTGGATTCGAACCGTTTGGAGTACCATGCACACTTTTAAGAACAAAACATCAACCGAAGTTTGGTGAAAAGGCTGACGAAGGATACTTCCTAGGTTATGTGCCAAACTCACCAAACAAACGGGTGTTTAACAAAACAACTGGTACTGTGGAGATTGTGTATAACATTGAAGTCACAAGTTATACACATGAACCCCAAACTGGTCCGGAATGGATATTTGACTATGATAAGTTATTTGAGTCATTTAACATTCCTCTGGATGATAATGCAGGTACAATCGAGAAGGACTTGGCGACGTTGCATCTGAACGACGATGGCCAAATCTTTCCAAGGACCACGTTCGAATCTACGTCCGAGCCTACTGCGACTGTAGATGGGTCTCCAGAAGTTGCTGATCAAGAGGCACCTACCACTGAGAATCAGACTCAAGCATCAAGTTCCAACTCTGAGGAAAATGTCCGTGAGGAGGAAAACGTAGAAGCTGAGCCTGTTCCCCCTTTAGGTGAAATAGGATCCAACTTAGGAGATAATCTAAGGGTTGATGAAATAGAGACCTCTAGGATTAACAAGAACCATCCAATAGATAGCATCATAGGAAATCCTAACGAGGGTGTGAGGACTCGGAGTAGTGTAAATAACAACACTGTGTTGTTGTCGATGATAAACGACTCCGAGGCATATCACACATGTCTATATTCATGTTTCATATCGCAAGTAGAGCCCAAAAATGTGCAAATGGCACTTAAGGACAACTCCTGGGTTGAAGCGATGCAGGAAGAACTTTCACAATTTAGGAAACTAGAAGTGTGGGAGTTAGTTCCGTTACCTCGAGGGGAGATTGCAATAGGAACCAAATGGGTTTTTAAGTGCAAAAGAGACGATCGGGGTATAGTCACGCGCAACAAGGCGAGATTAGTTGTAAAGGGTTTCAACCAAGAGGAGGGAATCGATTACAACGAAGTTTTTGCACCAGTAGCAAGGCTGGAAGCCATTAGGTTGTTTCTAGCGTTTGCCTCCTTCAAAGGCTTTAAAGTATATCAACTGGATGTTAAGAGTGCTTTCCTGTACGGGAAAGTGAAGGAGTTAGTGTATGTAGAACAACCGCCCGGATTTACAGATCCAAAATATCCTGAGAGAGTATATCGCTTAGATAAGGCTCTTTATGGATTACATCAGGCACCTAGGGCGTGGTATGAGACTTTATCCAACCATCTTTTAGAAAACGGCTTTGAGAGGGGTAGGATAGATAGTACTCTATTTGTGAAGAGAAAGGGAGATCACTTTATCTTGGTACAAGTGTACGTCGATGATATCATCTTTGGATCATCAGACGAACAGATGTGCAAAGATTTCGAAAAGGTGATGAAGTCTAAGTTCGAGATGAGTGCTATGGGGGAGTTGAATTTCTTTTTAGGGTTACAAGTTGACCAAAAGAAGGAAGGGATGTTTATCCATCAAACTAAGTATGTCTATGACATATTAGAACGGTTTGGGATGGAGGGAACTAAGTTGACTGCCCACTTCAGCACGCCGATTCAAGTGAATCACAATCTCGGGCCGGGTACTGAAAGTGATACCGATGTGGATCCGACTTTATATCGGGCCATGATTGGGTCACTTATGTATTTAACTGCTTCAAGACCTGATATTATGTTTGCTGTTTGTATTTGTGCTAGGTTTCAAGCGAATCCGAAGGAGATGCATATGAAAGCTGTGAAGCGGATTCTACGATACCTCAAGTCGAAACCGAAGCTGGGACTTTGGTATCACGCGGAGGGAGATCTAGAGTTGGAGGCATTCACTGATTCTGACTACGGAGGATGCAGCTTGACGCGCAAATCAACGACTGGAGGTTGTCAGTTCCTAGGAGGGAGATTGGTATCCTGGCAATGCAAGAAACAAACGTCGGTAGCCGTGTCAACGTGCGAGGCCGAGTATGTTGCTGCTGGTAGTTGCTGCTCACAGGTTCTGTGGATACAACAACAATTGCGGGATTACGGTTTGGCTTACACTCAAACTCCTATTAGGATAGACAATCAATCTACAATTGCTATAACTAATAATCCAGTTAAACACAGTAAAACAAAGCACATAGACATAAGGCATCATTTTATTCGTGATTGTGCTGAAAAGAACTTAATCAAACTGGTAAAAGTGGCAACAGAAGATAATAATGCAGATTTATTTACCAAAGCGTTTGATAAGTCATGGTTTGAGTATTTAATTCAACTGAATGGAATGCGCAACCCAGAGTAATTTGGCCTTAGTAGTAGTAAGTTTATTTTCTTTTAGAGTCGTAGTATTTCTTTCTTTACAGTAGTCTGCTAATTTAGGAAAGTTTCTATTTTTAGTAAGTTTCTAATTTTAGTAAGTTTCTATTTTTAGTAAGTTAGTAGGTTAGCTTATTTTACTGCTTTTTCTTATGAAAAACAAAAGAAAAAAGAGAGAAAATTACAAAAATACAAAAAAAGAGAATATCAGAAAAGGAGTTAAGTCTTAGATTCATAGGTTCAAAGTGACGAAAATTAGCACAGTCGTTACAGACTCTAAGTGTTTAGGCTTTCACACATAATGCAACTAAATTCTAAGTGTTATACTTTATTTAGTTTGATGTGTTGGTAGGCATAATACATATAGGGAATCTCAAGGCTAATAAAATATTCTAGAAAAAGTCAAGCGTGTCACTAACTTAGATGTACGACCAATCGGTCTTAATTTTTATGTACAAGACATACAAACATTGAGTCTAAATGAGGTATGCGAACTTTCTGGGGATGTATGGCAACATCAAATAAATCTGAAAATGGAAAGAATAGAAATATCATGTAAAACTGAGAGTCGAAAACATGCAACTCTATTGTACGTAAGTACAGACCTGTTGTCTCTGTTTAGATTCGGGTTAGCAGACATGTCGCTTTGTTGTACGTCAGTACAGACCTGTCACCGCTATCTGCTAACTTTAAAAATAAACCTTAAGTCGAACTAAGACACTTTGTTGTATGAGAATACAGACCTGTGTCCGATGTTTGTCTTTTAAAGAAAGTTTGCAAATACCAACAAGTTAGAATTTTTGTCTGTGTGCCTTGATCATAAAAGTATGTCTATGTCTGAGTCACGTAAGATAATTTCCTGATAAATAAAAAGGCCAAGGGATATTCCGAAATGTAGAATGTTTAACAGGGTAAAATACCAACAATCGGCTAAAAGGGTATGTCACGACAAACAATCAAAGGAATTCAAAAAATTCCTAAGTGTGAAAGTTTAAGTACTGAAAGTTAGTATCGGACATCGCTATCTGATTGAACCTTTCTTAGACTATACTAATCAAAAATATGTTGTTAAGTATTTAGCTTAGATTGTAAATTTTTTTTCTTAAGTCTAGATTAAATTTTTGGTCAAAATTTTATTTTACTTTATTTTATTTTATTTTTACCTTAGTTTATTTTATTTTATCTTATTTAGGGTTAGTTTAATTTGTACTTAGGTAAAAGGTCAAAAAGTTACTGAGGGTGCATTCAAAGTTGGATAAAATAAACATTGCGTGAAATATTTGTGCTTAGGGTAAAAGAATTGGCATAGTTTATCTTGTTACACAATACCGTAGAAAAAGGTTGAAAAAGGTTGAAGTTATTTCAAAATTTTCGAAATTTTTCTAAGTGTTGGAGGTTTCGAATCTAAGACAGACTCGAATAAGGAGTACTTCGAATCTGTCAGTAGATTCGAATCTATGCTTAGACTCGAAGGTTGGTGGTATAAATAGGTTAACAGTAGGTCATTAATACTATCTGTTTTCGAATCTATACTATCGAATCTGTTCAGGCGATTTCGAATCTATTTTCTCGAGTCTATCTTATCTCTCCTAAACGACATTTTGTCGAGTTTCAAGCTAGTGTGTTCGATTCTACTACTGTATCTAGGTATAATCAACTTGATTGTACAAGTTTCATGTAGTTTTATACACAATTTCAGGCCAAAACGTCGATTTTTGAAGTTTTATGGGTCAAAATAGGGTTTTTGCTAAATTACCAAGTTTGGACTAATAAAAGATCAAATTAAAAGCATAAATCAATGATTAGAACCTAGTTGAACTAATGTATGTGATTTACCAAGTTCAAAATGGTTAAAATCTTGGGTTTTTGTTGAAACATTGGCCGTCGGGACTTCGAGTCTGTTCTTGGACTTTCGAATCTGTTCATGGGTTTCTCGAATCTGTCATTAGATTCGAGATGACCATGATATTCGAATCTGTCCATTAGACTCGAATAGGGACTCTTCGAATCTGTCCATTACATTCGAATATGGACACTTCGAATCTGTTACTTTCGAATCTGTACTTTATTTAATTTGTTTAATTTAAATTTTATTAAACTTGTGGAAATTTAATTGTGTTAGATTTTGTATTTAATAAAGTACAAAATAAAACAAATTTGAATTTAAACAAGTTTATTGATTTTTAATAAGTCTAACAGTTTTATTTATTGTGCAGATATGGCAGTACGTGCTTTTGTCCCGAAACATAATATGGTCCTTAATCCAGACAATAATATCCCTGAGGCGCAGGGATATCGCCAAGTTTTGGATTTCCTAGCTGAATCTAGGATTAGCTTTGCTCTATACCATAACATCCCAATTGTTATTTCATATGTGAGGCAGTTTTACGACCATTTACAAGTTGATTGCACTGTCACCCCGACAGTTCCGAGAACCAGAATCGCTGGCCAACCTCTTGTCTTCTCAGCAGATATGTTGCGCCAAGTGCTACAGTTGGGTTCACAGGAACAAGAAGACGGGCCTATAGACTTTCCTTTAAGTATTAGGCAAGCCGCGTTTCTGAGAATGGGCTATAGTCTGGACGTTACGAAATCATCTTATATGAAAAGTGGATTGATAGGGCAGTGGCGATTTCTAGTCCACGTGTTCATGGTTTGTTTTGCGCCAAAGAAGGCTGGTTTTGATTACATCGTCTCAAAGATCCAATCAGGGGTGATTGCGATGGTGTATAATAGGAAGTTCAGCTTCTCACAGTTGTTTTTCTCGGAATTCATCCATCAGATTACAGCTCCTGAAAGAGAAAGATTCCTTCTGTATCCAAGATTTGTGATGATGTTGATAAGGCACTTCTTGCCAAATTTGCCACAATCAGATGACACTTTGAGCGTCAATGTTATGGACAAACGCATATTTGCTGATTGTTCCTCACATCGAGGAAGGTTAGCGGTTCCGGTGGCGCGTCCATTATTCGGAGCTATAGTAGACAGGGAATTTCAAGCCCCAGGTGATGCCAACTGGGCAGGGGTAGTTGATATTCAACAACAACAGCAGCAACAGCAACAGCAACAGCAACCGCAACGCCAACAACAGCCGCGTGCTAGGCCGCGTGATCCACGACGCCAACAGCAACAACCTGCTAGTCAAATTCAGGCATCCAGGCCTTCAACAAGTGAACCACCACAAGCACAAGAAGCAGGGACTTCAGGTGCAGTCCCCGAATCTGAGCAACTTGCTCAGACCTTGGAGGAAATATGGGCCTCTGGTCCTAATGCAAATGAAGATGTGGCAGCAGCATTAGTAGGTGAGCTGCTTAGTCCGCCTGGAGATGAAGATGACATATTTCGTGATGTCGAGGAATATGAGCCAGAGCAGGCTGATAACGGTTTGTCATCATCTGCAACCGAATCAGAAGAGATGGAGGAGTTAGAGGTTGAAGCTCCTGAGTCAGTATCAACTGAACCACCTGTTCAAATTGGAACTTATGGTTCGCGATTGATTATAAATGAAGGTGGTTCCAGGAGACGAGTGGACAGGGAATTGGAGGAGTCTGATTTCGAAGAAGAAGAAGTTTCTCAACTAGTGACAAGGCAACGGGCCAAACGTCACAGGTTCATGCAAGGATCCTCTTCAGCTTCAGCAGAACAACCTGAAATTCCTCAACCTCAGGACCCTCAAACCACCATTCCACCATCACCACCTCATGATGAACCATACATCCCATCGCCGATCATTCCAACTCCAATTCAATCCATCCCATCAACCTCATCCTCATACGCCGACAATCAAAGGTTTCAGCAGCTAAAAGCTCGAGTTGACTTCCAAAATATCCAGATCTTAGGCCTAACAAAGGCAATCGGTGAGATTCAGACTCATAATGCAAATCTTGATAAGGAGAATGCCGATCTAAAGAAGATTGTGGAAAAAGTTCAGGAAGAGAACTTAGAGCTAAAATCCTTTGTTTGTGATCAGTCTGCTGAGATAAGGTCGATGCGCTCCCTAATTGAGCAGTTAATGAAAAATTTACAGGCTCAGGGGGAGACATCGTGCCGAGATCAGGAAGTGCAGAGAAGAGATGATACTGAAGGCGATGATCCCGGTGCAAATAAAGAGTTTGAGTCTGTAGATTTTCCTGCAGCTCAAGTTACACAAGTTGAGGGGGAGCCTAGTCAAGGCGAAGGAGAAAGGGGTGAAGCTAGTTCATCTAAACAGCCTTCAGACTTTGAGATCAGTGAGATGATTGAAGCACTCATGGATCTCGATGATGATGCACTGGATGGAGGTTTTGATTATGAAGATGAAGAGATTGAAGAAGGAGAGTTTATTCCGGAAGATATAGTAGATTGGCAACCTGAAGATGAAGTAGTAGCTGATGAGGATGATGAAGCTGACGAAATAGTTGTACAGCAGAATCCTATCACTGACACTTATATGATAGATGGAGATAGATATGTCGATGTTGACATAGTGAATGCTGCTTTGAATCCTAAGTCATCGACTGAAGAACCAGCAAGAGAGCTAAGTAACGAAGAAAAAAGGAAGCTATGGTTCAGAGCCGAAGAGAAGGAGTTAGCAATTAGGAGATCAATGAAAGTGCCTGGTACAGGGAAGCTATCTGAGCGAATCTTAAGTTGGTTCTTTGACAGAGATCTTCAACTTTTTATAATTAAAAGAAAAGACGGGCTTCAGTACATAAGGCGAACATTGAAAGCATTCAACACCCTTCCAAAGATTGAAATCACAGCGCTTGCATGGAAAGATCTGATAAATATTGGTGATGATCCTTATGCGAATGTGATTGAAAGAATAATAAGAAAGGAGGGGAGATCTAGGAAGTTTGAACGGTTGAGTCCAAGGGTCGGAAGAAGAGTCGAGGATAAGTCACGTATAGATCCTCTTACAGGCCGACCTTGGATGAGGATTCAGTACAAACCAGTGAAATGCCTGAGGAAGGTACCTCTGAAGAAAATGCCACAGAATGTTTTGCGAAATCTGAAGTGGTGGTATGCTGACACGGAAACTGGGGAAGCGGTTATGGAAGACTTAGAAGAAAAAGTTATTCTTAGAGTCTATGACCCGCTTCACCTGGTAAATCTATCTAAAGAAGACCTGCAGATTTTGTATAACTGTAAGATTTCCAGTGACGCACATATGGATACTGAAGCTAGTAAGTATGAAAATGTGGTCAAGGTATGCGTTGAAAAAGGTCTGTATGCTGGTAGTGTTTTGAATCAATAATAAACCATGTTCTCAAATCAAATGTGTGAATTATTAGAAGCTATCGTCAAGGGGGAGTCTGTTGGTACATCCCGTGTGACGATAGCAGTCTAAGTTGTCTTACATTGTGATTTAGCATATGTTTGGTATGTATGATTGATGTTTATCAGTGTTTGTATGTTTGAACTTGATGTAACGTATTACAAGAAGTTCAAACATAAAGTACAAAGATAAATTCAATCATATGTAATATCATAAGTTTCAAACACTTAGTTGTTTATGTAAAAGGCTAGATTCGAATTATATATGGGTTGACATTCGAATCTGTGATAGATTCGAATGTAACCATAGATTCGAAAATAGGCTAGATTCGAGTCTGTCAGATGGACAGATTCGAATGGGCCTTGGGCCAGATTCGAGGTTGGCCCACAACAGACTCGAATCAGGGTCTATAATTAGGGATAGACTCGAATAATTAGATGACTTTTTGCAGAATTCGTGAGGAATTGAGCAAGAGGCGATCTCGAGTTTATCAGCTAGGTGAGTGCCGTTTCGGAGAGAATTAGTACGTAGGATCGTTCGTGTGTCGTTCGTTCAGCGTCTAATAGTCTCCGTGTTTTCGTTGGTTGAGAGTTGTCCGTCTGACCATCAACGAGGATTCCGCACTCGTTCACGGATCCGCGTCTAGATAGATCTTGCAGTCGTAGACCTTACATAACTTTTAAAAAATCTTCTTGCACTAGGTAAGTCAAGTTGTCCTTCACCTCATCTAATTTGGTAACACACTTATCAAGGGACGTAGTTTGGGTGGCTGAGGTGGGTGAAAGAATAGAAAGAACAGCCCTGTCAGCATCATTGAACATAAGGCTTTTAAGTTGTGCAAGAGTGATATTTTAGATCGCTTTTGCACATCATCCAATCCAGATGACACTAATTTGGATAAGGATACCACCAAGGTATTCAAAGAGGCTAATTTGTAGAGGATTGAGGTAATGAAAGTTGTAGTAATGCTAGATAGCTTTTGAGACATTGCTGCCGAGCTGGACACAGAGTACTGCTGTTGAGAAATTAGGGATGTGAAGAAGGAGGATAAATGTTACAACCGTGCAGGAAGTGTAATCAGCTATGAAGTATGGTCATGCTAAGGAGTGGGTTGTGGAAAGGATGACTTGAACACATCAAGAAATCCTGTAAGCTATGCAGACACTGAGTTTGCAATAGTTGAAGGCAGTGTGAACACGGAGTTGTCCAAAGAATCAACCTTTCTGGAAAGCACAATAAGATGTTCCTTCAAGAAAATATGGTGTAGATAGGCTTGAGTCTTATGGAGGTGGGAGAGGTCACTCGGTGATAGAAGTTGCACATTGGAAAACGTTCCATAGCCTGTGCAAAGGAAAGGTGTTTAGAGGGGTCAATGATACCCTCAGCAGTGGCTGTAGCTTCTTCATGGGGTGAGGTAGTAGAGGTGGTAGTGCCCTCAGTGGTTCTATGCTCTAATGATACCTCATCATGGGGCATAATAGGATGCATTTCCATATCAACAGTGGTGAAAGCTGTTAATGGAATTTGCACTTGGGTGAAGCCCTTGCCAATGGGTTGGTCTGTAGCAAATGGTTCATTAGATTGGGGAGTTGGTCCTTTAACTGCTAGAGGTTTTGCACGCATATTATCATGAGGAGCAGAGAGGGATTGGTGGGCTTGAACCAATAGGTTTGACACCTTGTGCAGAGTCAGGTGGTGTAGGAGAAATATGAGTGAGGGACAGTGTGGAGTGGAGACAGTTCCTGTCATTCAATGTCCTCACCCTGTTGGGAGGGTTCAACAGTGGAAGGGGCAGTCTATGTTTGTACAAATGGCTCCTATTGGGAGGAACCAAAGGGCTTAGGCTGAGTTAGGGTGGACTCAGGGTGGAGTGAGGCAAGCTCCACATGTGTTGCACTAGGCTCCAAGAAAGGTAAAGTGGACACACTAGGTTTTGCCTCCGTTTCAACTGACTCCTATTAAGAGGAACCAAAGGGGCTTTGTGGTGGGGTTGGAAGGCCTTCAACAGAGATAATCTTTTCAGCAAGGGACCTTCTTCTTTTTCACCAATGTTTTCTTCCTTGGCTTGATGGATGGGGAAGTGGTAGTGGTTGGTGATTGGAATGGTGAAGAGACTAGGCTAGGATCAGCTTGGGCTGGCTGTTCCATGGTCTCAGGTGGCACAGAGCCACTGGCCACAGAGGCCTGAGGACCAATAGATGGTCCTTGGAATACAATCTGCTCTCCCTCAAGCACAGCGTATGAAGGAGCAGACTTCACAATCTTGGCCTTCTTGGTGACATGCCTCTCTGCAACAGGCTTTGGGGCACTTTTTGCCTAGTACTTTGAATTTGCACTAGGAGCAGCAACTGGATCCACCTCCATGGCTGTAGGTTCTTCCACCAAACCAAGTAACCTCTTTATTGGTGTAGTGAGAAGAGGCTCTTGTGCACGAACAGGAGCGTGAAATACCTTGTTTCCAACAACTGGGAAGACGACAAAGTCCATGAAGGGTTGAGCGTTGTAGAGTTCTTCAGCACAAGGATATTCAAAGATGTGACTGAGAAAACAAGGGTACCTAACAGATGGTGATGTTGTTTCTTGTTCCACAAAGGAACGCAGATTACAAAAAATCCACTTTGTCATGTTGATAGCGAACCCATCAGTAAACTGGATGGCAATATGAGTCTCATCCCTATTGATCTGATCAAAGTAACCAACCTTGCTGATCATATACATAACCACACAGCCTTAAGAGATCCTCCATATGTTGATCTTTTTATTATGGTTTTTCATACGTCTCCATAACTGGAAGTTTGAGAATAGCAGCCAGGGTAACTTGAGTAATTTCAACAACCTTGGTGTTGTTGAGAATCGTTCCACAAATAGTCTTGGTTGCAGCATCATATGAGCATGTATACAAAAACTCATACACCATCTAAGGATACATAACCCTAGGAGCAATTGTCATGGCACAATGCAGTGGGTGTGTCTAAATGAAATCCATCATAAGTTCATATATTAGCACACGTTTTGGTTGGTGGGCTTCAAGACTAGTTAGTGTTTAACAGAGGGATGCTTCACAACATCTGATTCCAAAGACACTGGGACCAAAGGATGAGAGATTTCAGGAGGAGAGGAAGTCATTGTAGAGTTTGATGATAAGGTTGAGAGATGAATACACAAAGAATTTAAAAAGTAGGAGAGTATTTTCAGGAGGAATGGAGGTTAGGGTTCGTAATAGATAAAGAGGACAATGAAACAGTAATAGTAGATATTTATAGGATTTGAAATTATAAGGTTTTAGAGAGAGAAACGGGAGGTTGATTTAAACGGTGATGACTAACGGAACATAACTATGACCACGTGAACCTTTCTCAAACTCACTTTTCTCGTTTGCTTATCTCTTAAATGCGCATCAAAACATTATCCAAAGCTAATTAAGTTAAGTTAAACATGATTTAGATAACTTAAGTGTAAAGTAATGTTAATTAAAAGTTGATGTTCAAAGATGTTGTCAAAGCTGTTTAGATGTATTAATGTCAAAACGGTTCAATTTGTAGATGTTCATGAAACCTGTTAGGATAGACTTAACAACTTATTTGATGTCTGTGTCAAAGCTGTACAAGTAATAAGCAGTTTACACATGTAACCTTACAACATCAATGACACTTAGTCACTTTTATTTAACATTCTCAGCTTGAAAACTAGGGTTATAAACCTACTTTCATCAAGTGGTTTGGTGAAAATATATTCAAGTTGTGTAAGGTCCACCTCTACGGATCCAATTAAGGCGTCGTGACGTGAAACGAGTGCGGAATCCTCGTATCACGGTAACGGATCGATCACGCGGGAACAAGGAGCCGAAAAAGATGCTAGCTGATAGAACACCGACCCTACATGATGTGTTGCTCCTGAACACTCTGAAATGCTATCTAATTCGTTTGAATGCTCTAACGAACGTCTGAAAGTGTTAACCTCGAAGTGTTTTATGAAATAACACAAATAAGTTCATGTTATAACCCTTAAGTTCGTGCATGGCCCAAGCCCACGAACTCACAAGTTCAAGCCCATGCAGATACGAACTTACCAAGGCTAAGTTCATACTATCTTAAGGGCCTTAACTTCGTGGCCTTGAACTTATGAACTTATTCACATAAGTTCATACCTCATGAACTTATCACCATAAGTTCATAGCCTCATAAACATATTCTCATAAGTTCATGTCTTATGAACTTATCCAACAATCATGAACTTAACATGCAGATATGAATCATAATACACAATCATGAACTTATCCCATAAACATGAACATAACAAACATGAGTTGTATTAATAAAGCCCTATCTATTACATATGAATATCTATTATAAAAGTAGACTTCTGTCGTCATACAGGGTATACCAACAGACTCCCCCTTAACGATAGCTTGTAGTTGATATTCATTCGTCTATAGAACTAGGCTTATTTAAAGTACTACCGACATGTAATCCTTGCTCAATACAAATTTAACCACTCTTTGACACTTCCTACCTTCTGACCTCCAATTTTCATCAAAGAAGATTGACTAATCATGAAGCTTTTGTAGGTCGTCCCGAGAGAGTTTATCTAGGTGTAAAGGATCATATACTCTCAAAATCACCTTTTCATCTTTGTCTTCCATCACTGCCTCACCCGTCTCACTGTCGACGTACCACCACATCAAGTTTCCCAAAATATCTTGTGGCATAGGCTTTAATGGAACTTTCTTCAGGCACTTGACTGGCTTGTAATACATTTTCATCCACGGCCTGGAAGTCAGTGGATCTACCCTTGTTTCATCCATGACTCGTTTGCCAATCCTCGGATTCAGCCTTTCAAACTTTCTAGACCGACCTTCCCTTCTGATGATCTTGGCAATGACTTCAGCATACGAGTCGTCTCCAATGTTCAAAAACTCCTTCCAGGCTAATGCCTTAACTTCACATTTTGGCAATGAGTTGAAGTCCTTGAGCCTTCTTCTTAAGTACTGAAGTCTGTCTCTTCTTTTTAGGATGAAAAGTTGCAGTTCTCTATCAAAGAACCAGCTAATAATTCAACCTGATAACTTCCCTGGACTTGAAATGTTCATCTTCTTCTTTATTGCCAAGTCCTTCTTCTCCTCTTCTCGGAACCACCATCTTCTTCTTTCTTCATTAGTATGTTCCCTGTCAGGCCTTTTAGTATCCGATTCATCATTTAGAGCAGATCTTAGCATCTCCAGGTCTATCGGACTCTGATCTTCATTCACGTATTATTCCGTGACCGGTTGCTTATTTACAACTAGTTCATCAACCTCATCATCTTTGTCTACGATAATTTCAACATCAGATTTCCATTCAGGTACATCTTCAAGACTAAACTCACCTTCCTCAAGATCCCCCTGGTCTATATCATCTTCAAGATCGAATCTGATGTCTTCTTCCTCATCCAATCCCAACAAGGCTCCGATCAGATATTCTTCAATAAAATCTGTAGTCTCGGGAGCCTTGCCTTTATCCTTTTGAGCCCCTAACGATCCAGACTCCCCCTGAATGTTTGCTTACTGAGCAGTGTGTTGAGAAAGAACTGCTAGCTCACTGTCTTTTGGCGCGCTGGGGTCGTCTCCTATATCTTCTCTACGGCTTCCCCTCAACTCCTCACTTCTACAACTACTCTCCCCCTGAGCAGTACGATCTTTCAGAATCTGCTCTAGTAGGGCCTGAAGACTTGCGATCTGTTGCTGTTAGGCTGCCACAGTCTGATCTAAGATTGCATTATGTTGATCTAGTTGCGCATTACGTTGTTGTAGCTCGCTGACTGCCTTTGAATGTTGAAAAATATGGACTGTTTGGAGATAAACTTTAGCTTTTAGTTGATTAATGGTGTGGGTATCAGATGACGTGGATGTTGATGGAGTGGTTGTGGTGGTTGCTGATGGAATGGTGGCGGTTGATAAAGAAGACCCTGACTGATCTAGATGTTTGCGCTTAGCCCTTTGGTTCTTGCAACCAACGCCTCTTCGACTGGCATTAACTCTTCATCTTCCTCTTCTTCATCGAGGAGACTAATTGATTGTTGTTGAACTATTTGTGGCTGCACAACGAGTCGAGTACCATGAAGACCAAACGAAGTTGAAGGATTTGTAGTTTCTCTGACGTCACTAGCAGTCTCAAAATCTGATTTCGTCTCTGTCTTCACAGCCGCATTGGAATACTCAGGCTGATAATTCTCGATGTCTTCTCAAATATTTCCCAGAGCCTCAAGAGGGTGAAGAATATCCTAAATCAACTCTTTGGTGATGGCCTCCTGAGCTGCTCCTCCTTGGGCAAAAATATCCTCTAACGTCTCCTGTATCGGATCAGCTTGGACTCCCGACGTAAAAGCAACAACTATCGGAGCAATCGGTTCTTGTTGTGCGGGTGCTTGTTGTTGCTGCTCATTCTCTATCCATTCTTCTCCAACTGGAGCAACGAAATCTGATCCAGTAGAGCTCCAAAGACTGGAGTCATCTGCGGCCTATCAATCTCCGCTCTTCTTTGACTGTGACTTTGACAGTCTGCAAAAATCCTCTTATCTATCCCTGCTATAACAACCACTTCTGGTAGAGGTGGCAAGTTCGGCAAGAAATGACGTATAATAGTCATCATAAATCTTGGGTATAACATAAATCTCTCCCGGCTTGGTGTAGTGATCTTATGCACAAAATTCACCAAAAAAGAAGCCTGAGAAACTTAACGGCTTGTTATAAACCAACGAGATCATCCCGGACTGGAGTTTGGATGTCATCGAGTCAAAACCTGCCTTCTTAGGCGCAAAACATAGTAGCATCACATGCATAAGGTACCTCCATTGACCTATCAAGCCACTTTTTACGTGTGACGCCTTTGCCAAGTCCTGAGCATACCCCATCCTTTGAAATGCAGCTTGCCTTAGCGAAGCTAGGAAATCAACTGGACCATCTTCCTAAGCCTCGGTTCCCAGATGTAAAATTTCCCTCTGATTGTTAGCTGAAAATGCAATAGCTTGTCCATTAACCGTTTCCCTGAAAACTGGGGGCATTATTGAGCTATCGACATGTAAAGTACTCCAAAATTGTCGTATGTATTGGATTATCAGCGTTGGATTGTGGGTCAACGCATAGACTATCCTTGATCTCGTCAAAAATTCAAGAAAATCTCTATACTGCCCTGCTTCTGGCGTTTGGAGGTAAATGCTAACCACCATATTGTGCTTATTGAAAAAAAACACACGATCAGTCATTCCTGCACAAGCAATAAATAGTTAGATTAAAAAAAATTGAATTTTATAAAACAAACAAAAAATAAGGTAATACGAACTTAGTTAAGTTCGTATTGAGGTGATGTCCTTCGAACTTAGTGATAAGTTTGTGTGACTCCTACGAACTTAGCTAAATTCGTAGTCCTACGAACTTGTAGATATTTTTGAAGCAAGTTCGTAGTATCTATGGTCGTACGAACATGTTCTTGTTTGAACAAGTTCGAGGTCGGCACCTTGACCATGAAAACAACAGATTTAAACCTTTTTAGACTTGAATGACCAATGAATCTAGTCCTAAAAGGTTTCAATCCAGTTTACTGATGTTATATTTTATACACACGATTAAAGTCCCAAATAACACTTACTTACTACTTTGTGAGATAATCCGACAACAACTATAGGTAAGTTTGAGTTGGAACTGTTGGATATTCGTGTAACAGAAACAAATTCATGAAATCGCGACAAGTTCGAGATCGCTTGAACAAGTTCGTAACGCCTTCTTTAAGTTCGTGAGGAGTTAAATTCGTGAGTAGGTGAATAAAATAAATGCATTTGACCTATTTATACCCCACCAACTGTGCCTCGAACTTAACTGATATAAATTCGTACCAACTTAAGTTCATTCGAACATAGGTTCGAACTTAGGTCTATACGAACTTAAGTGCAAATTTTAAAAACTTTGAAAAATTTTCAACTTTTGCAACTTTAGGAAACTTTTTCAACTATACAAAACCATTCACACTAAGAAAACAGCTTATCATGCATTTTTTATTTTTCCAACTAACATGCATCCTAATAACTGACGTCGTTCCTATTTATTAAAAATAAAATGAACTAAAATAAAATAAAATAAATAAAACTAAATTGC
Source organism: Centrapalus pauciflorus (assembly GCA_020465985.1). Taxonomy (NCBI): domain Eukaryota; kingdom Viridiplantae; phylum Streptophyta; class Magnoliopsida; order Asterales; family Asteraceae; genus Centrapalus; species Centrapalus pauciflorus. Next base: position 26,535 of record JAANYP010008048.1, on the reverse strand, counting down.
AAGAATTAAAAAATAAGTACATAAATTAAATCTTTTTGCGAGAGTGTCAAAGAAGGTTCAATCAGATAACTTTGCCAACGCACTTTCGGTGTTGCACTTTCACACTTTCGAATTTTTTGATTCCTTTTATTGTTTGTCGTAACATACACACCAAGTCGATTGTCAGTTTGTTTGTCCACTTAAACACTCAACACTGTAAGACCCAGGATTTCTCAAAGGTCTTAAGTCTAGGCCCCAGTAGCAATGCAATATCAATTAGGAAACTAAGATAATAATTAACAGTGCGGAATTAATGTTAATTACAAACAGAGACAAATTTAAGTAATAGGGTATAGACTTCTAGACTATTACATCAAAGCACATAATATAGACTAGCCCCGAACACCAAAGCTCTATTATCTGACAATACCAAGGTGTTGAAACAGGTTATAATGCACTTCAAGCTCTTTCAGAGTCTAACATTAACCCAACACTGAGCAATAGTGGTGGTGTTAAACTTAACAATCAAATGACTCGTCAAAGAATAGAAGCTAGAAAAAGAAATGCTCAGTTCAACAATTCATAGTAATCATGCTATGACAATATATCAATATGCTCAGGAGCAGAATGGCAATAAAATCAGATTAAAGCAACAAAAGTGTCAATTCACATAATTTGCAGTTAAAGTAAAATCTACAACTCACAGTTACTGGTTATTTTGCACTTTCCAGCTCTGGCTCTGATGCTCACAATCTGTAGTGGGTTAGAACCACTATCTGACTTATATTACAGACAGCTTACTACTTTGCTACCCTCACTGATGCTCTTTAATATATCTTTTAGCTTTCTTGCATTGCTCAATCTGTAAATCATATCATTTCTGATATTTATTAGCCTTTACATCATGTGAAAAACATATTCAGTGTGCATTCGTTGTCTTCTCAAGACATTGCGGCTACTCGTCATATCAAGTAGCAACAGAAGAAGGTAAGACAAACAGATTCAGACTGGGTCTGAATCCAACATATAGAAGACAAATGAGTAGCATAAAGTTTAAAACGTATCTCAGTATAGTGGAAGCAGCAAGAATGGTGGAGCGGGAATTCAAAGATTCTAGTTGTGAACCCGTTATGATGGCTATAAGTCCTACTTGTCCATCTCCACCTAAGAAACAGAAATCTAGTAGAATATTTAGTTCATCAAAGTCTAGTCAGCAGCAGTCACAAGCATCCTCTACACCTCAGAAGACTAGAGTCTATTCCATACAGTCAGGAGCACAACCGTGTAAACGTTGTAACAAATTTCATAGTGGACGCTGCAACCCTATAGATGTGACCTGTTACACTTGTAAACAAATTGGACATGGAAGCGATGAGTGCCCAGAAAGAAACGACGTATGCTACAACTGTGGTGAGCATGGACATTATGCCAAGCATTGCCCAAATGCACGCATGATACTAATCCTGAATCACCAGTTGGCAGCGCTATTCAACAAAGTACTACAATTATACCTACAGCTAAGGCACGGGCTTTCCATATAACTACTGAGGATGCCGAGGAGACACCAGAAGCGTCAAAAGACCACAATGGTAACTAATAATAAGTGTCTTATATAATTAAATGATTTGAATCCGTTGCCATCTGAATTTCAATTTTAAAATAAGTATTGAGTTAACTGTACAACCCTGTCATCGAGAGTGAATAATGCGGATGACATATGGGTTGTATCAGTTGAAGTTTCGATACAAATACTTTTCCAATATGAAATTATACCTATAAACAATATAAGTATTGTAATCTGAATCGTGTATGATTCAAAAGCTCTAAGAAATAAAAAATATAATCCTAAACACAAGCTTCTTCGTAAATCCTTGTAATCATAACGATTACAGCTTTTCTCGTAATGAGGCAGAGGTAGAAGTTGTTAATTCAAATAAAATTAAATGAGACGAGAAACTTTGAAACAAATTGTCAAGCCTTCAAGTGTGAACTTGAATAAGAATCAAAGAAGTCTGAGGCACAAAGCTAAAGTCAAACAAGAAATAAATTGAAAATTTTGTAAGGTCAAGCGATTGGTCATAAATGGCCAATAAAAAGACCATCATGTGTCAATAAAAAATGTAAGTGATGGATTCTCACTATGTCGACGCGAGACTAGCGAGATAGCCAATATGGAATTCCTATTCCACCTAATTGTGCATTAAATTAAAGCTTCTACCAAAAGAGTCAAACGATCTTAAATTCAGAGATTCATCAATGAATTGTCAAACATAAGTCTATAGTATAATTAAATGGAATTCTAATTCCATTTGCTTGTCAGTGCAAAGAAATTATAAGTCTTCACAACAGTCAGCGCTAATCAGAAATAGTTAAGCGATTGATGGTGATGACATCATCAATAAAAGAAGTACTTCCTAAAGTACATATATCAGACTCCTAAAAGCTTTGATACCCTCCCATAAGACCCATAATTTCTCAAAGGTCTTAAGTCTAGGCCCCAGTAGCAATCAATCAGGAAACTAAGATAATATTTAACAGTGCGGAATTAAAGTTAACTACAAACAGAGACAATTTTAAGTAATAGGGTACAGACTTCTAGACTATTACATCAAAGCACAAATATAAACAAGCCCCGAACCCCAAAGCTCTATCATCAGCCAATACCAAGGTGTTGAAACAGGTTCTCATGCACTTCAATCTCTTTCAGAGTCCTGACCTATGAACTAGGTCCAGCCAATCCTTTGCCTTTACCTGAAAAATAATGCAACAACGGGGTAAGCTTATTTGCTTAGTGAAAATGTAGAATTTCACATTTAACATGCAATTATGAAAGCGGAAAGCTCATGCACTGCACTAGGCTCATGCACAGCTCAAATCTCGAAGGGACATTGGCCAATTAAATGCTCATTGATGCGCGTCTTTGCTCAGCTCCCAGTTATGAAAACTGTTGTTGCTCTTGAGTCTTTTAGACAATTTCATAAAGAATGCTCGGATAATGATAACACCATACACACGCATCATTAGTGGGGATCAGCCACGTACTAGGCTAGCTACCAGTAATTGCTATATGGGTATCATCAGAATGCTCAACTCTAGCTACCCTCTGTGCTTTCATCATGTAAATCAGCACATCATAAGCCTAACCTTAACCCAACACTGAACAATAGTGATGGTGTTAAGCTTAACATTCAAATGACTCATAAATGAATAGAAACTAAAAGAAGAAATGCTCAGCTCAACAAATAATAGTAAACATACTATGATAATATCTCTATATGCTCTGGATCAGAATGCCAATAAAATCATAATAAAGCAACAAAAGTCTCAATTCACATAATTTGCAGTTAAAGAAAAATCTACAACTCACTGTTACTGGTTATTTGCACTTTCTGGCTCTGGCTCTGTTGCTCACAATCCGCAGTGGCTTAGAACCACTATCTGACTTATATCAGACTTACAGACGCTTGCCACTTTGCTATAGCCTTCACTGATGCTCTTTAATGTCTTTTAGCTTTGCTTGTTGCTCAATCTGTTAGTCATATCATTTCTGATATTTATTAGCTTTTATCATCTCAAACACTTAGAATTTTCATTTATCAAGAAATTACCCTATGTGTCCCACACTTAGACATACTTCTATGATCAAGACAGACATACAATGATTATGACTTTTCGGTATTTGCAAATCATCTTTAAAAGACAAACTTCGGACTTAGTTTGTATTTACGTACAACATAGTGTCTTAGTTTGTCTTAGGGTAGAGCCTACTTCTTTTATTTTAGCAAGACAGCGTGAGAGGTCTATACTTATGTACAACAAAGCGACATATCTTGCTATATTGAGTGAAAACAGCGGTGACAGGTCTGTACTTACGTACAACAAAGCGACATGTCTTGACTCTCTTTACGTTTCATGCTTGCTCTTTTTTACGATGTATTTTGATGAAGCCATACATCCCCCAGACTGATTTACATACCTCATTCATAATTATTGTATGTGAGCCTCTAACATAAAAATTAAGACCTTTTGGTCATACATCTAAGTTAGTTACACATATGACAATTTCTTGATTGTTTTATTAGCTTTTAGGAAAACGTTCATGTTTTATGCCTACCCACATATCAGAACATGAACATGTATATCACTTAGAAATTATAGTGCATTACGTGTGAAAGTTAAACACTCAGAGTTTGTTAGACTGTGCTAAATTTTGTCACGTTGAACCTTAGACTCTAAGACTTGTCTCTTTATTTTCATTTTTCTCTTTTTTTTTTTTGAATTTTTTATGGTTTTCTCTCTCTTTTCTTTTATTTTTCTCTTTTTGTTTTTAGTAAAGTAACTAATAAGACAAACTAATAACTTCAAAATATTTAAAAGGAAAAAAATCTACTGAGGTCAGGTTATTCTGGATTACGCATCCCATTTAGCTGGACTAACAACTCAAAGCATGATCTATCAAACGCTTTTGTGAACAGATCCGCATTGTTGTCTTTCGTTAGAACTTTACCAATTTTATCTTGCTTTTCTCAGAACAGTCACGAATAAAGTGATGTCTTATATTTATGTGCTTAGTCTTACTGTGCATTACCGGATTATTGGTTATGGTAATTGTGGATTGATTGTCTATCCTAATAGGAGTATGAGTATAAGTCAAATCGTAATCTCACAATTGTAGTTGAATCCACAGAACCTGTGAACAACAACTACCCGCAGCTACATATTCGGCCTCGTATGTTGATACGGCTACCGAAGTCTTTTATCTTGCATTGCCAGGACACCAATCTCCCTCCTAGGAACATACAACCACCCGTTGTTGATAATCTGTTCAAGCTACACCCTCCATAATCTGAGTCTGTGTAAGCTTCCAATTCAAGATCTCCATCAACATGATACCAACGTCCTAGCTTTGGTTTCGTCTTCAGGTATCGTAGAATTCGCTTCACACCCTTCATGTGCATTTCCTTGGGGTTAGCTTGAAACCTGACACAAATACAAACAGCAAACATTATGTCAGGTCGAGAAGCAGTTAAATACATAAGTGACCCGATAATGGCCCGATATAATGTCGGATCCACATCAGTATCACTATCGGTACCCGTTCAGAGATTGTGATTGACTTGAATTGGAGTACTGAAGTGTGCTGCAAGCTTTGTTCCTTCCATCTTGAAGCGCTCAAATATTCTTAGACATACTTCGTCTGATGAATGAACATCCCCTCCTTTCGTTACTCAACTTGTAAACCCAGAAAGAAGTTCAGCTCTCCAATCGCACTCATCTCAAACTTGGACTTCATAACCTTCTCAAAATCATTGAACATTTGATCATTTGACGGCCCGAAGATGATGTCGTCCCCATAAACTTGTACCAGTAAGAAATCGTCCCCTTTCTTCTTAATGAACAGTGTACTATCTATTCTCCCTCAGTCGAACCCATTCTGCAACAGATGAGTAGACAGTGTCTCGTACCACGCCCTAGGTGCCTGATGTAATCCATACAGAGCCTTATCTAATTTATATACTCTGTCTGATACATGGGATCAGTAAACCCTGGCGGTTGCTCGACATACACCAACTCCTTCACTTTCCCGTACTATAAGTCACTATTGACGTCTAGCTGATTAACTTTGAAGCCTTTGAAGGATGCAAACGCGAGAAACAGACTGATAGCTTCAAGCCTTGCCACTGGTGTAAAAACCTCATTACAATAAATCCCTTCTTCATGGTTGAACCCTTTGACTACAAGTCTTGCCTTGTTATGTGTAACGATGCCTCGATCATCCCTTTTGCACTTAAAGACCTACTTGGTCCCTATTGCAACTTCTCCACGAGACAAAGGCACTAACTCCCAGAATTCTGGCTTTTTGAACTGTGAAAGTTCCTTTTGCATAGTTTCTACCCTAGAATTATCCTTCAACGCCATTTGTACATCCTTCTGCTCAACTTGTGAGATGAAACAAGAGTACATGCAAGTATGAAATGCCTCGGAGTCATTGATCATCAATAACAACACTGTTTTACTATTCACACTACTCCTAGTTTGCACACCAGCATTTGGATTCCCAATGATGTCTTCAATCAGATGATCCTTATTTACTCTCGATGTTTCAACTTCATCGACCTAAAGATTGTCTCCCAAATTGGATCCTATTTCGCCTAGTGGGGGTGTGACTTCAGACGGAACATACTCCTCATGATCACTGTCTTCTGAGGCTGAATTGTTTGTCTGATTCTCATCCGTAGGCAACAAAGGTTCTTCATTTGTTGGGGCCCGTCTTCTGGCGATTTAGTTTCAGATGTCGTGGGAATGCTCGAATTGGAAAATCTCTACCCTCGTCATTAAGATTAAATGTCAAGAACTCATTCTCCACAGTTCCTGCATTACCACTAAAAGATATGTTAAATGATTCAAACACTGAGTCATAATCAAATAACCATTCCGGACCAATTTGGGGTTCATGTGAATAACTTGTTACAGCAATTTTAAACACAGTTTCTACTGTACCGGTAGTTTTATTAAGAACCCTCTTGTTTGTTGAATTTGGGACATAACCTAGGAAGTATCCTTCGTCTGCCTTTTCACCAAACTTAGGTTAATGTTTCATTTTTAATAAAGTACATGGTACCCCAAATGGTTCAAGCCAGTTAAATTTGAAGGTCTTTTATTTAAAATCTCATAACAGGTTTTATTCAAAAATTTGACAGTAAGGACTCTGTTTAACACATGACACGTGGTATTCAATGCCTCCCCCAAAAACATGGTGGGATGCTTTAAAACCGAGAGCATAGTCTTTACTGCCTCAATCAATGTCTTGTTTTTCAATTCTGCCACCCCATTTTGTTGTGGCTCATACGGTGCACTAAATTGATGCACTATTCCTTTAGTTAGAAAATGTACACCAATTACTACATTTTTAAATTCTGTTCCATTATCACTTCTGATACGTTTTACCCTTTTCCCGTATGAGTTCTCAACTTGGTCTAAGAACCTAATCAGCGTGCCTGCTGTCTCGTCCTTTGTACCTAAAAAGAAAACCTAAGAGAAATGTGAGTAAGCATCAGTAATAACTAAACAATACCAACTCCCACCTATACTCCCTTTGTTGATTGGACCAAAGAGATTAATATGCAACAAATCGAAGGTGGAAGAGATTGAGTTCTGCGTTTTTGATTTGTGTGTCTTCTTATGTTGTTTCCCTTTCTTGCACGGCACACAGTTATTCTCAAACAGAAAACTCTTCATTGGAACACCTTGCACAAGGCAATTATAGCTCACACTGAGATTTCTTCTTGTTCTCTTCATGAACCTCTTCACTCTATATGTGACCATGGCCAGTTGCCATTGCAGGTCCATTTGCTCTAAATCATCTGGATCTACCTGATCATAATCCTCCTCCCATAGAGCTAGATCATTTATTTTTCTTTGAATGCAGTTACCGTATGCTGCCGTAAACGATGCAAGAAGCTTTAGTTGCTCCCCTGCTGTTTTAGCACTCATAGGCATTTTGGTGTATCCCTGGGAAGATGATCCTGAGTTTTGTGGTTGATCTTTTGGTTTTGAAAATCCTAGAAAGGTCCTACCACTCGATTGTTCTACTTCTGCAGCTATGCCTTCTTCTTCTCCTGAGTAGAACGTTGTAGCCCCCGACTTAGGTATACTAGAGGTTGATGATTTAGACTTACCAAAGTACATTTCAGGATCCTATACTTGATCATATTCCATCTCTCTCTTTTGTATCTTGAAGTTATAAGCCCTTAGAGTTCCAATGACTTCTTCAAGAGTGAGAGTGGCCAGTTTCTCTTCATCATGCTTAATCAACACAGTGTACATCTCCCACTTTGATGGTAACGCATCTAGAAGTTTCTCAATCTTATCTGACTCTTGATACTCAACTTTGTGGTTATCAAGCTTTGTCAGAAGATGATATAACCTTGTAATTATCTCATCCAAGGTCTCATTCTTCAGCCCTTGAAGATCGCAAATTGCTGCTTCAACAATTCTGTTCTCCCCTTCCTAACCCTAGGATTTTCCTCATACCACTTCTCCAACGCCTCCCATAGTCCTTTAGAGGTTTGGTGATGTTTAAAGGTGTGCAGAATCTCCAAAGGTAATGCCATTCTAATCGATGATAAAGCCCGATTCTCAGCTTTATAAATCTTCTTGTCCTCATCTTTCATATGTTGATAGGACAGAACCTTCATCCTGCCTTCGAGCTCCTGTGTAAGGGGAACATATCCTTTATCTATGCATATCCACATACGCATATCACTAAAACGTGCGAAGTCAGCAAATCTATTCTTCCACCAGTAATAGTTTTCAATATTCATCAACTTAGGTGGTGAATTTGATTTGCCCACTTCGTGATCCATTTCTAAGAACTTGTGTAGACTTGACATTCTCGTAAAACGTTTTGTGCCCGAACTTAAATTATTTATTTTTTAAATAAATTTGAAACTAATTCGTACGGACTTAGGTTAAGTTCGTAAGAATTTTAATTTTAAATTAGTTTTACTAAATTAAGTTCGTTTTAATATTAAGTTCGTGGGCAACTATGTCCGAGAGACCACAAGTTCGAAAAACCCTAGTTCGTGTCTGACAAGTTCGAGTATGACAAGTTCGTGAAACTCTAAATGGACAAGTATGAAACTCTAACAACTTCAAGCGCCGCAATTTCGTGGTGGACCGTCTGACAAGTTCGTGGAAACCCTAAAACACGCTCCTAAGTTCGAGCGCCGCAAGTTCGTGAAACGGCCAAAATTCAACTTTTTCAAAAAATCAGATTAAATCAATGTTTTTAAGGCTAAAAACAACGAAATCCACTGAAAAGATGAACTAAGAAGATTGTAGGCTTGACAAACTGCTCAAAAGACCGTAAAAACTTCAAGAAAATGTGATTTAACCGTAAAACGCCAAGAAACCTATGAATGTTCAATGAAACACGAAGAATACGAAGAACATCCAATTATTGTCTCTGATACCACTTGTAAGGTCACCGTCTACGGACACAATCAAGGTGTGAACGACATCAAACGGGTGTGGAATCCCCGTTAGACGTTTACCGATCGATCACACGGAAACACGGAGCCGAACAAGATGCTAGCTGATAAAATACTGACCCTACAGGTTGTATTGCTCCTAAACACCCTGAAATGCTCTCTAGTTCGTCTGAATGCTCTCACGAACGTCTGAAAGTATTATTCTCAAAGTTTTTTATGAAATAACACAAATAAGTTCATGTTATAACCCTTAAGTTCGTGCATGGCCCAAGCCCAGGAACTTACAAGTTCAAGCCCATGCAGATACGAACTTACCAAGGCTAAGTTCATACTAACTTAAGAGCCTTAGGTTCGTGGCCTTGAACTTATGAACTTATTCACATAAGTTCATACCTCATGAACTTATCACCATAAATTCATAGCCTCAAAAACTTATTCTCATAAGTTCATGTCTTATGAACTTATCCAACAATCATGAACTTAACATGCAGATATGAATCACAATACACAATCATGAACTTATTCCATAAACGTGAACATAACAAACATGACTTGTATTAATAAAGCACTATCCATTACATATGACTATCTATTATAAAACTAGACTGCTGTTGTCACACAGGGTGTACCAACAAGGTGATTTTCTGTAGGAACAATAGACAATTTAAGCTTACCCGTTTGGATGTGATCCTTTATTAAGCGATGTCTGACCTTAATATGCTTTGTTCTGGAGTGGAATACTAAGTTGTTAGATATTTCTATGGCACTGGTGTTGTCACACAGTATAGGAATTTTCCTATACAGAAGTCCATAATCTTCAGGGTTATGTTGCGTCTAAAGAATTTGGCCACAGCAGCTTCGAGCAGCAATATAATCAACTTCAGCAATCTAAGCGGACACTGAGTTCTGCTTCTTACTGTACAAACTAATCAACTTTCCACTAGGGAGTTGACACCAACCTGTTGTGCTTTTTCTATCTAGCCTGCAACTTGTAAAATCAGAATATGTATATCTAATTAAGTCAAAGCTAGAGTCCTTGGGATACCGAAGACCCAAACCTGTTGCACCTTTTAGGCACCTGAATAACCTTTTCACTGCTGCAAGATGAGATTCTTTTGAGTTAGCTTGAAATTTAGCACATAAACAAGTTGCAAACATTATATCATGTTTACTAACTGTCAGATATAGGAAGATCCCAATCATACCTCTGTAAGTCGTTACAAAAGCATTTTTTCCATAGGTATCAGCGTCCAATTTAACATTGGTTGCCATTGAGGATTTAATAGATGACCACTGATAAAATTTAAACTTTTTCAAAAGATCAAGTGTATACTTTCATTGATTAATAAAAATTCTATCTGAATTTTGTTGAACATGTAATCAAGTTAGTTCACCCATCATGCTTACTTCATACTTAGACTTCATGAGAAATGAGAAATTATTGCATAGTTGTTCATTAGTCGAACCAAATATAATGTCATCTACATAAGTTTGAACAAGCATAATATCATAGTTCGTTTATTTTTATAAACAATGTGGTATCCACTTTACCTCTAGAATTTCCATTGCAAATAAAAAAATCAGTAAGATTGTCATGCCAGGCTCTAGGGGCTTATTTAAGTCCATATAGAGCTTTGTCCAACTTATAGACATAGCTAGAATGTTGTTCATCTTCAAAGCCTAGAGGCTGCTTGACATAGACTTCTTTTTGCAGCTTCCCATTCAAAAATGCACTCTTTAAATTCATATGAAATACCTTCATGCTTTTATGTCCATCGTGGACAAGAAACATACAAATTTATTCAAGCCTAGCCACAGAAACAAATGTTTAAATCATAGTCTATACCTTCCTCTTTTCCATATACCCTTGAGCAACCAACCTTGCCTTATTTCTAATAACATAGCATTGCTCATTTATTTTATTCCAACACCCACTTTGTGCCAATTATGGTATTTCCTTTAGACATAGGGACTAGTTTCCATACTTTGTTTCTCTCAAACTGATTGAGTTCTTCTTACATTGCAGTGATCTAATTGGCATCTTTCAAAACACCATTAGTCTTCTTGGGCTTCATCAATGACACAAAAAACTTGAGAACATTCAAAAGTTTCCAAGTGTGTCCATCCTTGTATGCACACCTTTATTGATGTCACCAATTATCTGCTCATTTAGGTGACACCTGATCCTCTTAGGATCATGTTTCAAAGAAGTTCTCCTTGATCTTGATCACCAACATTGTCATCAACAGGTCTTATAGAACATTCTTTCTGATCACCAGACACATTGGCATCTTGAACCTATTCACTTGTTGATGGAGTGTCACCAGTGTTGAACACAACATTTAAAGATACATGATAACCAACATTGATTGTTGATGGACATGGAACGGTAATTAACTCATCACATTTATTCACTACTACAAATCGAAGCTAATGCAACACTTTTGATGCAACACATTTAAAAATTGTTGCCTTTTTATTTAAGTTCGTTCTAAAGCAACACATTGACAATAAGTGTTGCATATAATGATTTAATGCAACACTTTTTTTAAAGTGTTGCCATTTTTACTAAAAAAATGCAACAATTTTTTTTAAGTGTTGCAATTTTTACTAAAAATTGCAACATTTGTTTAAAGTGTTGCATATTTCAATAAAAAATGCAACACATTTTTAGGGTGTTGCATTTATAATGTAAAAAATGCAACACATTTTCAGAGTGTTGCATTTATAATGAAAAAAAATGCAACACATTTTTAAAAACATGTAACACCTTTTTAAGTGTTGCATTTATAATGAAAAAAATATGACACATTTTTAAGTGTTGACTATACTATTTTTTCTTGTTTTGTAATTTTCATTTAAAAATACACATAAAAGTTCATTGTCTGATTTGTTAAGATTAATAAAATACAAGACTTGATAGTACATGTTTTATTTTTATTTTTTTAAAAGAGTGCAATTAGAAAATTGGTTACAAATTTAAAAAATCACAAGTATGTATATCTTTGGGTGGTAAACTAAATAAAAATTAAATACTATATATATGTAATACCCTTAATACCCCTAGTATAATTTCATACATCCTTCATTCCTATGTCCTTTTTAGTCTTTACATCCTTAAAAAAAACCCTAACAAGTAACTTAGTCTTTTAGGTAGTCAAAATATTTCAATTTATTTCTTTCCTCCTCCTTGACCACTGTAACTCTGAGAGAGTGACAGACTGAGAGACGTTGAAAATAAACCGTAGCCGTCGCCGCCTTGCCATTGCCTCGCCACTGCCTCTGTTACAGCCGCCGACCGTCCAGATCTAAGTATATTTCTACTATAGCAGTTTCATCGCCTCGCCGCCGCCTCGCCATTGCCTCGTCGCCGCCTCTGTTTGAGGATCTTTTTGTTTGTGCTCTGTTCTTCTGCACTCATCTTCTCCGGTTGTTGGAAGGCTACCTGAAAATTTCAAGTGCATATTTCCTTGTTTCCAGGTTAGGTTAAATTTTGTGTGGTTTTTTCTGTTCTTGTACTCAAGTCTATTTGTCTCAAATTTAAATCTGATGAACAAACCTAAAATGAACAAAGGAGAGGGTAATCGAAGTCTGTAGCCACTTCATAAAACACAACCATGGTCTCTCATAGAGACGTTGCTATCATACGCTCACACGTACCTTGCACCGTCTTTCCATGCGCTATATCACTCACACAAACACACCAATCGACCGCAAGCAAACCCTCATCGACTTACCCACCTCCTCTCCATGAATTTCAATAATCCAAACGCCCCTTTCTTCCAGATTTCAATCTCTTCGATTCAAGCTTAAGAAACACCCTTTTTTCTTTTAAAAAAAATTCAATCATCTGGACACTTGATTATTTACTCCAAGGTATAATCTTTTCTGTTCAATTTTTAGATTAACCTTGTGTTGTTCATCGATTGTACTATGCATTTGTGTTTCAATCTGACATTTGGGCATTTTTTATGCTTGTTTCTATCGGTATCTAGATGGATTTTGATGTTTTCGTTATGAAATTTTGTGGTATTAGATGATCATCTGGATCGTGTATCAATTGATCTCAAATCGGTTCATTGAGTCTGTAGATTGTATTCACAAGTGATCTTACATCTGACTGCAAAATTTGGTTTTAAGTTAGGTTTGTTATTGTGTCTGATTGGTTAGTTCATTATGCAAAGAAAGAAGTTACTTTTCTGATTGTTTTCGGTAAATGACTAAATCAATTTGAATTAGGTTATATCACAGAAACTGAGAGTTAAGGAGATTGAAGATCAGTTATTGTTCTAGGGTTCTACGTTTTGAACTATTGGTATTTGCCTTTTGTTGTAAACTAATCATCAATTGTGTGATAATGCTGTAAAAATGTATAATTTTCAAGAATGAATAACTTTAGACAAGTAATGGAACTATAAATGCAAAAGAACGATGGTATTTGGTACTTTTTGTCCAAATTGGTTGCAAAGCAAAGTGTTTCTTTTTGCAAGGATAGGTATTCCTTTGCAAGAGAAGTGACAAATGATGGTCTGGAATCTGGATAGTCTATTGCTTGTTTTAATAAAAATGCTCTTCCAGATAATGTCTCCTTGTTATTGATGACATGATCAAAGTGTCGTAGACTCACATTGCAACATTCTATTCGTTTACTTGTGCTGCTTCGTATTTCTGTAGTTTTCTGATTTGGGTTTGTTTTTGTCAGTATGTTTTTAAGTTCGTAAGTTGGGATAGTGATCAAGTATTTTGAACAAACATGAGTTATTGAATAAGAATATAACTTTGTGACTGAAAGACCATTGTTTGTGAAATTTATTGACCAACTTTTCTTTAGCTTCTAACCTGTGCAATAAGTGCACCCTGTGTTGTTCTTGTAGATGCTGGTACCCCTTTAAAGCATCTTGCTGGTAAAGATTAATTATTATAAATTATATCTGACTTCCATAGTTCTATGTGCTACATATTTCGGATTTCACCAGTTGCTTTTACTTGTTTTTGTATTTTCAATATGTTGTTGTATGCCTGAAACTGGACATATTTTACTTGCCCTAGCAAGATAAAAGAACAGGTTAGTATGATTCTCTGCTATGTATTTATAAACTTCTTTTTTATTTCTTTTGTCTCTGATCATGTCCACTATTCCCTGAGCTATTTGCTTATTCTTGTAAAGTCGTAAATCAATCTATTGCACACAAATACAAATGTATACAGGGAGGATCACCCAAGTTTCTTAAGTACTAAATTTCAATTTTATGAAAGTCCGTTATATGGAATCTTTAGTCAATATTTAATATTATTATCATCAGTATTTGTATCTTCCTGTAGGAACTTCACTTCAGGTACCATCTATATATAATATACATTTAAATACATGATATTCCTTTGTTAAAGGATATACAAATCAAATTTAAAAAAACATTTAATATTCATTTGCAAGTGGTGGGTAGGTGAACGCATGAAGCCCTGGTTAAAGAACCAGGGTCTACTACAAAATTAACCGGGGTAAAAGGCTCTTTTTGTACTAGTGTGTGATACTCTAGAACTCATTACCTATCTTTTGCCGCTTCTAGAGGTACTTGTCCTATGAACTCTCATTTATGTCTTCATTTGACGGTTAGTATTTTGGTCTAATTAAGTTCTCCATGAACGTTTAATCATTATCTATGGTTGTCTCCTGTAATACTGTTTTATAATGTTTTTGTTATCATTTATAATTTAGAAAACACACTAACGATATGGTATATATTGTACGTGTTTTCATATGTTGCAGGTTAGTTACTTTTTTTTTTACATATGCAAAGTAATTGACAGAAGGACAGTTGTGCATAATAAACGTCAGTTTCGTATGAAAGAAATTACATGAAGAGGAATTAAATATGCATTCCCAAGATTGTAATTTACTTTTTTGTTGTATAGTTGTTTATACATTTGATGATCCGTATTTTGGTTGTAGACGTTTATGTACTTGAAATACTTTTTGATCGATATGTTATGAAATGACTGTAAGTAGAAACACTATCACGAAGGAATTAAATAAATATTTGTATTTGCATTAAATTTAAAAAATAATGAATGTGTTTCTTTTGTCTAGAAAATATTACATTTATATAATTTAAAACTATAATAAAGTGTTGCAATAGATTGATAATGATGTTGCATTTACATAATGACAACGTTTAATAAGTGTTGCATTTGATAAGTAAAGTGTTGCTACAAGTTGGTAACAATAAATTAAAAGTGTTGCTTTAGAGTATACAAAGTGTTGCATTTATAAAATAAAGGCAACACATTAAAAAGTGTTGCCTTAGAATATAAAAAGTGTTGCATTTATAAAATAATGACAACACTTTTGAAAAGTGTCGCTTTAGACCAAAGGCGACGTTGGGTAAGGTGGCAGTACATAAAGTGTCGCATTATAGCAACACTTTTAAGGCCTAACACAACACTTTTCCCATGTTGATTTAGGTTCATTTTGTTGTAGTGATTCACATAGGGTGGGTTGACATAATCATCATCATGACCATCTTTAGAGACAGGTTCCACTCTGGATGAACTGGAGCTTTTGAGTCATTTTCATCAGCCTTAGGATGTAGAAGGTCATCAAAGTTGAAATCACCAGATACTAATTCTGGAGTGACTGGAAGGGAAAATTTTGCAGATTCTTCAAAGGTAACATTGATAGTTTCATCAAATACCCTTCTTTGATTTCCTCCCTTTGAGTAGTTCATAAGAACTCTTGTTGAACCTTTTCACCACAAAGGATCCATTGTGAGTGAAGCAAGTTATGTTTACAGCTTCAGCCCAAAATGATGAAGGAAGACATGACGCACACAACATTGTTCTTGCAGCTTCAATGGTAGTTCTATTCCTTCACATAAGTTTGCAAATGTATTGTCTCGGAATTCAGTACCATGATCATTTCTAAGCTGTTTGACTTATGTAGAACTAAGAATTTCAATATTTTTTTTATTAATCCAATGATCTTTCAAGCATCCAATTATAGTTAATAGTGATTGTTATTAAATCCAAATGTTAGCAAAGTCATAAGGATTTTCTTTACAAAACAGAAACAATTTCATCGGTGTGATGCAATGAAACAACGAAGTATTAATTTGATCAACTTACAATGTGATTAGTTGAATTATGTGTGTTGCATGATTAATTTAGAATTAGTAACATTCATTGTGCATTAACAATTTAATAAACCATAATTATGCGAGACAAAAACATTATTTATTAAACTAGTGTATTCTATTTAACAAGTATCTATAGAATTACATAAACATTTTAAATACTTATATAAAAAAAATTTAAATTTCTTTTTCAACACCCTTAAAGGGTCGGCAACCTAGGGCCCCTCCCCCACCCTTTGACTTTTGATTATTTTTATTAAGAAGGTCTTGCACCATCTCAATCGCCATTCCTCTTCACCATCATCATACTTAACTAGATATGCACAACACCACCATTCCTTGTCATCATTGAAATGCTCCATCTTTTTTCTTTAAATAGAAAAATCGTCTCCTTTCCTCTCCACAAAAATCCGGCCACCAACACACACATAAACACCAAATTCTTAAATTGTTTTGTAAATATTCAAAGAGTTATAGGGTGCAACAAATTCCAGATCCTTTCTCCTACATATTTGCTTTCCTTCTTCACTAAGGTAAGTGAAATACTACAGTATCTATATTTTTTATTTATGTAAAACATATGTCTTGCATAACACCAACAACAAGTTACTTCAAAACAAAGTAGTTATACTTTAATGTTTGCAAATTCATATATGTTTATAAATGCATGAACACACAAACTATGTATAAAATATTTAGAAAAAAAGGTCTAGAACTGAGTTCATGACCTTTTATACATATGATTTTTGGATAAACAACAAGAATCACAAGTTGTTACAAAGTTAGTGAAATTCGGATTTTCAGGCAGAAACATTACTTCAACTTTGAAAAATCATAAGTAACTCAAAACTTAACGAAATGAGGTGATTCTTTTTCCAGAATT
Source organism: Centrapalus pauciflorus (assembly GCA_020465985.1). Taxonomy (NCBI): domain Eukaryota; kingdom Viridiplantae; phylum Streptophyta; class Magnoliopsida; order Asterales; family Asteraceae; genus Centrapalus; species Centrapalus pauciflorus. The sequence goes on along the minus strand of JAANYP010008048.1, from coordinate 9,550 downwards.
TAGATTTATATCTTTGCTAAAGTTCTGGAAGTTTTCATAATTTAGTTCGTAGTTTTGAACCCCAAAATACAATTTACAAACTAAAAGGTCTAACAACTCATATGTGGTTTACATATGAGTTTTAACGAAGTATTTTGCTAACCAAAACACCTCGAAAAATTACCATTTTTAGCTTGAAAAGTTCTTAAGACATAGTAGTTTCATGAGTAAAAATATCAAAGTCTAAATCGTTTCATAGCTACGTTAAACACCGCCTCAAAGTGGTACAAAAACAGTGATAAATCCTGGAACGTCGTCACGTATCATATAGAGGCCTTATTAATTCTCTCATGCAATTTTAGACTCGGTTAAGTCCATTCGAACGTCGTCACGTGTCAACTTTTCAATCATCACATTCACCATCACTACTAAGGTGAGTTTCATGGCCCCTATTTTTACATGTCCATATCATGGGGTGAGAATACTTGTTCAACATTTTCTATGGACACAAGTACTTGAATCATTTTATGTATTACATAAGGTTATTTCACCACCACCCTCAATCATGAACCGTTAATCACATCGTAAAACAAGAATGTAATTAATAAATCTATTTGGGTTAACACCCCCATCCGGGTTCGTGACTCCAATTGCTAACGGATGCATAATCATTTGACAATTTTTGGTATTATGGTGTTGAATACCACATAAGGCATCAAAAGTTAAGTTTTGGGATAATGAGGCTTATGGTAATACTTAAACTATTGATTCGTTATGTTTACAAGCTTTATGAAATCTTGTGTTCCATACATTGTATACATTTATCGTGTAAACCTATGAGCTCACGCACATTATTGTTGATGTATTTAGCATGTTATTCTCTGGACCATAAAGGGAAAATCGCATTCATGGCTAAGTTTCAAGATTTTTCACGCTTTTGGAGTAACAAGATGTTTTAAACACCATGGAGATTGATTTGCATAAGTAGATCTCTTTGAAAATGTATTTAAATCTCCATGTTAGTGAACTCTTTATTTTTGTGATGGTTGTAAAACAATATTTATAATTTATATATTTCGAAAATGTCCCATTTAGAGGTCGTCCATCATGATTGTGACTTTGTTTTCGTAACGTCACGCCTCGTTGCCAACCGGGGTGCCGAGGAGATTGGTATCAGAGACATCGTTATAGTGAACTAGGTTGCATTAGTTACCTATACTATGACCGTTACAAGAACTAGACATTTCCACTTCAAGTAACTAAAACAAATGTAAATGTGTATATAAATCTTGACACAGAAACATGTCAACTAACACAATCATCATTCTTTGTGACTCCAAAGATGAGTACCCACTTTTTGGCGATGAAATCCAGAATGACAAAGAAGTGTACTATGGTTCAGAAACCCATCAAGACCTGACCAACTATGAGGAAGAAGACTCATCCGAAGACAAGGAGGGTTACTCAAGTCCTACTACACCAATTGTCTCGTCACCACCGCAACGCATCCCATCTTATTAACCCTACCATAGCCACCCCAACAGACCTCTAATGGTGTTCACCCCAAAGAAGAGAGTCTTGTCGATCCAATGGGATGTCTTTTCGATGAGCGCCTAGGAGCAAAGCCCACCTCAGCGATGATGATCAAATGCGAGGCAATAGAGATGGATACCTCGCACCCTCCATGAATGGAGGAATGAAGAAGGAGTTCCAAGCCAATTTGAGGTAGGAGGAGCATCCATCGCTTTACAAGTTTCGGAACTAACCCAAGAGCCCCTGCATCACACCGTGCCCTTATTGGTGGCACAAGCGGCAATGAACGATCTCCGACTTGGACAGATGCATCAAGAAGTAGGGGAAGTATTTGCGATAATGGAGCAAGAAGCCATGCAATGCACCAACGTCTACTGGGCTACACAAAACGTCCAGATGATGGTGCAGGATGGGATCGATGATTTGTGCCGCCGCTTGAAGGATTGTGCATAGCGCAATGCGGAGTTGATGCAAAGAATCAACGCCCTGGAATATAGAGAAACCCCGTAGACCTGACATACCTAGTGCCTCCATTATCATCTAATATAGTAACTATGTTTCTCTAGGATTTGCTAAGATAATGTATCTTTAAGTTATGTAATACTTGAAAATTTTTCGGGAAAACCCCGACCCTCTTATGTACGAAATCATGTATCAAGTATTATAATGAAAAACTAATTTTCAACTATAGCCCTCTGCATGATGATATGTATTTATGACTATCTACCTTAGTTAAGTTCAGCCTATAAACTTGTCTTCTTACACCATGATAAATTTTTTTAAACTTTAAGATCATGGCACCAAGAAGGATGAGTTCGGCAGAGATCGAGCAACATGTTGCTCAATGAGTAGCTGATGGAATTGCTACATACGAAAGTAATCGAAATAATGGGCCAGGGAACATCAAAGTATAGGAGGGGCAGAAAACGCCAATTGTTGCATATGAAAGTAACCGAAATAAAGGGTTTCTAAGTTGTCAAACCTGATACTTTAATAGCACGGAGGGTGCCGTTGGCGTAACCCATTGGTTCGAAAAGCTAGAATCTGTCTTCCGCGTTAGCAATTGTGCGGAGGACACGAATGTGAAATTCGCCACCCACACCCTGCAAGGTGGTGCCCTCACGTGGTGAAACTCGCACATACAGTCAGTCGGTATGGACGAGGCATATCAACTCCCATGGCAGAGTTGAAACAAATGATGATTGACAAGTACCGAGGAGTGAGCTACAGAAGATGGAGCTAAGCCTTTTATGCCCCAACATGGTTACTCCCGAATACAAGCAAATTGAACGATCTATTTGGGGACTCACCCCCCCCCCCCCCAATTCAGGGGAATGTGACCTTATCAAATCCAACAAAAATCCAGAATGTCATCAGAATGGCACATAACTTATTGGATCAAGTAATACGGCTGGGGGCAGCGGCTGCCAAGGGTAGTGATCATAAAAGGAAGTGGGATGACCGATCGGGGATAATTCCAGGCAACAACAAAACCCCAAGAAGCAAGAGACGATCAAGGCCTACGTAGCTGGGTCTGAACCGAAGAAAGGTTACATGGGTAATAAGCTCTATTGCAACAAGTGAAACTACGATCACATGGGTCAGTGTGCAAATCCCTGGTGGCAAATGAAAAAGACAAGGTCATCTGACCTAGGAATGCAAGATCTGTAACTTTGGAACTAGCAATGGACCCCAGAAGAGGTGTTTTGAGATTGGGAATATGGGGAACTTCAAAAAGGATTGCTCGAGGTTGAAAAACAATGGAGGAGCTCAAGGAATTGCTCTTGTGATGGGAAGCAGGGAAGCTCGACAAAACCCCGACGTGATCACAGGTACGTTCCTTCTCAACAACACTTATGCATTTATACTTTTTATATTGGAGTCGATAGAAGTTTTATATCTACTAAGTTTAGCAAGAAAATTAATGCCAATCTTACCCTGTTAGATACTACTTATGCCATAGAGGTAGCTGATGGTAAGATACTTAGAACGAATGACATAATCCGAGAATGCACACTAAAACTAGTAGATTAACTCTTTGAGATAGATTTGATGCCCATCAAACTAGCAAGTTTCAGTGTGCTGTGTGCATACCCCTAGCCAAAAGGAAAATCTTGACGGTCCAATGCGAAAGAAGGAACACCAAGGTAAGCATCATGTCCAACATCAGGACCCTGAAGTATCTACAAAAGGGTTGTCAAGTAATCTTAGTCCACATGACAGAGAAGGAGCGAAAGGAAAAGCGGCTCGAAGATATTCCTCTCATTCGTGATTACCCCAAAGTCTTTCCTGAGGATTTGCCTGGACTTCCTCCAGCCAGGCAAGTGGATTCCAAATTGACCTATTGCCTGGTGTTGTACGAGTGGCTCGAGCGCCATACTGTTTGGCCCCAACTAAAATGCAAGAATTATTCAACCAGCTACAAGAGCTCTTGGAGAAAGGATTTGTCAAGCCAAGTTCCTCACTGTGGGGAGCTCCAGTCTTGTTTGTGAAGAAGAAGGATGGAACTTTCAGGATGTGCACCGACCACCGGGAATTAAAGAAGCTAACCATAAACAACCGATACACAATCCCAAGAATCGATGATTTGTTTGATCAACTCCAGGGATCTAGTTTCTACTCCAAAACTCACCTGAGGTCTGGATATCATCAGGTTAGAGTTCGTGAGGAGGATACTCCAAAAAAAGCATTCAGGACTCGTTATGGTCATTACGAATTCCAAGTGATGTCGTTTGGATTGACTAATGCACCGGTAGTATTCATGGAACACATGAATCGTGTGTGCAAGCTATATCTAGACAAATTCGTCATTGTCTTCATAGACGACATCATAATCAACTCACGAAACAAGGTAGAGCGTGAGCAACACTTGAGGTTGATTTTGGAGTTATTAAGAAAGAACAATTGTACGCCAAACTTTCAAAGTGTGACTTTTGGCTAAGACAAGTGAAATTCATCAGTCACTTGATCAATAGTGAAGGAATCTAAGTCGACCCCGCAAAGATCAAAGCGACTAAGAATTGGTCAATTCCTAGGACCCCCATAGAGATATGACAGTTTCTAGGACTTGCCGGTTATTATAGGCGATTCATCGAGAACTTCTCGAATATAGCCAGTTCTCTAAAAGAATTAACTTAAAAGGACATTAAGTACAATTGGGGTAATGACCAGGAGTCATCATTTCAGGTTTTAAAGCACAAGTTGTGTAAAACACCTATTTTCTCGTTACTTGAAGGCAACGAGAACTTTGAAGTCTACTGTGACGCTTCACACAATGGGTTGGGATGGGTGTTGATGCAGAATGATAAGGTCATAGCTTATGCATCGAGAGAACTCAAGACTCACGAGGTGAATTATACAATGCATGATTTGGAGCTGAGAGTAATAGTCTTTGCCCTTAGGAATTGGAGGCTTTACTTGTACGGTACAAAGTGTACCATATATACGGATCATACAAGCCTCCAACACATCATGAACCGAAAATAATTGAATATGAGACAACGCTGAGTTATTGAGTGATTACGATTGTGAGATTCTTTATCATCAGAAAAAGGCTAATGAGGTGACCGATGCTCTGAGTCGAAAGGTACGAGCTAAGCGACTAAGGGTACGAGCCCTAGTCATGACCATTCAATCAAACCTTCCTTCCCTAATTCATGATGCATAAATAGAAGCTGTTAAGGAGGAGAATGTGGAAAATGAACCCTGAGAGGTATGGATAAACAGTTTGAGATAAGGGCAAATGGAAACTGATACTTCATGAATAAAATTTTGTTACCAAACTTTGGAGGAGTAAGAAAGTTGGTCATCGACGAACGACACAAGTCAAGATATCGTCACACCCCGATACCCCGCTTGGTAATGAGGCGTGACGTCACGAAAAAAAGTCACAATCATAATAACGACCACTATATGGGACGTTTTCGAAATACATTAACTATGAATAATGTTTTACAATCATGGGAATAAAAGAGTTCACGAATAATGGAGAATAAAATACATCACAAGAATAAACAATAATCTAATTATGCATGTAAATCTCCATGTTTGTTTTGAAAATGCCCCGTGACTCCAAAGCTTGCAAAGTTATGTCCGCTAGCCGTGAGTGCAGAAATGTAGCCCTTATGGTCCTCAGAATAACTAGCTAAATACGTCAACATAAAGTTGGTGAGCTCATAGGTTTACATAATAAAATAGACAACGTATGGAAAGCACAAGATTTCAGTGAGTTTATAAACAAAACGAATCAACAGTTTAAGTATTACCATAAGTCTCATGACCCCGCAACTTAACTTTTGAGTGCCTTATGTGGTATCCAACCCATAATACCAAGAAATTTCAAATGATTACGCATCCATTTACAATTGGCGCGACCAACCTAGATAGGGGCGTCAACCCAAATGGATCTATCAATAATATTCACGTTTACGAAGTAATTAACGGTTTATGATTGAGGGCGGTGGTGAAGTAACAATCTTATGTAATACGTAAAATGATTCAAGTACTTGTGTCCATAGAAAATAAAAAGTTGAGCATGTATTCTCACCCCAAATACTACGAATAAGTAAAAATAGGGGCTATGAAAAGTCACCGTAAAAATGATGGCAAAGTGATGAGCGAGAAATGGTATGAGAGACTTAATAAGCACTCTAAATGATAATATGCATGTATGATGGTTTTTAAACCTTGAATCATCCAACATTACAAGTCCATAGACAAAAACCCATTTAAAAGTTCAAGTTTATTTATATGAATTTTCCAGGTTTTATCGGGTTTTTTGGCCTACTTTGAGGTTGTTTTTAACCAAGCTCCAAAACAATTTGGGCTGTGATATTTTAAATCATTTTTTCAATGTAAAAACAGTCATTTTTCAAGGTTTTTAGGTTAGGGAAAGGTTTGTTTAAAACCCTATGTTTGCAAATAAATGAACTGTTAGACTTTTCGGTTCCCTAACAGTATTTAGGGGTTCAAAAGTCCTTGTTAAATGATCAAAACTTCCCGATCTTTAGATATGACATAGATGTAAATTCTGGAATAAGAATCAACTCATTTCATTAAGTCTTGAAATAGTTATGATTTTTCAAAGTTAGTGTAATGTTTTCGCCAAAAAATCCGAATTTCACAACCTTGCAACAACTTGGGATTCTTGTGATTTATTCAAAAACCACATGTATAAAAGGTTTGTTAGGCACAAAAAGGCCTCAGTCAAACATGTTCTACATCTGAGGGGGAGATTTTATAATCAAACCTGTTGATGCATTTGAAGGTTGAATTTAAGGCCTGTTATATGCCTTATTGAAACCTGAAAATGATTTGCAATATCAGTCTAAAGCTGTTCTATATGTTGCATGTGTTGCAACTAAGACAGTTTGTCCAAGCTGCTCTGTCTGCTGAACAGGCTGGACATAAACTGTCTACGCTGCTCTACACTGTTGAGCAGCTTGGGCATTTTAAAGTGTTCTGTTCTTGTGAACAGAACCTGTTCTTTGTGAACATGCTAAACACTTTATGGGATTTGTTTCCAAGTCATCATGTATTGTTTTTTTACTAAAGATCAGTTTACAAGTCGAAGACAAATGGAAAACAGAACTGCTCAGCCTGCCCACGCTGTTCTGTAACATGAAGCAAAGGATATTTGAAAACAAAAGGGTGACAGACCTTTTTCTTATTTCAAAATAGGCCTTTACAGGGAAGAAGACGCAAAGTTGACATCCTAAATTAGTTAAAGGCAATGCAACAGTAGACAAAGTAAAAAGACAAACTTCTTGCACATGTGAAGACAAGTCTGCTTTTCAGCAGAAAAGTGCAGAAAAGGTTATGTTGTCTTTTCAACAAGACTTTTCCTTTTCATTCTGTCCAATGAAGATGTTTCTCTGAGATCCTCTAAGTGAGTATAAAGGAAGCTTCTAAGGTCAGAAAGAAAGTGAAGAAAGCTAAGTGCTTAAACCAAGAGTGAACGTGCAAGTGTGTCTTCCATGCATGCAAGTCTTCTGTAAACCCGCATCTGTGTGTCTAAGCTGTTTTACCTAAGCTGTTCCTTAAGTCTTGTAAACACAGTGAGTGCTTCTTAGTGAGTGTATTCATTGTATACTAGTTCGAGTCTGTCTTAGACTAGTAAGCATACTGTTGTATCTGTCATCTCAGCTTGAACTATTCGCATTCAAGCTTGTTTGTAATTAACAAATTGTTGATAATACATACAAACATTGAGAAAAGAGTGTGTAGTTTTTTAAATTGCTGTATTCACCCCCCCTCTACAGCTATAACTATATACTTTGGGAACCTCTCGGGACCTACCACTGGTATCAGAGCAGTTTAGAGTGTGTGTCAATCTAGATTCTCATTCTCCCAAGTTTCCATGGACAACGTGCCTGCAAATTCTTCTTACTATACAATGGCTCTATGGGCAAGCCCCAAAATTTAATCATTCAAAACTTCTCTGGTTGGAAGTGCAGAATGATGCTCTACTTAGAGAATCTGGATGTACAACTGCCGAGAGATAGTGATGGAGCGGCGGTTCCATATGTGCCAACCTCTGTTACTACTATAACTCCCAGCGCGTTGAAGGAGCTGCCCCTGAAATCAGGACCTTTGAGAAAGCTAAAGCTCAAAGTCTGATGAAGACAAGAGCATTGGTGGCTCTGGATGCAAAGGCCAGAAACAACCTGGTCATTCTCTCCCTGATGATGTGTTCAAGCAGGTGGAGAAAAATGAAGACAGCAAAGGAGATGTGGGGCTACTGTGTTACCGTCTATGATGGACCCACAATCACACTGGGACACAAAGTCAACAATCTTGTTAGCAGTATGACTCTTCTTTGCTAACCAAAGGGACTCTCACTCTGAAACCTACACCAGTTCACTGCTCTAGTGAATGATCTCAAAGCTGTTGGGATCACCAAGGACACGTCTTACCCTGGTGAGTACAAAATTTCTGGACCTTTTCCTGAAGAGTGGAACTACTTCTCAAACAATCCTAAGGACTCCAGGTACTATCAGAGTATGGATCTAGGTCAATCTGTATGGATCCGTACTGAATGATGACAACGTCAATGACAACAAGAGAAATGCCTTGGAAATGTCCAGAAGAGGTGCGACCTTTGTGGCTATGTGAGGACAGCCTGTAATCAGGTGAGTGCAGTGTGTTCATTCAACCTGATCACGCAGGATGCGAAAAGGGAGGTGTCAGACGAGAAGATGCTGCAGATCTTGCTTAACAGATGATGAGCAAATGTAGCCATGCTTGTCAAAAGGTTCAACAAGAAAAGGTTTGAGAAGAATATTCTGCAGGAGGTTCAAGTGCTGGCAAAAAGAAGGCATTTGACAAATCCAAAGCTGAGTGCTTCAAGTGTGGCAAACCTGGTCACCATAGCTGCTGACTGTGTGTCAAAAGCTGTTGGTCAGTCATCCAACCCAACAAGAATAACAAGGATGATGGCTATAGGGTTAAGTACCTTATGGCCATGGCTAACTCAGTGAGGAAAATGGAAAACTCTGTGTCTTCCAATCGCCAAAGGGACTCATGGCCGAGACATGTGACTGGGAGGAATCTGATTCATCATCTGATGAAGAGATAATCAATGTCTGATGGCCAACACTGATGTCCCATCAACAAGCAGTTTCAAACAGGATATGGCTGAAGCTGATGAAGCCTTCAGCAGCTAGAGAACTGGAATCCTCACATGATGTATAAGTACAAAATTTTGGCTTACAGTTTCTGAGAAAAAGTTAAAATGTTTGAATATATGCTTGTTGATCTCAAGCTGCTGTTGAGAAGCATGATGCTATTATCTGAAATCTCTAAGCTTAAAGCTGATCTTAAAACTAATCCAGTAAACTGGACAGTTTCCATAAGTTGGAAACTGAGCTTGATGAATTAAAACACGTCAACTATTTTACTGGAAGAAAAGAGAGAGAAACATATAAAGCATGCCAGCTTCCAAAGATAGTTGACTCTTGGTGCACCCATTGCACAAAAGTCAGCCATTGTATAAGTCAACGATTCCTGCACAAATCCAAGCATATCTGGAGGGGATCTT
>JAANYP010008047.1:0-60368 GCA_020465985.1 Centrapalus pauciflorus | reverse complement strand
TGCACCATTATGTGGAGATTGAAGACATGGTCCACATGGCGGTTAAAATTGAAAAGCAACTCAAGAGAGGGGGTGGATCAAGAACGAATACCTGGAAGGCGGGTAGCTCCAAAAGGCCTAAAAGTTCATCATCTTTTAATCCCAAATCTGGTCCAAAACCAACAAGCCCTTCCAAGGAGAAAGGTAATTCTGATGCTCCTAAAACTCGTGACATAAAATGTTTTAAGTGTCTTGGCAGGGGTCACATTGCAAGTCAATCTCCAAATAAGCTTGTAATGGTGCTTAGAGAAAATGGAGAAATTGAAACAGATTCTTCCGAATCATCACAAGAAGACACGGATGGTGAAGAAGAGATGGCTGTAGAAGGAGAATTGTTGGTTGCAAGGCGAGCCTTAAGCACTCATTCCAAGGAAGAAGATGATGCACAAAGGGAAAACCTCTTTCACACTCGGTGTTATGTTCAAGGCAAGGTATGTAGTGTTATCATTGAAGGTGGGAGTTGTACTAATGTGGCTAGTGTTTCCATGGTTGAAAAGCTAGGATTGCCGACGATGAAGCATCAAAAGCCATATAAACTCCAATGGCTTAATGATAGTGGTGAGGTGCGTGTGACGAAACAAGTGTTGGTGTCATTTCGCATTGGTAAGTATGAAGACGAGGTGTTGTGTGATGTGGTACCTATGCAAGCAAGTCATTTGCTACTTGGTAGGCCATGGCAATACGATCGGCATGTGAAACATGATGGCTTCACCAACAAGTACACTCTTGTTCATAAAACCAAAGCCATAACTCTTTTGCCGATGTCACCGAGTCAAGTTTATGAAGATCAAGTCCGACTTCAAAGGGATGTGAAAAACAAAGAAGGTGAGCCTAATGAAAATATCGAACACAAAAAAGGTTCAAATGAAAAACAAAAAGATAAGAAAACATTTGTGGGTGAAAAGGAAAGTCAATATTGTGCATTTGCAAGAAGGAGTGAAATAAAGGTAGCCTTCAATTCGGAGGTGTCATTTGTGCTTCTTATGATCAAAGAAGCTTATTTAATCACAAATGATTTAGCCGGTATTCTCCCGAGCAAAATTAAATCTCTTTTGCAGGAATTTGAAGACTTGTTTCCCGAGGAAATTCCCAAAGGATTGCCACCAATTCGCAGGATAGAACACCAAATTGACTTTGTTCCAGGATCTTCCATTCCAAACAAGCCGGCGTATAGAACAAATCCGGAAGAAACCAAAGAGTTGCAAAGGCAAGTTAAGGAATGACTTGAGAAAGGATGGATTCGAGAAAGCATGAGTCCGTGTGCGGTTCCCGTATTGCTGGTACCTAAGAAGGATGGATCATGGAGGATGTGTGTAGATTGTCGTGCCATCAACAATATCACGGTAAAGTATCGCCATCCAATCCCTCGATTAGATGATATGCTTGATGAATTGTATGGCTCAAAGTTGTTTTCAAAGATTGATCTAAAGAGCGGGTATCATCAAATTCTCATGAATGATGGTGACGAATGGAAAACAGCTTTCAAAACAAAGCATGGTTTATATGAATGGTTAGTTATGCCTTTTGGGTTAACTAATGCTCCAAGTACGTTCATGAGATTAATGAACCATGTTTTGCGTGATTTTGTTGGGAAATTTGTGGTCGTTTACTTTGATGATATTTTGATTTATTCTAAGAGTTTGAATGATCATCTTGAGCATCTAACGTGTGTTTTGAGTGTGCTTAGGAAGGAACAGCTTTATGCGAACTGGACGAAGTGCACTTTTTGTACCGACCACATTGTATTTCTTGGATATGTGGTTAGTTCTCATGGAATATCTGTTGATGAAGAAAAGGTAAAGGCTATTCAAGATTGGCCAACTCCAAAGTGCGTAAGTGATGTGAGGAGTTTTCATGGTCTTGCAAGTTTTTATCGCCGATTTGTGAAAAAATTTAGCACCTTGGCATCACCACTCACCGAAGTGATTAAAAAGAATGTTGGTTTTAAATGGGGCAAAGAGCAAGAGCAAGCTTTTGAAAAACTGAAGTTTCATTTAACTCATGCTCCTTTGCTTTCTTTGCCAAATTTTGATAAAACTTTTGAGATGGAGTGTGATGCATCGGGTGTTGGAATTGGTGCGGTTTTAATGCAAGAAGGAAAACCATTGGCATATTTTAGTGAAAAGTTAAGTGGTGCAACTTTAAACTATCCCACATATGACAAAGAGATGTATGCCTTGGTTCGAGCACTAAAAACTTGGCAACACTATTTGTGGACCAAGGAGTTTGTCATTCATTCTGATCATGAGTCCTTGAAGTTTCTAAAAGGACAACAAAAGCTCAACAAGAGACATGCTAGGTGGATGGAGTTTCTCGAGACATTTCCATATGTCATCCGATTCAAGAAAGGTAAGGAAAATATTGTGGCTGATGCACTTTCACGAAGGTACTCTTTACTCTCTTCTCTTGACTCTAAAATTCTAGGTTTTGAACAAATCAAAGAGTTGTATCGTGAAGATGTGGATTTTGGTATGATTTTTCAAAGTTGTGAAAAGGGCTCTTTTGAAAAGTTTTTCATACATGATGGATTTTTGTTCAAAGAATCAAAGCTTTGCATTCCAAACACTTCTTTACGTGAACTTTTGGTTTGGGAGGCACATAGGTGGAGGTCTTATGGGTCATTTTGGTGTGGCAAAAACATTGAATATTTTGCAGGAACATTTCTTTTGGCCAAAAATGAAAGTTTATGTCGGAAAAGTTTGTGAAAAGTGCATTGTTTGTAAACAAGCCAAATCAAAGGTTCAACCTCATGGTTTATACACTCCTCTGCCTATACCAAGTGAACCATGGGTTGATCTTTCTATGGATTTTGTGTTGGGATTGCCAAGAACTAAAAATGGCAAAGATTCGATATTCGTGGTTGTTGATCGGTTTTCGAAAATGGCGCATTTCATTCCATGCAATCGAACCAATGATGCCTCACATATTTCAGATTTGTTTTTCAAAGAAGTGGTTAGATTGCATGGCATGCCAAGAACTATCGTCTCGGATCGGGACACAAAGTTTTTAAGTTACTTTTGGAAAACGTTGTGGGGAAAATTGGGAACAAAGCTTTTGTTTTCTACAACTTGTCATCCCCAAACGGATGGACAAACTGAAGTTGTGAATCGTACACTTGGTACTTTATTAAGATCAATAGTGGGGAGAAATGTGAAAACTTGGGAGCAATGCTTACCCCATGTTGAGTTTGCATATAATCGAAATGTGCATTCTGCTACTAAGTTTTCACCTTTCGAGATTGTGTATGGATTTAAGCCATTAACTCCTATGGATTTAACTCCTTTACCTGTGAATGAGTATTTGAATTTAGATGGCAGGAAGAAGGCGGAATTTGTCAAGCAAATCCATGAGCAGGCAAAACACAACATTGAAGAGCGCACCAAGAAGTATGAACAACAAGCAAACAAGGGAAAAAGAAAGATTATTTTTGTACCAGGAGATTGGGTGTGGCTTCATTTGCGGAAGGAACGGTTTCCAACAAAACGGAAGTCAAAGTTAATGCCAAGAGGAGATGGACCATTTCAAGTGTTGCAGAAAATCAATGACAATGCTTACAAACTTGATCTTCCAGATGAGTATAATGTTCATGATGTTTTTAATGTAACTGACTTGACTCTGTTTGATGCAGGTGAAGATTTGAGGACAAATCACTATCAAGAGGAGGGGAATGATGAGAACCTGTCCAGGGACCGAGATGACGAAGATCCGTTAAGGTGGAAGATCGGACCTATCACAAGATCAAAATCCAAGATGTTCCAGGATGCTCTCAATGGAATGATTAAATATTGTCGGAATCAAGCTCCCGTTTGTTCGCAAAACAACCAAGCATGCTTCCTAATGTTGATCCAAGTTGAAGACTAATATTAGTCCAAATTTTGGAGCCCAAGTTCTCACTTTAATCCACAAAAGCCCAAAAATAAATAAAATTCGGCCAAGCCCACCCATGTGCATTGTTTTGGCCATAACTTCCTCATTTTAAGCCCAATTTGAGTGAAATAAAAGCCCACTTCAACCTTAGCCTTTTTCCTATATTTTCAAGAATAAAAAGGGCCCAAAATATGTCCTTAGCCACGTCCATGAATCTGCCCATAAAGGTGTCCATGTTAATGAACTTGTCAAAGATTAAATTCAAGGCATTTTGAAGGTTTTCTCAACATTATGGTCATTTACTTGGAGGAGATAAAGAGATAGAAGTTACTTGCATGATTAATACCTACTAGAAGCTTCAAGTGGTGAAATGTCAATAATGCCCTTTTGATAAGTAGTCTTGCTTATTTGATAGCTTACCGTGATAGCTTGTGCAACTTATCTAGATAAGTAGTTGGTCTTATATTTTCTCCTATAAATAGGCACTCAATGTAACCATTTCAATCATCCTTCATTTTTGAGTAAAATTGTGAGTTTTTAACTCTTATTGTTCCTTACGAACTTTTAGAACTTATCGAGTGTTTTAGCTTGTGGCGTTCGAAACTTATCAATCAACTTGGTGGGGTTGATTGTGGCGTTCTCTATACCAAAGTTCTTGCCTCGTATATAGGCAACGGGTCGCGGTTCCACTTATACCAAGGTTCTTGTCTTGTTTATAGACAATGGGTCGCGGTCCTATCCAAGTTACTTGAAACAACCATTAGAACGATCGGGCAATCGTGATCTATCACACATTCCTCGGGTGAGTTCACATCACATGGTGTGCCATTGTCTATAGTATCTGACCGTGATTTCAGATTTACTTCTCGTTTTTGGAAGGCTTTTCAGAATGGACTAGGTACCGAACTTAAGATGAGCACCGCCTATCATCCTGAAACTGACGGGCAAAGCGAGAGAACGATTTTGACCTTAGAAGATATGTTACGTGCCTGTGTGATTGATCTCGGAGGAAATTGGGATACTCACCTGCCGTTCGTGGAGTTTGCTTATAACAATAGTTATCATTCGACTATTGGTATGCCTCCCTATCAGCTTTTGTATGGACGTCGATGCCGAACTCCAACCTGTTGGAGGGAAACAGGTGAACGCCCGATCTCTGGACCAGCGATTTTGCAAGAAGCCCATGACCAACTACAGTTGATTCGATAGCGGATTCAGACTTCTCAAGACAGACAAAAGAAGTATCATGATAAAAGACGGAAACCAATCGCGTTTGAAGTTGGAGATAAAGTGTTGCTGAAGGTCTCGCCAAGAAAAGGAATAGTAAGGTTCGGCAAACGGGGGAAGTTGAGCCCTCGATTTGTGGGTCCTTTTGAAATTCTCGAGCGTGTAGGATTGCAGGCCTACAGATTGAAGTTGCCTGCCGAAATGTCTGGGATTCATGATGTATTTCATGTGAGTAATCTGCGCAAGTGTTTAGTTGATATTGAAGCTGCGATTCCATGGAAAGACGTGCAAATTGACGAGCAATTGCGATTCGAAGAAGAGGCTGAGCGTATAATCGATCATAAGGTTTCGAAATTGCGCAACAAGGAAATTCCAATGGTGTTAGTTCAATGGAAATACCATAAGGGATCTGCGCAAACTTGGGAACGAGAAGACGAGATTAGGCAGAAGTATCCGAAATTATTCCTGTTTTAGTCGATTCCGAGGACGGAATCAATTTAACGGGGGAAGATTGTAACAGCCCGTAATTTATTAAATATAAATTACAGCATCAGACTTTGGATAATAAAGCAAATTTATCCAAATATTAGTAATTAACTGAAAACATGAATCTTAAATAGTTAATTATATTAAGTTATAATTAATTATGAAAAGTTGCCCAAAATTAGCTGAAATAAAATTAATAATTAAAATTCAGCTAAATGACAAATTAAAGACTGAAAATGACGAAACGGACTAAAATGAATAAAAAATATGACTAAAAGACAATTATAGCAAATCTAGAACTTCTTTGCTATTATTTGCATCTGAAATGCAAATCGGAGTGTTGGGAATAAAAGTTGGTCAATTCCGGAAAAATTCAGTAGAAGATCTGATTTTCCCTATTTCCCTATAAATAGGGCATTCCTCCTCATTTCTTAAGTTTGGAAACTAGAAACTCTCTCCTTCTCTCTCTAAGACTTCTCCTTCTCTCTAGAATTTCTCCTAAACGAACCGTCGGATTCTCGTGATTTATACGCCATCGGTTAGAGATCGTCGAGCTCTACACGAATCTATCATTGCATGTTAGATTTCGTCCGGATTTAAGGTAAAATCGACCATTTTTCTGACTTTTATTTCGGTTTTTGTTGAGCAAATTCGAGTTTGCTCATATTCCCTTCATTTGAAGCTGATTTGCTCTCGTTTAGGACTTGTTTTGCTTGGAAATCATCTATAGTCGAAGGATATAGCTTGGACGAAGGTTAGTAACTATTTTTCCCTCATATTTGTTCATGAATAGTAGCTAAAACCTGGAAAAAACGTTGATCATGAAGAACAGATTCGAAAGTCTTTAATTAGATTCGAATATGTTAATTTCGAATCTATTCCCCCCTTTAAACTCGAATGTACCTTCGAATCTGTGCCATTTTCGAATCTATCTACCTTAGAAACCTATTTTGCTTCGAATCTATGTGAATGCTCGAATCTAAGTAGGTGATTTCGAGTCTATGTCCTTATTTCGAGTCTATGTAACCACTTAGGCTTCGAATCTAGCTAGTTAAACTCGAGTGTGTGTGTGTCTCGAGTTTGTGCTTCGAATCTGCTTCCTTGTCTCGAGTTTGTGAGAATTTCGAATCTAAGCAAGTAGATTCGAATAGATCTGGTTCGAATCTGTCCCTCTATATTCGTATTTGGTTTTGTTCCTAGCCAAAGATTAATTCCTAAATCAGATTAAGTTATTTAAACAACCTATTATAATTAAAAGTATAATATGATTATGATAAAACTCACAAGTCAAGATGCATATTTATTATATGCACATATAAATTAACCGACTCTGTATGAACCTTTAGAATGTGTATGCATGTTACACCTTGCTAGAAATACGATTGGCCTTGTTTCAAGGTCACACATCTGTAATTAGATGGATCGTATTAATCTGATAAGAATAGGCGCTCACCTTGGGACGATAGGAACTACCTCAGATTCGACAGCCAGAATTGACAATAACCTAATTATATAACTAGGGTTATATGGATAGATCATGTTACAGACTTGACATTAATATGCCAGACTTGAAACTGAACTGCAGAAAACCGCCGATTTGACAGAGTAAACTGAACCGCTTAATTCGTTAAGCATTATCTGACTACGGACCACTGTGAGTGACAGCTTTCATTAATTACTTGCATATGTTTCGATACTTATTGGTGAATGTCATCGACTGTATGGAAACTTCCGATTGTTGCTGCATGTTTCTTTAATACTATATTGTATCATAGAAACGTACTTTTGACATTACTGAAGCTAGACACTTGAATTGCCTTGATTGCATGTTCACTTTTACATTTTATGTAAATACTTATCATGCTTACTGCTTACTTGACTGTTGATATACTTGCCGCTGCATACTGCATTATCCGACAGGACCGAATGTGAGATCTCCATTCACAGGAGGGAATTCTGCAGATTCCTTTCCTATTTGACTTGTTTCCATACATTTCCCGTAGGGCTTCGGCCTTACACAGGGGAATACAAACTGGGTTGTCTCCCAACCTTTTTGCCGTCTCTGACGTAGTGACTTGCCGGCAGGAGCTGATAGTATGTTATATATGTGTGGTAACTAATGGAACTCTGTTAACTCACTAAGCAATGTTAGCTTACTCTGTCATGACAACTCTTTTTCAGGAAAAGCTGATAAGGGCAAGACCATAGCAGGTAGTCCGTCCCAGGCTAAGTGAATCTGGACATTTGATGAATAGCAGACTTTTGGACTTTTGATGACGCCTATTTTGAAAAGATGATGCGGTCTCGGGTAGCTTGTTCAGTCTTCCGCACTCTGATTGAAGATTTAGAAGCTAGTTTAGACCACCATTAATCTTTAATATATTGTTGTAATTAAGAATTCAGGCAGTTGGACCTGTGGTATCAAACAATTAGTAATATTTATTACTTAATGAAATGAAATTTTATGACGTGTACTGTTTGTGGTAACTTGGATGTTACAAGTAGTGTCTATCCTACGTTCCTAGCATACAATTAAGTAATCAAGGAACATGCAGCAGTAGTAGTCTAGTTTCAGTAGTGTCTATTATACGTTCCTAACATACAATTAAGTAATCAAGGAACAGGCAGCAACAGATGTTTCCATACAAGTCATTAACAATCACCAATAAGTACCGAAACATATGCAAGTATGTAATGCAATCTGTCACTCACAGCGGTCCTGAGCAATGCAAGTAATCAATGAACATGCAACAAACAGTTGTCCAATTTCAACAATGTCTATCATACGTTCCTAGCATACAATTAAGTAATCAAGGAATATGCAGCAGCAGTTGTCCAGTTTCAGTAGTGTCTATCAAACGATCCTAGCATACAATTAAATAATCAAGGAACAAGCAGCAACAGATGTTTCCATGCAAGTCAGTAACAATCACCAATAACTACCGAAACATATGCAAGTAAGTAAGCAATCTGTCACTCACAGCGGTCCTGAGCAACGCAAGTTATCAATGAACATGCAACAACAGTTGTCGAGTTTCAACAATGTCTATCATACGTTCCTAGCATACAATTAAGTAATCAAGGAACATGCAGCAACAATTGTCCAGTTTCAGTAGTGTCTATCATACGTTCCTAGCATACAATTAAGTAATCAAGGAACATGCAGCAGCAGTTGTCCAGTTTTAGTAGTGTCTATCATACGTTCCTAACATACAATTAAGTAATCAAGGAACAAGCAGCAGCAGATGTTTCCATACAAATCAGTAACAATCACCAATAAGTACCGAAACATATGCAAGTAAGTAATGCAATCTGTCACTCACAGCGGTCCTGACCAATGCAAGTAATCAATGAACATGCAACAACAGTAGTCCAGTTTCAACAATGTTTATCATACGTTCCTAGCATACAATTAAGTAATC
Organism: Centrapalus pauciflorus; assembly: GCA_020465985.1. Lineage (NCBI taxonomy): Eukaryota > Viridiplantae > Streptophyta > Magnoliopsida > Asterales > Asteraceae > Centrapalus > Centrapalus pauciflorus. The sequence goes on along the minus strand of JAANYP010008047.1, from coordinate 51,327 downwards.
AAGGATCATGTAGCAGCAGTTGTCCAGTTTCAATAGTGTCTATCATACGTTCCTAACATACAATTAAGTAATCAAGGAATAGGCAGCAACAGATGTTTCCATACAAGTCAGTAACAATCACCAATAAGTACCGAATCACGTGCAAGTAAGTAATGCAACCTGTCACTCACAGCGGTCCTGAGCAATGCAAGTAATCAATGAACATGCGACAACAGTGTAACATCCGGCACTAAACCAGGTTAGCAATGATGCCCTAATATGTATTTAATAGCCAATTATAGCCTAATCAGTGGTCATTAGAAATTAATCAAGTGATTAACAAGGTTTATTAGAAAATTCAACTCAATTTGAATCAAATTTATCGGTGCGATGAATCGGGAAATCAATTAATCCGATCGATTTACGATATGAGGGATTAATTCAACTAAGTATATAATTAAATTATGATTAGTGACACTAATCATACACTAATACAATTACTTAACATTAATTATGCAAGACTAAAACAATTCATTAAAACAATTCATCCATAAGTATTTATAAAATTTCAAAAAAAAAGGAAAATACAAGAATACATTTCTAAATACATTTATCCAAAAAAAATATATAAATACATGTATATATCATGTATATGGCCGGCCTTAAGGCCTTAGGCATGTGTTGAATTAGTAGTTGACTTTTAATTAAATAATATTACTTTAAACACCATCATTTTGTTAAAAAGTGCACTCAACTTTTGTCTCCCATGCCTTTCATCATTTGAAAGACCAAATTTCCTCTATAAATAGAGAAGTCTTTCATTCATTTTAAACACACCAAAAACCTCTCATTTCTCTCCTAAAATCCGGCCAACATACACACACACCACAAAAATTCTTCATTCAAGTGTTCTTCAAGTGTTCTTGGTGTTCTTCAAGAGTTTTGGTGCATACCTTGCAAGAATTTCAATTTCTACTCAAAATCATCTTCCAAATACATCAAAGTAAGTAAATACTAACTTATTTCATCTTATAATTATGTTTATATAAGTCTTGCATAATATATATAATCACCAACAACAACAAGTTACATAAAAACTCAAGTTTATAAGTTTCAAGTTTTTATCTTTAAGTTGTTTCTTTAAATGTGCATATGAATATATGAACACATTATAAACATGTTAATATTACGAAAACATGTGTTATATATGTGTTATATAACTTTTATAACTTTTATACAAGTAGTCTTTGAATAAACAACAAGAATCATAAGATGCTTTAAGTTTATAAACTACGGATTTTCGGCAGAAAATTTATATCGACTTTGAAAAATCATAACTAATTCATAACTCAACGAAATGAGTTGATTCTTATCTCAAAAGTTAGATCTATGTCTTAACTATAGGTCTGTAAGTTTTCATAATTTATTTTGAAGTTTAAGACCTCCAGAAATTATTTGGGAAACCGAAAGTTTGACAGCTCAAAAATGGCCAACATAGCGTTTTTAACGAGCTCTTTCACCAACCTAAACAACTCGAAAAATGGCCGTTCTTGATTCTAAAAATCCTTTGTATATAGTAGTTTAATGTCCTAGAAAACCAAAGTCTAAAACATTTTTGAGCTTGGTCAAAAACAGCCTCAAAGTAGGCCGAAAAACCTCCGAAAAAGCTGGAAAATTATATATATATAAACTTGACGTTTTAAGCAAATCTTATTTATAAACTTGTAATGTTGGGTGATTTAAGACATAAAAATCTATAAATATACATATTATCATATATTAGTGATATTAAGTCCTTATCATCATTTAGGACTCGGTTAAACACCTCCGGTTTCATCACCCATCAAACAACGCACATTTGCATTTTTGCGCATATTTTGCCATCGCAATTTCGGTGAGTCTTCATAGCCCCTCTTTTCACTATCTATTGGGGTGGAAATACATGCACTGTTTTCATATGGACATCAAAACTGTATATTTCTTATATGTATTACATGTGGTTCCATTAGCCCTTATATCATGAACCGTTAATTGCATTTATTTGTAAGCGCGAATATATTGTGGATAGATCTATTGGGAGTCATGTCCCCCATTCGGGTTAGTTCGGGTCGGCTAACAGCGAGTGCATATATATTTAACACACGGTATTACGTATGGGAATACTGCACAGGGCAAACTCATTTTAATTAAGCTTCGGTTGCATGATGGTTTATATGTAATACATAACATGGAATTTATGATTTTATAAATTCAATCTCTATTATTGTTGTCCATACAAGTCAGATTTACGTGTAAACCTATGAGCTCACCAACAATTTTGTTGACGTATTTTAGCGTGTATTTTCAGGAAATTAAGGCAAGTATGCCTTCGGACGTATTTTACTTTCAAGCTTCCGCATCCATGGAGTCGCATGCATGTTCAAAATTAACGGAGATTTAGCTGCATTATTTTGGATATTTTAATTATGTAATTAAATCTCTGTATTTTGCGAACTCCTTTACTCATATCAGCCTATGTAAAACATTGCTATATTTTCAAGTTTCAATGATGTATTTTAAAAACGTCCATATAGTGGTCGTTCATTATGATTATGGTTACGCTTCCGCACTCGTCACGCCTCGCTGCCAACCGGGGTAGCAGGGTGTGACAGATTGGTATCAGAGACATAGTTATAGTGAACTAGGTTGCATTAGTACCCTAGACTATAACTGCACTTAAATTTTACTGATTTTGAAAATATCTTGTAACTAACTAAAAGACTATGAATGGACCCTGATAGCAGAAATCATGTCCCGTCCGGAAACCATCATCTTATCGGATTCAGAGGAGGAGTACACTCCTGCGAGCACCACGGCTACTGAGATTTTCCACGAAGAAGAAACATCGAAAGAAGAGGACCCATAGGAAGATCCAATGGAGGAGACGGAAGAGGAGCCGATGGAGGAAGAAGATCCATTGCCCCCAACGGTCCCTGCTCGCGTTCCATACCACCCAGCCGAGCCGTCATATAAGCCGTATAGGCCTTACCCTAACGGCCCCAAAATGTTGTACACACCCCGAAAGCGGGTGAACCCACCAAGAAGGGAGTCTATTCCTGTCCCGACTCCCCAGCCCAATCCCCCACCACCACACCGACGGGTAGACGCCCGCCGATGGGGCTGGATACCAGAGACCCTCCGCGAATGGAGGCAGATGGAGGGAGTTCCTCCCAACTTCGAGATAGGAGGACCATCCTCCGCACCTGTCCCAACCCTCACCCAAGAGCCTACCGAGCAAACCATACCACTTCTGATAGCACGGTCGACCAGGCATGATCACCAAATCCGATCACTTAACCTAGATATCGGTGGGATGACCGCTCGTCTAGAGCGGGAGGAGTTGCAAAACTCCAACATCTACTGGGCTAACCAGCATGCTCTCACCATCCAATAGGATGGCCTGAATGAGCTTCGGCAGCAACTAGCCGAAAGCCAAGCTCGGATCGAGGAGCTGACTCAGCGCCTCAACGCGATGGAAAAGGGAGAGACCCCTGATCACTCCCACACTTAGGGCACTTCTATCTATCTTTGTAATAGTAGGAAAAATATCATGTAATAGTATAGGACAAAATTTTCGGGTAATAACCCGCCCCTAATGTAAGAAAATTTTGAATGATTAATGAAAAATTGCAAGTTATTTATGAAATTGTGTTTGATGATTATAGTATTGTGCTTTAAGGAAAAATTTATCTCTTTAAGATTCAACTTCTTACACTATGCTTTTTCTTTAAAATTTTAAGATAATGCCACCGAAACGAGCAATGAACGCTGCCGACATTGAAGAGCTAGTCGCACAAAGAGTGGCTGCCGCTATAGCCACGTATGAGTCAAATAGGAATAGCTCAGCTAATGGAGATGGTGGTGCTAGCCGCACCACGGGAGGAACTGAAATCCACGCAAAAGGTTGTGGAATTAAAGGATTTTTAAGTTGCAAACCCCGGTACTTCAACGGAACCGAAGGAGCCGTTGGCTTGATACGATGGTTTGAGAAGTTAGAATCTGTCTTCCGCGTCAGCGGATGTGCTGAAGGAGATAGGGTGAAGTTCGCTACTCACACTCTACAAGATAGCGCCCTCACATGGTGGAATTCCTATGTCCAGTCTGTAAGTATCGATGAAGCCTACCAGCTCACATGGTCCGCGTTGAAGCAAATGATGACGGACGAGTACTGTCCGAGGAACGAACTCCAGAAAATGGAATCGGAGTTCTGGAACCTGTCGATGAAGGGAACAGATGTGACGGGGTACACCAACCGATTTCATGAACTGAGCATTCTGTGCCCTCAGATGGTGACCCCGGAGTACAAAAAGATCGAACGTTACATTTGGGGACTCGCTCCTCAAATTCAAGGTAATGTCACTGCCTCCAACCCATCCACCATACAGGATGCCATCAGGATGGCAAACAATTTAATGGATCAAGTGTCCCGGAGGAATGAAGCCAAAGCCGGGGAAAACAAGAGAAAGTGGGAAGACAAGTCTGGGAAGAATACGAGTTCACAATCCAAGAAGCCCGAGACCATCAAGGCCTACGTAGCAGGAACTAAGCCTAGAAAAGGCTACACGGGTACCAAGCCTTACTGCACCCAATGCACCTTTCATCACAACCAGGGTCCCTGTCCAACCCACTGTGGAAAATGCAAACGTTTGGGGCATATGGCCAAGGACTGTAAATCGGGAGCCCCGGGAACCAGTGGCAGCAATCAAAAAGTCTGCTTTGAATGTGGAGTTACTGGGCACTTCAAGAGTGAGTGCCCGAAGCTGAGGAATGGTGGAGGAGCTCAGGGGAGAGCTTTTGTGTTAGGAGCAGGTGACGCTCGTCAAGATCCCCACGTAGTATCAGGTACGTTTCTTTTAAATGACATTTATGCTTACGTACTCTTTGATACTGGGGCTGATAGGAGCTTTATATCTGGTAAGTTTAGTAAGCAATTGAATGCCGCTCCTTTTCCCTTAGACAACTCTTATGCTATAGAACTGGCTGATGGTAAAATAATAGAGGCAAGTAGTATCATTAAGGCATGCACACTGAAGCTGGCAGATCATCCCTTTAAGATAGACTTGATGCCTATAGAACTCGGAAGTTTTGATGTAGTAGTTGGTATGGATTGGTTATCACACAATCATGCCGAGATTTTGTGTGGTAAGAAAGTGGTACGGATACCACTCCACAAGAAGAAGTTCCTAACAGTCCAAGGAGAAAGAAAGAACCGACAGTTGAATGTCATATCCGGCCTAAGAACATTAAAGTGCCTTAGGAAAGGTTGTCATGCAGTACAGGTGCAAATTGTAGAAAAAGAGGCGGAGGAGAAGCGACTTGAGGATATTCCAGTGGTTTGTGAGTATCCGAAGGTCTTCCCGGAAGATTTGCCTGGACTTCCGCCAACTAGGCAAGTGAGTTTCAAATCGATTTGGTGCCGGGAGCTGCACCGGTCGCAAGAGCCCCATATAGACTCGCCCCTTCTGAGATGCAAGAGCTATCCAATCAATTACAAGAGTTGATGGATAAAGGATTCATTCGACCAAGTTCCTCACCTTGGGGAGCTCCGGTCTTGTTCGTGAAAAAGAAAGACGGATCCTTCAGAATGTGCATAGACTACCGAGAGCTAAACAAGTTAACGGTAAAGAACCGCTACCCTCCCCAGAATTGATGACCTGTTTGACCAACTACAGGGATCTAGCTTCTACTCTAAGATTGATCTGCGATCTGGTTATCATCAAGTAAAGGTTCGGGAAGAAGACATACCCAAGACAGTATTCAGAACTCGATATGGACATTACGAATTCCAGGTAATGCCATTCGGTTTGACCAACGCACCAGCCGTATTCATGGACCTCATGAATCGGGTGTGTAAACCATATCTGGACAAATTTGTAATAGTGTTCATAGACGATATTCTCATCTATTCCAGAAATAAGGAGGAGCATGAACAACATCTCAAGCTGATCTTGGAGTTGTTAGAGAAGGAACATGTGATCAGCAGCCAGGGAATCCAAGTTGACCCATCAAATATCGAGGCCATAAAGAACTGGGCGACTCCTAGAACCCCCACGGAAATCCGCCAATTTCTAGGACTTGCCGGTTATTATAGGCGATTTATCGAAAACTTCTCAAAGATAGCAGGTTCCTTAACAGAATTGACTCGGAAGGATGTGAAGTATATCTGGGGTGAAGAGCAAGAAAAGGCGTTTCAGCAGTTAAAGCAAAGGTTGTGTAGTGCACCAATTCTGTCCTTACCCGAAGGGACTGAAAATTTTGTGGTCTACTGTGATGCCTCACACAATGGATTAGGTTGTGTGCTCATGCAAAGGGACAGAGTCATTGCTTACGCATCACGACAGCTCAAAATTCACGAGGTGAATTATACGACTCATGACTTAGAGCTTGGAGCAGTGGTGTTTGCTATCAAAATATGGAGGCACTACCTGTATGGAACTAAGTGCACTGTGTTCACAGACCATAAAAGCCTTCAGCATATTCTGAATCAAAAAGAGTTAAATATGAGGCAGCGTCATTGGGTTGAACTACTTAGCGATTATGACTGCGAAATTCGTTATCATCCGGGGAAGGCGAATGTCGTGGCTGATGCCCTAAGCCGAAAGGAACGGGTTAAGCCATTAAGAGTCCGAGCTTTGGTCATGACTATACAGTCAAACCTAAACTCTCAAGTCTGCAAGGCACAAGAAGAAGCAGTTAAGGAGGGTAATCTACTGGATGAAGCCCTGAGAGGGATGGATAAGAAGTTTGAAATCAAGCCAGATGGATGTCGATACTTCATGGGCAGAATTTGGTTACCAAAACTCGGAGGAGTAAGGAAGCTGGTCATGGATGAAGGACATAAGACAAGATATGCTATTCATCCAGGGTCAGATAAGATGTATCACGACTTGAAAGGAATGTACTGGTGGCCAAATATGAAGACTGACATTGCTACCTACGTCAGCAAGTGCTTAACATGTTTGAAGGTTAAGGCTGAGCACCAGAAACCATCAGGATTACTGGTTCAACCAGAAATACCCTAGTGGAAGTGGGAAAACATCACCATGGATTTCATCACCAAGTTGCCAAAAACTTCTGGAGGTTATGACACTATTTGGGTGATTGTGGATCGACTTACCAAAACCGCACATTTCCTGCCGATCAAGGAGACTGATAAGATGGATAAGTTAACACGAATCTATCTTAAAGAAGTCGTCTCAAGGCATCGAGTGCCAGTATCAATTATATCGGACAGGGACAGCCAGTTCACATCAAGATTTTGGCAGTCATTGCAAGAAGCACTGGGTACATGCTTAGATATGAGCACAGCCTATCACCCGCAAACGGATGGTCAGAGTGAAAGGACGATTCAGACTTTGGAAGACATGTTAAGGGCATGTGTCATCGATTTTGGCAAAAGTTGGGACAGGCACCTGCCATTAGTCGAGTTTTCCTATAACAACAACTATCACTCGAGCATTAAGACCACCCCATTCGAGGCACTCTACGGGCAAAAGTGTCGATCACCTCTTTGTTGGGCTGAAGTAGGAGAGAGATAGTCAGATTACTGGACCGGAAATCATCCAGGAGACTACAGAAAAGATAGCCCAGATTCGTAACCGATTAAAGATCGCGCGGGATCGACAGAAAAGTTATGCAGACATTCGACGGAAGGATTTGGAGTTCCAAGAGGGAGATCAAGTAATGTTAAAAGTCTCGCCTTGGAAGGGCGTAATCCGTTTTGGGAAACGAGGAAAACTCAATCCTCGTTATATCGGACCATTCAAGATCACCAAAAGAATTGGCCCGGTAGCTTACCGACTCGATCTACCCCCAGAACTTAGTAACGTTCATAATACCTTCCACGTGTCCAATCTTAAGAAGTGTCTGGCTGATGAATCACTCGTTATACCCATGGACGAGTTAGAATTAGACGATAAGTTGAACTTCATCGAACAACCCGTAGAAATAATGGACCGAGAAGTCAAGAAACTAAAGCACAGCCGGATCCCGAAAATAAAAGTCAGATGGAACTCTAAGCGAGGTCCTGAGTTTACGTGGGAACGCGAGGATCAGTTCCGGGAAAAATACCCTCACCTGTTCTTAAGTACTCAAGATGGGGAGAACACGAGCTAATTTCGGGACGAAATTCCCTTAAAAGGGGGAGACTGTAACATCCGGCACTAAACCAGGTTAGCAATGATGCCCTAATCTGTATTTAATAGCCAATTATAGCCTAATCAGTGGTCATTAGAAATTAATCAAATGATTAACAAGGTTTATTAGAAAATTCAACTCAATTTGAATCAAAACTCATCGGTGCGATGAATCGGGAAATCAATTAATCCGATCGATTTACGATATGAGGGATTAATTCAACTAAGTATATAATTAAATTATGATTAGTGACACTAATCATACACTAATACAATTACTTAACATTAATTATGCAAGACTAAAACAATTCATTAAAACAATTCATCCATAAGTATTTATAAAATTTCAAAAAAAGAGAAATACAATAATACATTTCTAAATACTTTTATACAAAAAAAAATATAAATACATGTATATATCATGTATATGGCCGGCCTTTAGGCCTTAGGCATGTGTTGAATTAGTAGTTGACTTTTAATTAAATAATATTACTTTAAACACCATCATTTTGTTAAAAAGTGCACTCAACTTTTGTCTCCCATGCCTTTCATCATTTGAAAGACCAAATTTCCTCTATAAATAGAGAAGTCTTTCATTCATTTTAAATACACCAAAAACATCTCATTTCTCTCCTAAAATCCGGCCAACATACACACACACCACAAAAATTCTTCATACAAGTGTTCTTCAAGTGTTCTTGGTGTTCTTCAAGAGTTTTGGTGCATACCTTGCAAGAATTTCAATTTCTACTCAAAATCATCTTCCAAATACATCAAAGTAAGTAAATACTAACTTATTTCATCTTATAATTATGTTTATATAAGTCTTGCATAATATATATAATCACCAACAACAACAAGTTACATAAAAACTCAAGTTTATAAGTTTCAAGTTTTTATCTTTAAGTTGTTTCTTTAAATGTGCATATGAATATATGAACACATTATAAACATGTTAATATTACGAAAACATGTGTTATATATGTGTTATATAACTTTTATAACTTTTATACAAGTAGTCTTTGAATAAACAACAAGAATCATAAGATGTTTTAAGTTTATAAACTACGGATTTTCGGCAGAAAATTTATATCGACTTTGAAAAATCATAACTAATTCATAACTCAACGAAATGAGTTGATTCTTGTCTCAAAAGTTAGATCTATGTCTTAACTATAGGTCTGTAATTTTTCATAATTTATTTTGAAGTTTAAGACCTCCAGAAATTATTTGGGAAACCGAAACTTTGACAGCTCAAAAATGGCCAGCATAGCGTTTTTAACGAGCTCTTTCACCAACCTAAACAACTCGAAAAATGGCCGTTCTTGATTCACCAACTTGATCCTTTGTATATAGTAGTTTAATGTCCTAGAAAACCAAAGTCTAAACCATTTTGGAGCTTGGTCAAAAACAGCCTCAAAGTAGGCCGAAAAACCTCCGAAAAAGCTGGAAAATTATATACATATAAACTTGACGTTTTAAGCAAATCTTATTTATAAACTTGTTATGTTGGGTGATTTAAGACATAAAAATCTATAAATGTACCTATTATCATATATTAGTGATATTAAGTCCTTATTATCCATTTAGGACTCGGTTAAACACCTCCGGTTTCATCACCCATCAAACAACGCACATTTGCATTTTTGCGCATATTTTGCCATCGAAATTCCGGTGAGTCTTCATAGCCCCTATTTTCACTATCTATTGGGGTGGAAATAAATGCACTGTTTTCATATGGACATCAAAACTGTATATTTCTTATATGTATTACATGTGGTTCCATTAGCCCTTATATCATTAACCGTTAATTGCATTTATTTGTAAGCGCGAATATATTGTGGATAGATCTATCGGGAGTCATGTCCCCCATTCGGGTTAGTTCAGGTCGGCTAACAGCGAGTGCATATATATTCAACACACGGTATTACGTATGGGAATACTGCACAGGGCAAACTCATTTTAATTAAGCTTCGGTTGCATGATGGTTTATGAAATACATACACAGAATTTATGATTTTATAAATTCAACTCATCTGATAATGTCCATACAACTGGTCTTTTCGCGTAAACCTATGAGCTCACCAACAATTTTTGTTGACGTATTTTAGCGTGTATTTTCAGGTAATTAAGACAAGTATGCCTCGGACGTATTTTACTTTCAAGCTTTCGCATCCATGGAGTCGCATGCATATTCAAATTAACGGAGATTTAGCTGCATTATTTTGGATATTTTAATTATGTAATTAAATCTCTGTATTTTGCGAACTCCTTTACTCATATCAGCCTATGTAAAACATTGCTATATTTTCAAGTTTCAATGATGTATTTTAAAAACGTCCATATAATGGTCGTTCATTATGATTATGGTTACGCTTCCGCACTCGTCACGCCTCGCTGCCAACCGGGGTAGCAGGGTGTGACAAACAGTTGACCAGTTTCAACAATGTCTATCATACGTTCCTAGCATACAATTAAGTAATCAATGAACATGCAACAACAGTTAGCAGCAGATGTTTCCATACAAGTCAGTAACAATCACAAATAAGTACCGAAACATATGCAAGTAAGTAATGCAATCTGTCACTCACAGCGGTCCTGAGCAATGCAAGTAGTCAATGAACATGCAACAACAGGTGTCCAGTTTCAACAATGTCTATCATACGTTCCTAGCATACAATTAAGTAATCAAGGAACATGCAGCAGCAGTTGTCCAGTTTCAGCAGTGTCTATCGTACGTTCCTAGCATACAATTAATTAATCAAGGAACATGCAGCAGCAGTTGTCCAGATTCAGTAGTGTCTATCATACGTTCCTAGCATACAACTAATTAATCATTGAACAAACTGCAGCAGATGTTTCTATACAAGTCAGTAGCAATCACCAATAAGTACCGAAACAGATGCAAGTAAGTAATGCAATCTGTAGCTCACAGCGGTCCTGAGCAATGCAAGTAATCAAGGAACATGAAGCAGCAGTTGTCCAGTTTCAGCAGTGTCTATCATACGTACCTAACATACAATTAAGTTATCAAGGAACAAGCAGCAGCAGATGTTTCCATACAAGTCAGTAGCAATCTCCAATAAGTACCGAAACATATGCAAGTAAGTAATGCAATCTGTCACTCACAGCGGTCCTGAGCAATTCAAGTAATCAAGGAACGCAGCAGCAGTTGTCCAGTTTCAGCAGTGTCTATCGTACGTTCCCAGCAATGCAAGAAAGTAATCAAGGAACAAGCAGCAGCAGATGTTTCCATATAAGTCAGTAACAATCACAAATAAGTACCGAAACATATGCAAGTAAGTAATGCAATCTGTCACTCACAGCGGTCCTGAGCAATGCAAGAAATCAAGGAACATGAAGCAGGAGTTGTCCAGTTTCATCAGTGTCTATCATACATTCCAAGCATACAATTAAGTAATCAAGGAACATGCAGCAGCAGACGTTTCTATACAAGTCAGTAGCAATCACCAATAAGTACCTAAACATATGCAAGTAAGTAATGCAATCTGTCACTTACAGTGGTCCTGAGCAATGCAAGTATTCAATAAACATGCACAACAACAGTTGTCCAGTTTCAGCAGTGTCTATCATACGTTCCTAGCATACAATTAATTAATCATTGAACAAGTAGCAGCAGATGTTTATATACAAGTCAGTAACAATCACCAATAAGTACCAAAACATATGCAAGCAAGTAATGCAATCTGTCACTCACATCGGTGCTGAGCAATGCAAGTAATCAAGGAACATGAAGCAGGAGTTGTCCAGTTTCAGCAGTGTCTATCATACGTTCCTAACGTACAATTAAGTAAATAAGGTACAGGCAGCAACAAATGTTTCCATACAAGTCAGTAACAATCACCAATAAGTACCGAAACATATGCAAGTAAGTAATGCAATCTGTCACTCACAGCGGTCCTGAGCAATGCAAGTTATCAAGGAACATGCAACAACAGTTGTCCAGTTTCAACAATGTCTATCATACGTTCCTAGCATACAATTAAGTGATCAAGGAACATGTAGCAGCAGTTGTCCAGTTGCAGTAGTGTCTATCATACGTTCCTAACATACAATTAAGTAATTAAGGAACAGGCAGCAACAGATGTTTCCATACAAGTCAGTAACAATCACAAATAAGTACTGAAACATATGCAAGTAAGTAATGCAATCTGTCACTCACAGCGGTCCTGAGCAATGCAAGTAATCAAGGAACATGAAGCAGGAGTTGTCCAGATTCATCAGTGTCTATCATACATTCCTAACATACAATTAAGTAATCAAGGAACAAGCAGCAACAGATGTTTCTATACAAGTCAGTAGCAATCTGATAAGTACCAAAACATATGCAAGTAAGTAATGCAATCTGTCGCTCACAGCGGTCCTGAGTGTAACAGCCCGTAATTTATTAAATATAAATTACAGCAGCAGACTTTGGATAATAAAGCAATTTTAAACCAAATATTAGTAATTAACCGAAAATATGAATCTGTAATAGTTAATTATATTAAGTTATAATTAATTATGAAAAGTTGCCCAAAATTAGCTGAAATAAAGTTAATAATTAAAATTCAGCTAAAATGACAAATTAAAGACTGAAAATGACGAAACAGACTATAATGAATAAAAATATGACTAAAAGACAAATATAGCAAATCTAGAACTCCTTTGCTATTAATTGCATTTGAAATGCAAATCGGATTGTTGGGAATAAAAGTTGGTCAATTCCGGAAAATTCAGTAGAAAATCTGATTTTTCCCTATTTTCCTATAAATAGGGCATCCCTCCTCATTTCTTAAGTTTGGAAGACTAGAACACTCTCCTTCTCTCTCTAAGACCTCATCTTCTCTCTAGATTTTCTCCTAAACGAACCGTCGGATTCTCGTGATTTATACGCCATCGGTTAGAGATCGTCGAGCTCTACACGAATCTACCATTGCATGTTAGATTTCGTCCGGATTTAAGGTAAAAATCGACCCCTTTTTCTGACTTTAGTTCGGTTTTGTTGAGCAAATTCGAGTTTGCTCATATCCCCTTCATTTGAAGCTGATTTGCTCTCGTTTAGGACGTGTTTTTGCTTGGAAATCATCTATAGTCGAAGGATATAGCTTGGACGAAGGTTAGTAGCTATTTTTCCCTCATTTATGCTCATGTTTAGTTGCTAAAAACCTGGAAAACCGATGAACAAGAAGAACAAGTTCGAGAAATTCATGACTAGACTCGAATGTATGTGTCTCGAATGTATGTGTCTCGAATGTGTGTCTCGAATGTGTGTGTGTTTCGAACCTATATATTGTCTTCGAATCTATGCATTAATTTCGAATCTATGCATTGTTTTCGAATCTATGGGTTGTCTTCGACTCTAGGTGATTGCCTTCGAATCTATCTTCCCTAGACTAGAACTAGTTGTATTCGAATCTGATTATCTAGACTCGAATTAAGCTATTTCGAATCTAATTAGATAGACTCGAATGTAGGCTGTTCGAATCTGTCTCCTTAAATTTGAATCTGGTTTAAGTTCCTAGCCAAAGATTAATTCCTAAATCAGATTAAGTTATTTAAGCAACCTATTGTAATTGAAAGTATCCTTTGATTATGATAAAACTCATAACTTCAAGATACATAACTATTTTATGCACAAATAATTAACAAACTCTGTATGAACCCTTAAAAGTTGTATGTCATGTATCACTTAACTAGTAATATGATAGGCCTCGTTTCAAGGCTGATCTGTAATTAGAGAGATCGTATTAATCTGATAAGAAAAGACTCACCTTGGGACGATAGGAACTACCTCAGACTTGACAGTAAGAATTGACAATAACCTGATTATAGGGTTATATAGATCATATTTCAGACTTGACATTAATATGCCAGACTTGAAACTGAACTGCAGGAAACCACCGATTTGACAGAGTAAACTGAACAGCTTAATTCGTTAAGCATTATCTGACTACGGACTACTGTGAGTGACAGATTTCATTAATTACTTGCATATGTTTCGATACTTATTGGTGAATGTCATCGACTGTATGGAAACTTCCGATTGTTGCTGCATGTTTCTTTAATACTATGTTGTATCATAGAAACGTACTTTTGACATTACTGAAGCTAGACACTTGAATTGCCTTGATTGCATGTTCACTTTTACATTTTATGTAAATACTTATCATGCTTACTGCTTACTTGACTGTTGATATACTTGCCGCTGCATACTGCATTATCCGACAGGACCGAATGTGAGATCTCCATTCACAGGAGGGAATTCTGCAGATTCCTTTCCTATATGACTTGTTTCCATACACTTCCCGTAGGGCTTCGGCCTTACATAGGGAAATACAAACTGGGTTGTCTCCCAACCTTTTTGCTGTCTCAGGACGTAGTGACTTGCCGGCAGGAGCTGATAGTATGTTATATGTGTGTGGTAACTAATGGAACTCTGTTAACTCACTAAGCAATGTTAGCCTACTCTGTCATGACAACTCTTTTTCAGGAAAAGCTGATAAAGGCAAGACCATAGCAGGTAGTTCGTCCCAGGCTAAGTGAATCTGGACTTTGATGAATAGCAGACTTTTGGACTTTTGATTGTCGCCCATTTTGAAAAGATGATGCGGTCTCGGGTAGCTTGTACAGTTTTCCGCACTCTGATTGAAGATTTAGAAGCTAGTTTAGACCACCATTTGATCTTTAATATATTGTTGTAATTAAGTATTCAGGCAGATGGACCTGTGGTATCAAACAATTAGTAATATTTATTACTTAATGAAATGAAATATTATGACGTGTACTGTTTGTGGTAACTTAGATGTTACAAAGTTGGTATCAGAGCAGCGGTTTAATCATCGGATTGGCCACCCGATACTTAAACTACTGGTATGGTATGGACTATGTGACTCTGAATTCCCGAACAAGTCACCGAGGCCTAGGGTAACTTAATTAGTAAAGGACTACCCACACAACTTGACCTAAGATAGGCAAATGATGACTGATAGGATGGGGGAGGGATTGACTGCTTGATACTGACTTGACTTTGTGCCAGCCTGACTGACTGCCTTCATATCTATGAAATTAGATGTGATTATCTGACGTAGGTATTATGACTCGAATCGTGCTTATTTGAATTAGGAAATAATAGTTATTTCCTTTATATTTTCAGCCAATGGCTGATAAGAATCCAAATGTTGCTGGTACCTCGACTGTTGGTAAAGCTGCTGATGCTGCAGCTGATCAACACAAAGAATCTGTTCATGTAGAGGATTTAGGCACTGACCCTGAAAATACTGCTAATGACTCAAGCAGTACTGCCACGCTTGTGCCTCCCCAGCAGGCTCAATTATTTGATCTCATTCACAAGCTGAATGAGGATAATCGTAGGCAAATACAGCTTATGATGGATAGGAATCGACTGCAGACTGATATGTCGGTTGAGGACCGATTTAAGGAAATTAAGGACTTGCTGACTAAGGGTAAAGCGGTTGTGCAAACTGACGAAGAAATCCGGCGTGAAATTGACTTTAAGCGCCGTGAAGAAGAACTTAGGTTGCGAGAACTTAAGTTACGGGAGTTAGAATTGAAGTATAGGGAAGAGATGTTAGCAAAGCCCAAGAAGGATCGAAAAAGGAAACTTAGGCATGAGCCCTCTGAGGAACGACGAAGGGATCTTTTTGTGGATGGACTGGATAGAGAAATTCGGAAGTTTGTGAATTCTGGCAGACCGAGAAGTGATATGGAAGTAGTTGAAGTTGCTAAGGTAGGGGAACTTGAAATCTATCCGGAGCGAGCGAGTCTTTTTATTGCCAAGTCTAGCAAGAAAGAAAAATCTGAGAAATCGGAAAAGAAGAGTGAAAGTTTAAGGCATGGAGATAAGCAGTCTTTTAAAAATGCTAAATCTTATGCTGTGACCGCTACGCCAAGGTCTGCTTGTCCTCGCTGCAAGCAGATTCATGAAGGAAAATGTGATCCTGAGTTCGTGAGGTGCTACTGTTGTAGGCAGAAAGGTCATGACAGGTCGGAATGTCCCAAGCGCAATGAGGCTTGCCGTAACTGCATCACGTTGGGGCACCATGCTAAAGACTGTACTCGGCCCCGATTTGTTCCTCCGCCTGCATTTTCACCCCGGCAATCATTCAAGGGTTCTTCTGCTCCGAGGAATCAACCAAGATCTTTCCAGATGACAGCCGATGAGGCAAAAGAGACTGCTGATGTCGTCATGGGTACATTTCTTGTTAACTCTATGCCTGCCTAAATCTGTCATATGTGTCTGAAAAGTTTGCTAAACTATTTGATTTTGCCCCAATAATGCTACCTGTACCGTTAGATATAGAAACTGCGAGCTCGAGTTTTGTGACTATAAGTAGAATCTTTCGTTCCTGTAAGCTAGTGATTGATGACCTATCCTCAGACTTTGACCTGATACCGATGTGGATTAGAGAATTCGATATTATTATAGGAATGGACAGGCTCATGACGAACACTGCTGAAATCCTTTGTGCCAAAAGGATAATTAGAATTAGAACCCCCGAAGGAAGTGAACGTTATGTTTATGACGATAGAAAGACTCGAGATTTAGGTCTCATTTCTGTAATGAAAGCTCGAAAGTGCCTAATCAAAGATTGATCTTCGATCTGGATATCATCAACTTAAGATATTTGAGTCTGACGTACCGAAGACTGCATTTCGTGCTCGTTACGGCCATTTTGAATTCCTAGTAATGCCGTTCGGTCTCACAAATGCCCCGGCCGCATTTATGGACCTCATGAATAGGGTATGTAGACCAATGCTGGATAAATCAGTGATAGTCTTCATTGATGACATCTTGATTTACTCTAAGTCTGAATCTGATCATGCGATGCATTTGCAAGAATTGCTAGAATTGTTACGAAAGGAGCGACTCTATGCAAAATTCTCCAAATGTGAATTCTGGTTACGCCAGGTGCAATTTTTAGGACATATTGTCTCGGGTGAGGGAATAGCCGTGGATCCATCGAAGGTAGATGCGATTCAGAAGTAGGAAGCACCGCAAAACGTATCTGAAGTTCGAAGTTTCTTGGGTTTAGCGGGCTATTACCGAAGATTTATCCGTGATTTCTCCAAGATTGCGGTGCCTTTAACCAGTCTGACGAAGAAAGAAGTTAAGTTTGAATGGAATGAATCTCAAGATCGAGCCTTTGAGACTCTGAAACGTAAGCTAATAGAAGCACCGATTCTGGCCTTACCTGAGGGTAATTGTAACAGCCCGTAATTTATTAAATATAAGCTACAGCATCAGACTTTGGATAATAAAGCAATTCTAATCCAAATATTAGTAAATAACTGAAAATGTGAATCTGTAATAGTTAATTATATTAAGTTATAATTAATTATGAAAAGTTGCCCAAAATTTGCTGAAATTAAGTTAATAATTAAAATTCAGCTAAATGACAAATTAAAGACTGAAAATGACGAAACGGACTAAAATGAATAAAAGTTGGTCAGTTCCAGAAATTCAGTAGAAAATCTGATTTTCTCTCTATTTTCTATAAATAGAGCATCTCCCCTCATTTCTTAAGTTTGAAAAAGCTAGAATCCTCTCTCTCTTTCTCTACAATCTGAATTCTCTCTAGAATTTCTCTCAAACGATCCGTCGGATTCTCGTGATTTATACGCCATCGGTTAGAGATCGTCGAGCTCTACACGAATCTATCATTGCATGTTAGATTTCGTTCGGATTTAAGGTAAAATCGACCATTTTTCTGACTTTTATTTCGCTTTTTGTTGAGCAAATTCGAGTTTGCTCATATTCCCTTCATTTGAAGCTGATTTGCTCCCGTTTAGGACCTGTTTTTGCTTGGAAATCGTCTATAGTCGAAGGATATATCTTGGACGAAGGTTAGTATCTATTTTTCCCTCATTTATGTTCGTGTTTAGTAGCTAAAACCTGGAAAATCGTTGAACATGTAGAACAGATTCGAAAATCCATGATTAGACTCGAAATAAAGTTGAATTCGAATCTAACCCCCTGATGAGAACCTGTCCAGGGACCGAGATGACGAAGATCCGTTAAGGTGGAAGATCGGACCTATCACAAGATCAAAATCCAAGATGTTCCAGGATGCTCTCAATGGAATGATTAAATATTGTCGGAATCAAGCTCCCGTTTGTTCGCAAAACAACCAAGCACGCTTCCTAATGTTGATCCAAGTTGAAGACTAATATTAGTCCAAGTTTTGGAGCCCAAGTTCTCACTTTAATCCACAAAAGCCCAAAAATAAATAAAATTCGGCCAAGCCCACCCATGTGCATTGTTTTGGCCATAACTTCCTCATTTTAAGCCCAATTTGAGTGAAATAAAAGCCCACTTCAACCTTAGCCTTTTTCCTATATTTTCAAGAATAAAAAGGGCCCAAAATATGTCCTTAGCCACATCCATGAATCTGCCCATAAAGGTGTCCATGTTAAAGAACTTGTCAAAGATTAAATTCAAGGCATTTTGAAGGTTTTCTCAACATTATGGTCATTTACTTGGAGGAGATAAAGAGATAGAAGTTACTTGCATGATTAATACCTACTAGAAGCTTCAAGTGGTGAAATGTCAATAATGCCCTTTTGATAAGTAGTCTTGCTTATTTGATAGCTTATCGTGATAGCTTGTGCAACTTATCTAGATAAGTAGTTGGTCTTATATTTTCTCCTATAAATAGGCACTCAATGTAACCATTTCAATCATCCTTCATTTTTGAGTAAAATTGTGAGTTTTTAACTCTTATTGTTCCTTACGAACTTTTAGAACTTATCGAGTGTTTTAGCTTGTGGCGTTCGAAACTTATCAATCAACTTGGTGGGGTTGATTGTGGCGTTCTCTATACCAAAGTTCTTGCCTCGTATATAGGCAACGGGTCGCGGTTCCACTTATACCAAGGTTCTTGTCTTGTTTATAGACAATGGGTCGCGGTCCTATCCAAGTTACTTGAAACAACCATTAGAACGATCGGGCAATCGTGATCTATCACACATTCCTCGGGTGAGATCACATCATTTGGTATCAGAGCCAGGTTCTATTGGTTTGTTTTCTACTTTATATTTCATTCGTATCATCTTTTACTTTATTTCTATTCGTCCTTTCATTTTAATTTCTTCTCTTCATCATTGCATTGTGGTTCATGTTTGTAGTGGATCCTGTCAAAAATTGACTTGGTTGCTACTAATTGATTTTTTAGGGGATCATACGAGTTCTTTAGTTTTTTTTTCTGTTTATTCATACTTTGCATCATTTGTTCCTAAAAACAAAAGGAAGCAAAAACACAAGCAAAAAAAAAAAAAAAAAAAAAAAAAAAAAAAAAAAAAAAAAAAAAAAAAAAAAGCAAAGCACAAAAAAAGATAAAAAAAAAGGGTAAAAAAAAGCGCAAAAGAAAAGACAAAAAAAAAGGAACGCAAAGTAAATTATAATTCTTGTTAGTTTTCTTTATTTTCATTTCCTTTTCTATTTACGTACTACTAGCATTGTTCATCTTGTTATATTTGGTTTTGTCAAATCTCTTCTTAAAGTTGTTTGGTATGTTTTGAATTCCTCAAGGCCACAAGCCCACTTGATTTTGATTTCTTTTAGTTTGTTTTGAACTTTAAGAGTTAAAAAGAGTGGTAAAAGGCGGTGTGGTAAGATCATTAGAGGTTAAAAGCCAAACACAACATACACGAGAATCGAGTGAACATAATTTTGAGTGAAACACGTAAGGGAGTGCGGGGAGGAAATAATATTTTTATTGTTATTACTTTTTGTCTTCTATTTTGTAGCAAAAAAAATGACGGATGAGCAACCTCCTCCTAATCTTCAAGTTCAAGCCATGATGGAGGAAATGCGACGATTGATGAGAACGGAATTCAACCAAATTCATGAAAGAATGGACCGATTGGAGACTGAAAGACCACAACGTATCCGCACGCCATCACAAGTTTCTTATGAAAATCATGACGACGATGGAGGAAGTGACGGATGGGAATCTGAAAGAAGAGCTCCTCGACGAAGGCCCCGAAGAGACAGCAATTTGAATTCTATCAAGATGAAAATTCCATCGTTTCAAGGAAAGTCAGATCCGGAAGCCTACATCGATTGGGAAACTAAAATGGAGTTCATCTTTGATTGCCATGACTACTCCAATCGTAAAAAAGTAAAACTCGCCGTTGTTGAATTTTCTGATTATGCACTAACATGGTGGGATCAACTTGTGATTAGTAGGCGAAGAAACGAAGAAAGACCCATTGATACATGGGAAGAAATGAAAAGGGTCATGAGACGACGTTTTGTACCAAGTCACTATTATCGTGACCTTCACAATAAGCTCCAAGGGTTGAAGCAAGGAAGTAAGTCTGTTGATGATTATTTCAAGGAAATGGAGGTTACCATGATCCGAGCCAACATTCTAGAGGATCGAGAAGCTACCATGGCCAGGTTGTTAAATGGCCTCAATTATGAAATTCGTGATCGTGTTGAGATGCACCATTATGTGGAGATTGAAGACATGGTCCACATGGCGGTTAAAATTGAAAAGCAACTCAAGAGAGGGGGTGGATCAAGAACGAATACCTGGAAGGCGGGTAGCTCCAAAAGGCCTGAAAGTTCATCATCTTTTAATCCCAAATCTGGTCCAAAACCAACAAGCCCTTCCAAGGAGAAAGGTAATTCTGATGCTCCTAAAACTCGTGACATAAAATGTTTTAAGTGTCTTGGCAGGGGTCACATTGCAAGTCAATGTCCAAATAAGCTTGTAATGGTGCTTAGAGAAAATGGAGAAATTGAAACAGATTCTTCCGAATCATCACAAGAAGACACGGATGGTGAAGAAGAGATGGCTGTAGAAGGAGAATTGTTGGTTGCAAGGCGAGCCTTAAGCACTCATTCCAAGGAAGAAGATGATGCACAAAGGGAAAACCTCTTTCACACTCGGTGTTATGTTCAAGGCAAGGTATGTAGTGTTATCATTGATGGTGGGAGTTGTACTAATGTGGCTAGTGTTTCCATGGTTGAAAAGCTAGGATTGCCGACGATGAAGCATCAAAAGCCATATAAACTCCAATGGCTTAATGATAGTGGTGAGGTGCGTGTGACGAAACAAGTGTTGGTGTCATTTCGCATTGGTAAGTATGAAGACGAGGTGTTGTGTGATGTGGTACCTATGCAAGCAAGTCATTTGCTACTTGGTAGGCCATGGCAATACGATCGGCATGTGAAACATGATGGCTTCACCAACAAGTACACTCTTGTTCATAAAACCAAAGCCATAACTCTTGTGCCGATGTCACCGAGTCAAGTTTATGAAGATCAAGTCCGACTTCAAAGGGATGTGAAAAACAAAGAAGGTGAGCCTAATGAAAATAATGAACACAAAAAAGGTTCAAATGAAAAACAAAAAGATAAGAAAATATTTGTGGGTGAAAAGGAAAGTCAATATTGTGCATTTGCAAGAAGGAGTGAAATAAAGGAAGCCTTGAATTCGGAGATGTCTTTTGTGCTTCTTTTGATCAAAGAAGCTTATTTAATCACAAATGATTTGGCCGGTATTCTCCCGAGCAAAATTAAATCTCTTTTGCAGGAATTTGAAGACTTGTTTCCCGAGGAAATTCCCAAAGGATTGCCACCAATTCGCGGGATCGAACACCAAATTGACTTTGTTCCAGGATCTTCCATTCCAAACAAGCCGGCGTATAGAACAAATCCGGAAGAAACCAAAGAGTTGCAAAGGCAAGTTAAGGAATTACTTGAGAAAGGATGGATTCGAGAAAGCATGAGTCCGTGTGCGGTTCCCGTATTGCTGGTACCTAAGAAGGATGGATCATGGAGGATGTGTGTAGATTGTCGTGCCATCAACAATATCACGGTAAAGTATCGCCATCCAATCCCTCGATTAGATGATATGCTTGATGAATTGTATGGCTCAAAGTTGTTTTCAAAGATTGATCTAAAGAGCGGGTATCATCAAATTCGCATGAATGATGGTGACGAATGGAAAACAGCTTTCAAAACAAAGCATGGTTTATATGAATGGTTAGTTATGCCTTTTGGGTTAACTAATGCTCCAAGTACGTTCATGAGATTAATGAACCATGTTTTGCGTGATTTTATTGGGAAATTTGTGGTCGTTTACTTTGATGATATTTTGATTTATTCTAAGAGTTTGAATGATCATCTTGAGCATCTAACGTGTGTTTTGAGTGTGCTTAGGAAGGAACAGCTTTATGCGAACTGGAAGAAGTGCACTTTTTGTACCGACCACATTGTATTTCTTGGATATGTGGTTAGTTCTCATGGAATATCTGTTGATGAAGAAAAGGTAAAGGCTATTCAAGATTGGCCAACTCCAAAGTGCGTAAGTGATGTGAGGAGTTTTCATGGTCTTGCAAGTTTTTATCGCCGATTTGTGAAAAACTTTAGCACCTTGGCATCACCACTCACCGAAGTGATTAAAAAGAATGTTGGTTTTAAATGGGGCAAAGAGCAAGAGCAAGCTTTTGAAAAACTGAAGTTTCATTTAACTCATGCTCCTTTGCTTTCTTTGCCAAATTTTGATAAAACTTTTGAGATTGAGTGTGATGCATCGGGTGTTGGAATTGGTGCGGTTTTAATGCAAGAAGGAAAACCATTGGCATATTTTAGTGAAAAGTTAAGTGGTGCAACTTTAAACTATCCCACATATGACAAAGAGATGTATGCCTTGGTTCGAGCACTAAAAACTTGGCAACACTATTTGTGGACCAAGGAGTTTGTCATTCATTCTGATCATGAGTCCTTGAAGTTTCTAAAAGGACAACAAAAGCTCAACAAGAGACATGCTAGGTGGATGGAGTTTCTTGAGACATTTCCATATGTCATCCGATTCAAGAAAGGTAAGGAAAATATTGTGGCTGATGCACTTTCACGAAGGTACTCTTTACTCTCTTCTCTTGACTCTAAAATTCTAGGTTTTGAACAAATCAAAGAGTTGTATCGTGAAGATGTGGATTTTGGTATGATTTTTCAAAGTTGTGAAAAGGGCTCTTTTGAAAAGTTTTTCATACATGATGGATTTTTGTTCAAAGAATCAAAGCTTTGCATTCCAAACACTTCTTTACGTGAACTTTTGGTTTGGGAGGCACATAGTGGAGGTCTTATGGGTCATTTTGGTGTGGCAAAAACATTGAATATTTTGCAGGAACATTTCTTTTGGCCAAAAATGAAAGTTTATGTTGGAAAAGTTTGTGAAAAGTGCATTGTTTGTAAACAAGCCAAATCAAAGGTTCAACCTCATGGTTTATACACTCCTCTGCCTATACCAAGTGAACCATGGGTTGATCTTTCTATGGATTTTGTGTTGGGATTGCCAAGAACTAAAAATGGCAAAGATTCGATATTTGTGGTTGTTGATCGGTTTTCGAAAATGGCGCATTTCATTCCATGCAATCGAACCAATGATGCCTCACATATTTCAGATTTGTTTTTCAAAGAAGTGGTTAGATTGCATGGCATGCCAAGAACTATCGTCTCGGATCGGGACACAAAGTTTTTAAGTTACTTTTGGAAAACGTTGTGGGGAAAATTGGGAACAAAGCTTTTGTTTTCTACAACTTGTCATCCCCAAACGGATGGACAAACTGAAGTTGTGAATCGTACACTTGGTACTTTATTAAGATCAATAGTGGGGAGAAATGTGAAAACTTGGGAGCAATGCTTACCCCATGTTGAGTTTGCATATAATCGAAATGTGCATTCTGCTACTAAGTTTTCACCTTTCGAGATTGTGTATGGATTTAAGCCATTAACTCCTATGGATTTAACTCCTTTACCTGTGAATGAGTATTTGAATTTAGATGGTAGGAAGAAGGCGGAATTTGTCAAGCAAATCCATGAGCAGGCAAAACACAACATTGAAGAGCGCACCAAGAAGTATGAACAACAAGCAAACAAGGGAAAAAGAAAGATTATTTTTGTACCAGGAGATTGGGTGTGGCTTCATTTGCGGAAGGAACGGTTTCCAACAAAACGGAAGTCAAAGTTAATGCCAAGAGGAGATGGACCATTTCAAGTGTTGCAGAAAATCAATGACAATGCTTACAAACTTGATCTTCCAGATGAGTATAATGTTCATGATGTTTTTAATGTAACTGACTTGACTCTGTTTGATGCAGGTGAAGATTTGAGGACAAATCACTTTCAAGAGGAGGGGAATGATGAGAACCTGTCCAGGGACCGAGATGACGAAGATCCGTTAAGGTGGAAGATCGGACCTATCACAAGATCAAAATCCAAGATGTTCCAGGATGCTCTCAATGGAATGATTAAATATTGTCGGAATCAAGCTCCCGTTTGTTCGCAAAACAACCAAGCACGCTTCCTAATGTTGATCCAAGTTGAAGACTAATATTAGTCCAAGTTTTGGAGCCCAAGTTCTCACTTTAATCCACAAAAGCCCAAAAATAAATAAAATTCGGCCAAGCCCACCCATGTGCATTGTTTTGGCCATAACTTCCTCATTTTAAGCCCAATTTGAGTGAAATAAAAGCCCACTTCAACCTTAGCCTTTTTCCTATATTTTCAAGAATAAAAAGGGCCCAAAATATGTCCTTAGCCACATCCATGAATCTGCCCATAAAGGTGTCCATGTTAAAGAACTTGTCAAAGATTAAATTCAAGGCATTTTGAAGGTTTTCTCAACATTATGGTCATTTACTTGGAGGAGATAAAGAGATAGAAGTTACTTGCATGATTAATACCTACTAGAAGCTTCAAGTGGTGAAATGTCAATAATGCCCTTTTGATAAGTAGTCTTGCTTATTTGATAGCTTATCGTGATAGCTTGTGCAACTTATCTAGATAAGTAGTTGGTCTTATATTCTCTCCTATAAATAGGCACTCAATGTAACCATTTCAATCATCCTTCATTTTTGAGTAAAATTGTGAGTTTTTAACTCTTATTGTTCCTTACGAACTTTTAGAACTTATCGAGTGTTTTAGCTTGTGGCGTTCGAAACTTATCAATCAACTTGGTGGGGTTGATTGTGGCGTTCTCTATACCAAAGTTCTTGCCTCGTATATAGGCAACGGGTCGCGGTTCCACTTATACCAAGGTTCTTGTCTTGTTTATAGACAATGGGTCGCGGTCCTATCCAAGTTACTTGAAACAACCATTAGAACGATCGGGCAATCGTGATCTATCACACATTCCTCGGGTGAGATCACATCACCCCCCCTAGACTTGAGATATGCTTCGAATGAAGATGTAATTCGAATCTAATGTTGTCCTCGAATCTAATGCTGCTTCGAATCTGTTGTGTGCCTTTCGAATCTAGGAGTATGTCCGAGTCTATGTATGTGTTTCGAGTCTAATTCCCTATTTCGAACCTATGCCTTTCGAATCTAGCTCAACTAGATTCGAATTTAAACTTGCTCGAATCTATTCCCTTTAATTCGAGTTTGATTATGTTCCTAGCCAAGGATTAATTCCTAAATCAGATTAAGTTATTTAAGCAACCTATTATAATTGAAAGTATCCTTTGATATTGATAAAACTCATAAGTTCATGATGCATAACCATTTTATGCACAAAAGAATTATCAGACTCTGAATGAACTCTTAGAAATCGTATGTCATGATTCACCTAGCTAGTAATATGATTGGCCTCGTTTCAAGGCCACATATATGTAATTAGGGATCGTATTAATCTGTTAAGAATAGACTCACCTTGGGATGATAGGAACTACCTCAGACTCGACAGATGACAATAACCTGAATATATAGCTAGGGTTATATAGATTATGTCTCAGACTTGACATTAATATGCCAGACTTGAAACTGAACTGCAGGAACCCGCCGATTTGACAGAGTAAACTGAACAGCTTAATTCGTTAAGCATTATCTGACTACGGACTTCTGTGAGTGACAGATTTCATTAATTACTTGCATATATTTTCGATACTTATTGGTGAATGTCATCGACTGTATGGAAACTTCCGATTGTTGCTGCATGTTTCTTTAATACTATATTGTATCATAGAAACGTACTTTTGACATTACTGAAGGTAGACACTTGAATTGCCTTGATTGCATGTTCACTTTTACATTTTATGTAAATACTTATCATGCTTACTGCTTACTTGACTGTTGATATACTTGCCGCTGCATACTGCATTATCCGACAGGACCGAATGTGAGATCTCCATTCACAGGAGGGAATTCTGCAGATTCCTTTCCTATTTGACTTGTTTCCATGCACTTCCCGTAGGGCTTAGGCCTTACACATGGGAATACTGACTGGGTTGTCTCCCAACCTTTTTGCGTCTCTGACGTGTTGACTTGCCGGCAGGAGCTGATAGTATGTTATATATGTGTGGTAACTAATGGAACTCTGTTAACTCACTAAGCATTGTTAGCTTACTCTGTCATGACAACTCTTTTACAGGAAAAGCTGATAAAGGCAAGACCATAGCAGGTACTTCGTCCCAGGCTAAGTGAATCTGGACATTGATGAATAGCAGACTTTTGGACTTTTGTTGACGCCTATTTTGGAATGATGATGCGGTCTCGGGTAGCTTGTTCAGTCTTCCGCACTCTGATTGAAGATTTAGAAGCTAGTTTAGACCACCATTTGATCTTTAATTTATTGTTGTAATTAAGTATTCAGGCTGATGGACCTGTGGTATCAAACAATTAGTAATATTTATTACTTAATGGAATGAAATTTTATGATGTGTACTGTTTGTGGTAACTTGGATGTTACAAAGTTGGTATCAGAGCAGCAGTTTAATCATCGGATTGGCCACCCGATACTTAAACTACTGGTATGGTATGGACTATGTGACTCTGAATTCCCGAACAAGTCACCGAGGCCTAGGGTAACTTAATTAGTAAAGGACTACCCACACAACTTGACCTAAGATAGGCAAATGATGACTGATAGGATGGGGGAGGGATTGACTGCTTGATACTGACTTGACTTTGACTTGACTTTGTGCCTGACTGACTGCCTTCATATCTATGAACTTAGACGTGATTATCTGACGTAAGTATTATGACTCGAACTGTGCTTATTTGAATCAGGAAATAATAGTTATTTCCTTTATATTTTCAGCCAATGGCTGATAAGAATCCGACTGTTGTCGGTTCCTCAAGGGTTGATAAAGCTGCTGATGCTGCAGCTGATCAACACAAAGAATCTGTTCATGTAGAGGATTTAGGCACTGACCCTGAAAATACTGCTAATGACTCAAGCAGTACTGCCACCCCTGTGCCTCCTCAGCAGGCTCAGTTAATTGATCTCGTTCATAAGTTGAATGAGGATAATCGTAGACAGATGCAGCTTATGATGGATAGAAATCGATTACAGACTGATATGGCAGTTGAAGACCGATTTAAGGAGATTAAGGACTTGCTGACCAAGGGTAAAGCAGTGATGCAGACTGACGAAGTAAACCAGCGTGAAATTGAATTTAAGCGCCGGGAAGAAGAACTTAGGTTGCGGGAACTTAAGTTACAGGAGCTAGAGTTGAAATATAGGAAAGAGATGTTAGCGAAGCCCAAGAAAGACCGAAAGAGAAAACATAGGCATGTGTCATCTGATGAAAGTGAGACTGACTCTTCCGACCATCACGTTAAGGTAGGATGTGAGTGTACATTTGTTGATTTTAAGAAATGTGGGGCTCGTACGTTTGCGGGGTCATCTGATCCTGTTAAAGCTATGGACTGGGTCGCGAATGTGGAGAAAGCGTTTAAACTCTCCAAGTGTAATGAAGAAGATAAGGTGACGTTTGCAACGGGAATGTTAGAGGATGGAGCTGGTCGATGGTGGAAGTCAATTACGAATCCCATGTCTGATGCAATGGAGAAATCCATTACTTGGGATCAATTCAAGATTCATCTGAAGGAGAAATACTGCCCTCAGGATGTTAAGCGCCAGATGGAGAAAACTCTGCTATCGTTTCAGCAAGGTACAAGATCTGTAACAGACTATGAGCTGGAATTTACCAGGCTCTCGCTGTTATCTGATCATCCTGTGGACACTGATGAAAGGCGAAGGGATCTTTTTGTGGATGGTTTGGATAGAGAAATTCGAAAGTTTGTGAAATCTGGCAGACCGAGAAGTTATATTGAGGCAGTGAAATTGCTAGGGTAGGTGAGCTTGAAATCTATCCTGAGCGCGCATGTCCTTTTATTGCTAAATCTAATAAGAAGGAAAAACCTGAGAGAGCTGAAAAGAAGAGTGAAAGTTCGAAGAAGGGAGATAAGCAGTCTTCCAAGAAAGCTAAGTCGTATGCTGTGACCTCGACGCCAAAGCCTGCTTGTCCTCGCTGCAAGCAAATTCATGAGGGGAAATGCGATCTTGCGTTCGTTAAATATTACTGCTGTAAACAGAACGGTCACGATAGGTCAGAATGTCCCAAGCGCAGTGAGGCTTGTCGTAACTGCATCACGTTGGGGCATCATGCTAAAGACTGTACTCGACCCCGATTTGTTCCTCCGCCTGCATCTTCACCTCAGCAATCAGTCAAGGGTTCCTCTGCTCCGAGGAATCAACCGAGATCCTTTCAGATGACAGCCGATGAGGCAAAAGAGACTGCTGACGTCGTCACGGGTACATTTCTTGTTAATGATATGCCTGCTTTAATCCTATTTGACTCTGGCTCTAATCTGTCATATGTGTCTGAAAAGTTCGCTAAACAGTTTGATTTTGCCCCTGTAATGTTACCTGCACCCTTAGACATAGAAACTGCTAGCTCGAATTTTGTGACTGTGAATAGAGTCTTTCGTTCCTGTAAGCTAGTAATCGATGACCTCTCCTCGGACATTGACCTGATACCGATGTGGATTAGAGAGTTCGATGTTATTATAGGAATGGACTGGCTAATGATGAACAATGCTGAAATCCTTTGTGCTAAAAGGATAATTAGAATTAGAACTCCCGAAGGAAGTGAACGTTATGTTTATGGTGACAGAAAGACTCGGGATTTAGGTCTCATTTCTGTAATGAAAGCCCGAAAATGTCTAACCAAAGGTTGTTCCGCCTATTTAGCATATGCCATAGATGCTAAGGAAGTTAAAAAGACCTTGTCTGAAGTACCTGTAGTCCAAGAATTCCCTGACGTATTCCCGGATGACATCTCTGGTTTGCCACCAGATCGTCAAATCGAATTCCACATTGACCTTGTACCGGGTGCTGCTCCTATCGCGAAAGCCCCTTACCGTCTTGCTCCGAATGAAATGAAGGAAATGATGAGTCAGTTGCAGGAATTATTGGAAAAAGGGTTTATTCATCCGAGTACTTCTCCTTGGGGTGCTCCGGTTCTTTTTGTTAAGAAGAAGGACGGTACCTTTCGCATGTGTATAGATTATCGGGAGCTAAATAAAGTAACTATCAAGAACCGATACCCTCTGCCAAGAATTGACGACTTGTTTGATCAACTGCAAGGGGCTAGCTACTTCTCAAAGATCGATCTCCGATCTGGATATCATCAACTGATATGGCCATTTTGAATTCCTAGTAATGCCGTTCGGTCTCACAAATGCCCCGGCCACATTTATGGACCTCATGAATAGGGTATGTTGACCAATGCTGGATAAATCAGTGATAGTCTTCATTGATGACATCTTGATTTACTCCAAGTCTGAATCTGATCATGCGATGCATTTGCGAGAATTGCTAGAATTGTTACGAAAGGAGCGACTCTATGCAAAATTCTCCAAATGTGAATTCTGGTTACGCCAGGTGCAATTTTTAGGACATATTGTCTCGGGGTGAGGGAATAGCCGTAGATCCATCAAAGGTTGATGCGGTTCAGAAGTGGGAAGCGCCGAAAAACGTATCTGAAGTTCGGAGTTTCTTGGGTTTAGCGGGCTATTACCGAAGATTTATCCGTGATTTCTCCAAGATTGCGGTGCCTTTAACCAGTCTGATGAAGAAAGAAGTTAAGTTTGAATGGAATGAATCTCAAGATCGAGCCTTTGAGACTTTGAAGCGTAAGCTAATTGAAGCACCGGTTTTGGCCTTACCTGAGGGTAATGATGATTTTGTAGTCTATAGTGATGCTTCTAAGATGGGATTAGGCTGTGTGTTGATGCAAAGGGATAAAGTAATTGCCTACGCATCAAGGCAGCTAAAGGCGCATGAGAAGAATTATCTGACGCATGATTTAGAACTTGCAGCCGTGACCTTTGCATTGAAGATTTGGCGGCATTATCTGTATGGGACTAGATGCAAGTTATATACAGATCACAAAAGTCTGAAGTATATATTTGACCAAAAAGAGCTGAATATGCGTCAAAGGCGATCTATGGAATTGATTAAAGACTATGACTGTGAGATCCTTACCATCCAGGTAAAGCAAACATTGTAGCAGATGCCCTAAGCCGCAAAACCGGACAAGACCATTATACCGATGTTATGCTTTGACTTCAGTTGTTTTGGAGTCTGCCTTGCCTGAGTCGATTATTGCCGCTCAAACCGAAGCCATTCGGGATGAGAACTTGAAATCTGAACGTATGGTTACATATGTGACCCAGCTGACCCTTGATAATCGTGGTCTTAGACGGTTTATGGATAGAATATGGGTTCCCAGACTAGGAGGTATTCGTGATCAAATTCTGTCGGAAGCTCATATGTCGAAATTTTCGATACACCCTGGTTCTACTAAAATGTATCAAGACTTGAGGACGGAATATTGGTGGCCTGGAATGAAGAAGGACGTAGGACGATATGTAGAAAATTGCATGACTTGTTTACAAGTCAAATCGGAACATCAGAAGCCGTATGGGGAACTACAACCATTGCCAATCCCGGAATGGAAGTGGGACCACATAACCATGGACTTTGTGACGAAGCTGCCCAGGACAAAGCGGAATCATGACTCTATATGGGTAATAGTGGATCGACTTACTAAGTCAGCTCATTTCCTACCCATACGTGAAGATGAACGCCTCGAAAAGTTAGCTGAATTGTACGTAAAGGAAATCGTGACTAGACATGGTGTGCCATTGTCTATAGTATCTGACCGTGACAGCAGATTTACTTCACGTTTTTGGAAGGCTTTTCAGAATGGACTAGGTACTGAACTTAAGATGAGCACCGCTTATCATCCTGAAACTGACGGGCAAAGTGAGAGGACAATTTTGACCTTAGAAGATATGTTACGCGCCTGTGTGATTGATCTCGGTGGAAGTTGGGATACTCACCTTCCGTTTGTAGAATTTGCTTACAACAATAGTTATCACTCGACTATTGGTATGCCTCCATATCAGCTTTTGTACGGACGACGATGCCGAACTCCAACCTGTTGGAGGGAAACAGGTGAACGCCCGATCTCTGGACCAGCGATTTTGCAAGAAGCCCATGACCAACTACAGTTGATTCGACAGCGGATTCAGACCTCTCAGGATAGACAAAAGAAGTATCACGATAGAAGACGTAAGCCAATTGCGTTTGAAGTTGGAGATAAAGTTTTGCTGAAGGTTTCGCCAAGAAAAGGGATAGTAAGGTTTGGCAAACGGGGGAAGTTGAGCCCTCGATTTGTTGGTCCTTTTGAAATTCTCGAGCGGGTGGGACTGCAAGCCTACAGATTAAAGCTGCCTGCCGAAATGACTGGGATTCATGATGTATTTCATGTGAGTAATCTTCGAAAGTGTTTAGTTGATGCTGAAGCTGCGATTCCATGGAAAGAAGTGCAAATTGACGAGCAGTTGCGATACGAAGAAGAGCCTGAGCGTATAATCGATCATAAGGTTTCGAAATTGCGCAATAAGGAAATCCCAATGGTGTTAGTTCAATGGAAATATCATAAGGGATCTGCGCAAACCTGGGAACGAGAAGACGAGATTAGGCAGAAGTATCCGAAGTTATTCCTGTTTTAGTCGATTCCGAGGACGGAATCAATTTAACGGGGGAAGATTGTAACAGCCCGTAATTTATTAAATATAAGCTACAGCATCAGACTTTGGATAATAAAGCAATTCGAATCCAAATATTAGTAAATAACTGAAAATGTGAATCTGTAATCAGTTGATGATATCCAGATCGGAGATCGATCTTTGAGAAGTAACTAGCCCCTTGCAGTTGATCAAACAAGTCGTCAATTCTAGGCAGAGGGTATCGGTTCTTGATAGTTACCTTATTTAACTCCCGATAATCAATACACATACGAAAGGTACCATCCTTCTTCTTAACAAAAAGAACCGGAGCACCCCAGGGAGAAGTACTCGGACGAATAAACCCTTTTTCCAATAATTCCTGCAACTGACTCATCATTTCCTTCATTTCATTCGGAGCAAGACGGTAAGGGGCTTTCGCGATAGGAGCAGCACCCGGTACAAGGTCAATATGGAATTCAATTTGACGATCTGGTGGCAAACCAGAAATGTCATCCGGGAACACGTCAGGGAAATCTTGAACTACAGGAACATCAGACACGGTCTTTTTAACTTCCTTATCATCTAAGGCATATGCTAAAAAGGCGGCACAACCTTTGGTTAGGCACTTCCGGGCTTTCATTACAGAGATGAGACCTAAATCTCGAGTCTTTCTATCGCCATAAACATAACGTTCACTTCCTTCGGGGGTTCTAATTCTAATTATCCTTTTTGCACAAAGGATTTCAGCATTATTTGTCATAAGCCAGTCCATTCCTATAATAACATCGAATTCTCTAATCCACAACGGTATCAGGTCAACGTCCGAGGAGAGGTCATCAATCACTAGCTTACAGGAACGAAAGACTCTATTCACAGTCACAAAATTCGAGCTAGCAGTTTCTATGTCTAAGGGTGCAGGTAACATCACAGGGGCAAAATCAAACTGTCTAGCAAACTTTTCAGACACGTACGACAGATTAGAGCCAGAGTCAAATAAGATTAAGGCAGGCATATCATTAACAAGAAATGTACCCGTGACGACGTCAGCAGTCTCTTTTGCCTCTTCGGCTGTCATCTGGAAGGATCTTGGCTGATTCCTCGGGGCAGAAGAACCTTTGACTGATTGCTGAGGTGAAGATGCAGGCGGAGGAACAAATCGAGGTCGGGTGCAGTCTCTAGCATGGTGCCCCAACGTAATGCAGTTTCGGCAAGCCTCACTGCGCCTGGGACATTCTGACCTATCATGACCATTCTGCCTACAGCAATAGCACTTAACGAACGCAGGATCGCACTTTCCTTCATGAATCTGCTTGCAGCGAGGACAAGCAGGCTTTGGTGTCGAGGTCACAGCATACGACTTAGCTTTCTTGGAAGACTGCTTATCTCCCTTCTTCGAACTTTCACTCTTCCTTTCCATTCTCTCCTTCCCAGCTTTCTCAGATTTTTCCTTCTTACTAGATTTAGCAATAAAAGGACACGCTCGCTCAGGATAGATTTCAAGCTCACCTACCCTAGCAAATTCCACTGCCTCAATATAACTTCTCGGTCTGCCGGACTTCACAAACTTCCGGATTTCTCGATCCAGACCATCCACAAACAAATCTCTTCTCCTTTCGTCAGTATCAACGGGGTGATCAGATAATAGTGAGAGCCTGGTAAATTCCAACTCATAGTCCGTCACGGATCTTGTACCTTGCTGAAAAGATAGCAGGGTTTTCTCCATCTGGCGCTTAACATCCTGGGGACAGTATTTTTCCTTCAGGTGAATCTTAAATTGTTCCCAAGTAATGGATTTCTCCATTGCTTCAGACATGGGGTTCGTAATCGACTTCCACCACCGGCCAGCTCCATCTTCCAACATTCCTGTTGCAAACGTCACCTTGTCTTCCTCATTACACTTGGAGAGTTTGAACGCTTTCTCCACATTCGCGACCCAGTCCATTGCCTTAACAGGATCAGATGACCACGCAAACGTACGAGCTCCACACTTCTTGAAATCAATAAACGTACACTCACGTCCTACCTTAACGTGATGGTCAGAAGAGTCAGTCTCACTTTCATCAGAGGACACATGTCTATGCTTCCTCTTCCTGTCTTTCTTCGGCTTCGCTAACATTTCTTCCCTATGCTTCAGTTCTAATTCCTGTAACTTAAGTTCTCGCAACCTAAGTTCTTCCTCACGGCGCTTAAATTCCATTTCGCGCTGGTTTACTTCGTCAGTCTGCATTACTGTTTTACCCTTGGTCAGCAAATCCTTAATCTCCCTAAATCGGTCTTCAACGGCCATATCAGTCTGTAATCGATTCCTATCCATCATAAGCTGCATCTGCCTACGGTTATCCTCATTCAACTTATGAACGAGGTCAATCAATTGAGCCTGCTGGGGAGGCACAGGGGTGGCAGTACTGCTTGAGTCATTCATTAGCAGTATTCTCAGGGTCAGTGCCTAAGTCCTCTACGTGAACAGATTCTTTGTGTTGATCAGCTGCAGCATCAGCAGCTTTATCAACCCTTGAGGAACCGGCAACAGTCGGATTCTTATCAGCCATTGGCTGAAAATATAAAGGAAATAGCTATTATTTCCTGATTCAAATAAGCACAATTCAAGTCATAATTCCTACGTCAGATAATCATATCTAAATCCATAGATATGAAGGCAGTCAGTCAGGCTGGCACAAAGTTAAGTCAAAGTCAAGTCAGTATCAAGCAGTCAATCCCTCCCCCATCCTACCAGTCATCATTTGCCTATCTTAGGTCAAGTTGTGTGGGTAGTCCTTTACTAATTAGGTTACCCTAGGCCTCGGTGACTTGTTCGGGAATTCAGAGTCACATAGTCCATATCATACCAGTAGTTTAAGTATCGGGTGGCCAATCCGATGATTAAACTGCTGCTCTGATACCAACTTTGTAACATCCAAGTTTCCACAAACAGTACACGTCATAATATTTCATTTCATTAAGTAATAAATATTAATATTTTGATACCACAGGCCCATCAGCAAAAAAAATACTTAATTACAACAATAAATTAAAGATCAAAAGGTGGTCTAACTAGCTTCTAAAATCTTCAATCAGAGTGCGGAAGACTGAACAAGCTACCCGAGACCGCATCGTCTTTACAAAATAGGCATCATCAAAAGTCCAAAGGTCTGCTATTCATCAAAATCCAGATTCACTTAGCCTGGGACGAACTACCCGCTATGATCTTGCCTTTATCAGCTTTTCCTGAAAAAGAATTGTCATGACAGAGTAAGCTAACAAAGCTTAGTGAGTAAACAGAGTTCCATTAGTTACCACACACATGCCATACTATCAGCTCCTGCCGGCAAGTCACTACGTCCTGAGACAGCAAAAGGTTGGGAGACAACCCAGTTTGTTTTCCCCTATGTAAAGCCGAAGCCCTACGGGAAGTGTATGGAAACAAGTCATATAGGAAAGGAATCTGCAGAATTCCCTCCTGTGAATGGAGATCTCGCATTCGGTCCTATCGGATGATGCAGTATGCAACGGCAAGTATATAAACAGTCAAGTAAGCAGTAAGCATGATACGTATTTACATGAAATGTAAAAGTGAACATGCAATCAAGGCAATTCAAGTGTCTAGCTTCAGTAATGTCAAAAGTACGCTTCTATGATACAATAAAGTATAAAAGAAAACATGCAGCAACAAACGGAAGTTTCCATACAGTCCATGACATTCACCAATAAGTATCCAAACATATGCAGGTAATTAATGAAATCTGTCACTCACAGTGGTCCGTAGTCAGATAATGCTTAACGAGTTAAGCTGTTCAGTTTACTCTGTCAAATCGGTGGGTTCCTGCATTTCAGTTTCAAGTCTGGCATATTAATGTCAAGTCCGAGTCATAATCTATATAATCCTAGTTATATATCCAGGTTATCGAGTCTGAGGTAGTTCCTATCGTCCCAAGGTGAGTCTATTCTTATCAGATTAATACGATTCATCTATTTACAGATGTGTGGCTTTGAACAAAGCCAATTGTATTACTTAACAAGGTGAATAGGACATACATATTCTAAAGGTTCATACAAAGTCGGTTAATTTATTTGTGCATAAAATAGTTATGCAACTTGACACTTGTGATTTTTAACATAAACAAAGGATACTTTCAATTACATAAGGTTGGTTAATCACTTAATCTGATCTTAGGAATTTAACTTTAGCTAGAAACAAACACAGATTCGAATTTTAGGATGCTAGAATCGAACCACAACCAATTCGAATCTATAGATTCGAGACACAACACACAAGGAGAATAGATTCGAATAGGGAGCAGATCGAAGCAATACCATTCGAATCTAGATGGTTAGACTCGAAATTCACATCACCTTGAAACCATACTCATAGACTCGAAGCATGCTCTTAGAATCGAAGCATATAGATTCGAAATAGGGACTTAGACTCGAACACATACATAGATTCGAACCTACACAAAGATTTGAAGCTTACTAGACTCGAACCTACTTAGATTCGAAGGCATAGACTCGAACCTACTTAGATTCGAGTCACACACATTTCGAGTCTAGGCATGAATCTCTCGAATCTGATCATCTTGTTCATCGGTTTTCCAGGCTTTAACTACGAAACTTGAACAAAAATGAGGGAAAAATAGTCACTAACCTTCGTCCAAGCTATAGCCTTCGTTTATGGATGATTTCCAAGCAAGAACAGGTCCTAAACGGGGGCAAATCAGCTTCAAATGAAGGAAAAATGAGCAAACTCGAAAATGCTCATTCAAAACCGAACCAAAAGTCAGAAAAATGGTCGATCTTACCTCAAATCCGGACGAAATCAAACATGCAACGGTAGATTCGTGAAGAACTCGACGATCTCTATCCGATGGCGTAAGAATCACGAGAATCCGACGGTTCGATTAGCAGAAAAGCTAGAGAGAAGGAGTAAACTTAGAGAGAAGGAGGAGAGAGTTCTTAGATTTCCAAACCTAAGAAATGAGGAGGGGAGGTCCTATTTATAGGGAAAATAGGGAAAAATCAGATTTTCTACTGAATTTTCCGGAATTGACCAACTTAATTTCCCAACAATCCGATTTGCATATTTGTCTTTTAGTCACATTTTTATTCATTTTAGCCCGTTTCGTCACTTTCAGACTTTAATTTGTCATTTAGCTGGATATTTATTATTAATTTTATTTCAGCTAATTTTGGGCAACTTTTCATAATTAATTATAACTTAATATAATTAACTATTTAAGATTCATATTTTCAGTTAATTACTAATATTTGGATAAAATTGCTTTATTATCAAAAGTCTGATGCTGTAATTTATATTTAATAAATTACGGGCTGTTACAATCTTCCCCCGTTAAATTGATTCCGTCCTCGGAATCGACTAAGACTGGAATAACTCCGGATACTTCTGCCTAATCTCGTCTTCTCGTTCCCAAGTTTGCGCAGATCCCTTATGGTATTTCCATTGGACTAACACCATTGGAATTTCCTTGCTGCGCAATTTCGAAACCTTATGATCGATTATACGCTCGGGCTCTTCTTCGTATCGTAACTGCTCATCTATTTGCACGTCTTTCCAAGGAATCACGGCTTCAGCGTCAGCCAAACACTTTCGAAGATTACTCACATGGAATACATCATGAATCCCAATCATTTCGGCAGGCAGCTTTAGTCTGTAGGCTTGCAATCCTATACGCTCGAGAATTTCAAAAGGACCCACAAATCGAGGGCTCAACTTCCCCCGTTTGCCGAACCTTACTATTCCTTTTCTTGGCGAAACCTTCAGCAACACTTTATCTCCAACTTCCAACGCAATCGGCTTACGTCTTCTATCATGATACTTCTTTTGTCTGTCTTGAGAAGTCTGTATCCGCTGCCGAATCAATTGTAGCTTATCATGGGCTTCTTGCAGAATCGCTGGTCCAGAGATCGGCCGTTCACCTGTTTCCCTCCAACAGGTTGGGGTTCTGCATCGACGTCCGTACAAAAACTGATATGGAGGCATACCAATAGTCGAGTGATAACTATTGTTATAAGCAAACTCCACAAACGGCAGGTGAGTATCCCAACTTCCACCGAGATCAATCACACAAGCACGTAACATATCTTCTAAGGTCAAAATTGTCCTCTCACTTTGCCCGTCAGTTTCTGGATGATAAGCGGTGCTCATCTTAAGTTCAGTTCCTAGTCCGTTCTGAAAAGCCTTCCAAAAGCGAGAAGTAAATCAGCTGTCACGGTCCGATACAATTGACAATGGCACACCATGTCTAGTCACAATTTCCTTTACGTACAACTCAGCTAACTTTTCGAGGCGTTCATCTTCACGTATGGGTAGGAAATGGGCTGACTTAGTAAGTCGATCCACTATTACCCATATAGAGTCATGATTCCGCTTAGTCCTGGGCAGCTTCGTCACAAAGTCCATGGTTATGTGGTCCCACTTCCATTCCGGGATTGGCAATGGTTGTAGTTCCCCATACGGCTTCTGATGTTCAGATTTGACTTGTAAACAAGTCATGCAGTTTTCTACATATCGTCCCACGTCCTTCTTCATTCCAGGCCACCAATAATCCGTCCTCAAGTCTTGATACATTTTGGTAGAACCAGGGTGTATCGAGAATTTCGACATATGAGCTTCTGACAGAATTTGATTCCGAATACCTCCTAGTCTGGGAACCCATATTCTATCCAAGAACCGTCTAAGACCACTATTATCAAGAGTCAGCTGGGTCACATAAGTAACCATACGTTCAGATTTCAAGTTCTCATCCCGAATGGCTTCGGTTTGAGCGGCAATAATCGACTCAGTCAAGGCAGACTCCAAAACAACAGAAGTCAAAGCATAACATCGGGTATAATGGTCTTGTCTGGTTTTGCGGCTTAGGGCATCTGCTACAATGTTTGCTTTAATCTGCAGAATTCCCTCCTGTGAATGGAGATCTCGCATTCGGTCCTATCGGATAATGCAGTATGCAGCGACAAATATATAAACAGTCAAGTAAGCAGTAAGCATGATAAGTGTTTACATAAAATGTAAAAATGAACATGCAATCAAGGCAATTCAAGTGTCAAGCTTCAGAAATGTCAAAATACGTTTCTATGATACAATATAGTATTAAAGAAACATGCAGCATCAATCGGAAGTTTCCATACAGTCGATGACATTCACCAATAAGTATCGAAACATATGCAAGTAATTAATGAAATCTGTCACTCACAGTGGTCCGTAGTCAGATAATGCTTAACGAATTAAGCGGTTCAGTTTACTCTGTCAAATCGGCGGTTTCCTGCAGTTCAGTTTCAAATCTGGCATATTAATGTCAAGTCTGTAACATGATCTATATAACCCTAGTTATATAATCAGGTTATTGTCATCTTGTCGAGTCTGAGGTAGTTCCTATCGTCCCAAAGTGAGTCTATTCTTATCAGATTAATACGATCCATCTAATTACAGATATGTGGTCTAAGGGTTCATACAGAGTCTGTTAATTTATTTGTGCATAAAATAGTTATGCATCTTGAAGTTATGAGTTTTATCATAATCAAAGGATACTTTCAATTACAATAGGTTGTTTAAATAACTTAATCTGATTTAGGAATTAATCTTAGGCTTGGAACAAAAACCAGATTTGAATTTTAGGAGATAGATTCGAACAAGGGAGCAGATTCGAATATCCTCTTATTCGAATCTAAGAAATTAGATTCGAAGGTGACATAGGTTCGAAACACACTTCATAGACTCGAAAACCAATCCAGATTCGAACTCTCTTCATAGATTCGAAGGTCTTCTTAGATTCGAAACCCACTTTCAAGACACCTTCGAGTCTAGCTAAATAATTTCGAAGCTAATATATTCTAGGACAGATTCGAAACACTTAGATTCTATAACAGATTCGAAACACTCACACACACTCGAGATACATGAATATCTCGAATCTGTTCATCAATTTTCCATGTTTTTAACTACGAAATTCAACAAAAATACGGGAGTAATAGTCACTAACCTTCGTCCAAGCTATATCCTTCGACTATAGACGATTTCCAAGCAAAAACAGGTCCTAAACGAGAGTAAATCAGCTTCGAATGAAGGGAATATGAGCAAACTCGAATTTGCTCTTCAAAACCGAACTAAAAGTCAGTAAAAGGGTCGATTTTACCTTAAATCCGGACGAAATCAAACATGAAATGGTAGATTCTTGTAGAGCTCGACGATATCTAACCGATGGTGTATAAATCACGAGAATCTGACGGATCGTTTGGGAGAAAATCTAGAGAGAAGATGAGGTCTTAGAGAGAGAAGGAGAGTGTTCTAGTCTTCCAAACTTAAGAAATGAGGAGGGATGCCCTATTTATAGGAAAATAGGGAAAAATCAGATTTTCTACTGAATTTTCCGGAATTGACCAACTTTTATTCCCAACAATCCGATTTGCATTTCAGATGCAATAAATAGCAAAGAAGTTCTAGATTTGCTATAATTGTCTTTTAATCACATTTTTTTTCATTTTAGTCCGTTTCGTCATTTTCGGTCTTTAATTTGTCATTTAGCTGAATTTTAATTATTAATTTTATTTCAGCTAATTTTTGGGCAACTTTTCATAATTAATTATAACTTAATATAATTAACTATTACAGATTCATATTTTCGGTTAATTACTAATATTTGGATAAAAATTGCTTTATTATCCAAAGTCTGCTGCTGTAACATATGCAAGTATGTAATGCAATCTGTCACTCACAGCGGTCCTGAGCAATGCAAGTTATCAATGAACATGCAACAACAGTTGTCCAGTTTCAACAATGTCTATCATACGTTCCTAGCATACAATTAAGTAATCAATGAACATGCAGAAGCAGTTGTCCAGATTCTGTGGTGTCTATCGTACGTTCCTAGCATACAATTAAGTAATCAAGGAACATGCAGCAGCAGTTGCCCAGTTTTAGTAGTGTCTATTATACATTCCTAACATACAATTAAGTAATCAAGGAACAGGCAGCAACAGATGTTTCCATACAAGTCAGTAACAACAACCAATAAGTACCGAAACATGTGCAAGTAAGTAATGCAATCTGTCACTCACAGCGGTCCTGAGCAATGCAAGTAATCAATGAACATGCAACAACAGTTGTCCAGTTTCAACAATGTCTATCATACGTTCCTAGCATACAATTTAGTAATCAAGGAACATGCAGCAGCAGTTGTCCAGTTTCAACAATGTCTATCATACGTTCCTAGCATACAATTAAGTAATCAAGGAACATGCAGCAGCAGTTGTCCAGTTTTAGTAGTGTCTATCATACGTTCCTACCATACAATTAAATAATCAAGGAACAAGCAGCAGCAGATGTTTCCATACAAGTCAGTAACAATCACCAATAAGTACCGAAACATATGCAAGTAAGTAATGCAATCTTTCACTCACAGCGGTCCTGAGCAATGCAAGTAATCAATGAAAATGCAACAACAGTAGTCCAGTTTCAACAATGTTTATCATACGTTCCTAGCATACAATTAAGTAATCAAGGATCATGCAGCAGCAGTTGTCCAGATTTAGTAGTGTCTATCATACGTTCCTAGCATACAATTAATTAATCATTGAACAAACAGCAGCAGATGTTTCTATACAAGTCAGTAGCAATCACCGATAAGTACCGAAACAGATGCAAGTAAGTAATGCAATCTGTAGCTCACAGCGGTCCTGAGCAATGCAAGTAATCAAGGAACATGAAGCAGCAGTTGTCCAGTTTCATAAGTGTCTGTCATACGTTCCTAGCATACAATTAATTAATCATTGAACAAGTAGCAGCAGATGTTTTTATACAAGTCAATAACAATCACCAATAAGTACCTAAACATATGCAAGCAAGAAATGAAATCTGTCACTCACATCGGTCCTGAGCAATGCAAGTAATCAAGGAAAATGAAGCAGGAGTTATCCAGTTTCAGCAGCGTCTATCATATGTTCCTAACGTACAATTAAGTAATTAAGGTACAGGCAACAACAGATGTTTCCATACAAGTCAGTAACAAACACCTATAAGTACCGAAACATATGCAAGTAAGTAATGCAATCTGTCACTCACAGCGGTCCTGAGCAATGCAAGTTATCAAGGAACATGCAACAACAGTTGTCCAGTTTCAACAATGTCTATCATACGTTCCTAGCATACAATTAAGTGATCAAGGAACATGCAGCAGCAGTTGTCCAGTTGCAGTAGTGTCTATCATACGTTCCTAACATACAATTAAGTAATTAAGGGACAGGCAGCAACAGATGCTTCCATAGAAGTCAGTAACAATCACAAATAAGTATCGAAACATATGCAAGTATGTAATGCAATCTGTCACACACAGCGGTCCTGAGCAATGCAAGTAATCAATGAACATGCAACAACAGTAGTCCAATTTCAACAATGTCTATCATACGTTCTTAGCATACAATTAAGTAATCAAGGAACATGCAGCAGCAGTTGTCCAGTTTCAGTAGTGTCTATCATACGATCCTAGCATACAATTAAATAATCAAGGAACAGGCAGCAACAGATGTTTCCACGCAAGTCAGTAACAATCACCAGTAACTACCGAAACATATGCAAGTAAGTAAGCAATCTGTCACTCACAGCGGTCCTGAGCAATGCAAGTTATCAATGAACATGCAACAACAGTTGTCCAGTTTCAACAATGTCTATCATACGTTCCTAGCATACAATTAAGTAATCAAGGAACATGCAGCAGCAGTTGTCCAGTTTCAACAATGTCTATCATACGTTCCTAGCATACAATTAAGTAATCAAGGAACATGCAGCAGCAGTTGTCCAGTTTTAGTAGTGTCTATCATACGTTCCTACCATACAATTAAGTAATCAAGGAACAAGCAGCAGCAGATGTTTCCATACAAGTCAGTAACAATCACCAATAAGTACCGAAACACATGCAAGTAAGTAATGCAATCTTTCACTCACAGCGGTCCTGAGCAATGCAAGTAATCAATGAAAAAGCAACAACAGTAGTCCAGTTTCAACAATGTTTATCATACGTTCCTAGCATACAATTAAGTAATCAAGGATCATGCAGCAGCAGTTGTCCAGATTTAGTAGTGTCTATCATACGTTCCTAGCATACAATTAATTAATCATTGAACAAACAACAGCAGATGTTTCTATACAAGTCAGTAGCAATCACCGATAAGTACCGAAACAGATGCAAGTAAGTAATGCAATCTGTAGCTCACAGCGGTCCTGAGCAATGCAAGTAATCAAGGAACATGAAGCAGCAGTTGTCCAGTTTCATAAGTGTCTGTCATACGTTCCTAGCATACAATTAATTAATCATTGAACAAGTAGCAGCAGATGTTTTTATACAAGTCAATAACAATCACCAATAAGTACCTAAACATATGCAAGCAAGAAATGAAATCTGTCACTCACATCGGTCCTGAGCAATGCAAGTAATCAAGGAAAATGAAGCAGGAGTTATCCAGTTTCAGCAGCGTCTATCATATGTTCCTAACGTACAATTAAGTAATTAAGGTACAGGCAGCAACAGATGTTTCCATACAAGTCAGTAACAAACACCTATAAGTACCGAAACATATGCAAGTAAGTAATGCAATCTGTCACTCACAGCGGTCCTGAGCAATGCAAGTTATCAAGGAACATGCAACAACAGTTGTCCAGTTTCAACAATGTCTATCATACGTTCCTAGCATACAATTAAGTGATCAAGGAACATGCAGCAGCAGTTGTCCAGTTGCAGTAGTGTCTATCATACGTTCCCTGCATCATCCGAGAAAATTATCTCTTTATTCGAGTTTCATCAAAGTGTTATTCGAGTTTAGATCTTTACTAATCGTGTTTCATTATATCATTATTCGAGTTTATTACTTCTTTCATCGAGATTCATACAACACCATTCGAGTTTATTGATTATATGATTCGAGATTCATATAATTTCATTCGAGTTTATTACTTCATTATTCGAGTTTTATATTAGTTTAATTTTTTATTTTTTATTTTTGAGTTTCATACCTTATTTTTAGGCCAGTTGTTACAGTCTCCCCCTGTTGAAGGAATTTCGTCCCGAAATTAGCTCGTGTTCTCCTCCGCTTGGACTTTTGAGAACAGCTGGGGGTACTTCTCTCGGAATTGATCTTCGCGTTCCCAAGTAAACTCAGGACCTCGTTTAGAGTTCCATCGGACCTTTATTATTGGAATTCGACTGTGCTTGAGTTTCTTGACTTCTCGGTCCATTATTTCCACCGGTTGCTCAATGAAATTTAATTTATCGTCTATCTCCTGCTCGTCCATGGGTATTCACGAGTGATTCATCAGCCAGACATTTCTTAAGATTGGATACGTGGAAGGTATTGTGCATGCTGCTAAGTTCTGGTGGTAACTTTAAACGATAAGCTACGAGTCCAATTCCCTTTAAGACTTTGCATTGCCAATGTATCGAGGGTTTAATTATCCTTGTTTCCCAAACCGTATCACGCCCTTCCATGGCGAGACTCTCATCAGTACTCGTTCTCCTAATTAGAACTCAAGGGATTTTCTATTTTCATCTGCATAACTTTCTTACAATCGCAGGCAACTTTTAGTCAGTTTCGTATCTGTACTATCCTTTCGGTTGTTTCGTGAATGATCTTAACGCCATTGATTTGGCCATTTCCCACTTCTTCCCAATAAATCGGTGATCGACACTTTTGCCCGTAGAGGGCTTCAAACGAAGCAGCTCAATACTTGAGTGATAGCTAT
Organism: Centrapalus pauciflorus; assembly: GCA_020465985.1. Lineage (NCBI taxonomy): Eukaryota > Viridiplantae > Streptophyta > Magnoliopsida > Asterales > Asteraceae > Centrapalus > Centrapalus pauciflorus. The sequence continues at coordinate 6,593 of JAANYP010008047.1, read as the reverse complement.
TGTAGTACGATAATTTCACTAAGGTAATTGAGTATCCATTACATAGGCCCTTAATGTGTGTTCTAGGGTTTCGATCATTCTATTATTCTGACCATCGGTCTGAGGGTGATATGTGGTACTTCATGTCTTAGTTTGTATCCAAAGCTTGAAGTAATAATTGCCAAAAACTTAGATGTAGATCTGCTATCCATTTCTGAAATGATTATAATAGGCACTACGTGTCCGGAGACAACTTCCTTGAGGTACGTTTGGACTAGCTTATTCATCCTGATGTTCTTCTTGATTGTTAGGAATGCGCGGATTTTGTTAGGTTGTCGACTATTGCCCAAATGGTTTCAGATGGTTTATCTTAACTTTGGAGCGTGTTAGGAATTTTCTGACCGATTTGGCAATGTCATTCTTCATGATAGGCCACCCGTATAGTTTCTTAAGGTCATGATACATTTTATTGGATCCGGGGTAAACGACATATCTTAATTTGTGTCCTTCATCCATAGCCAGCTTTCTTATTCCACCAAACAGAGTAATCAGATTCTATTCATGAGATACCGATTTTTATTAGCCCTTATTCTAAACTATTTATCCACTTGTACTCTTAACGGCTTAGCTCCTTAGTTTTCCTCAGGTGATAACGAATTTTCACGGTTGCCATTACTTATTAGTTCCATCCAACGGTACTACTTCGTATTCGACTCTTTCTGGTTCAAGACGTGTTGGAGGCTCTTAGGGTCCGTGAGTGTAATACACTTCTTACCGTACAACTAATGTCTTCAAGTCTTAAGGGTAAAGACTACTGTTCCAAGATCTAGATCATGCGTTGTGTAATTCACCTCGTGACCCTTAAGTTTTCATGAAGTATAAGCTATGACCTTATCTTTCTACATCAGCCCATTGTGTGAAGTGTCATAGTAATCTATAAATTTTTCGTTCCTCTTAGGTGTGGACAAAATAGGCGCGCTGCACAGTTTGTGCCTTAATAACTGAAATGATATCTCCTGATCCTTGCTCCAATCATACTTAATGTCTTTTCGGGTCAGTTTTGTTAGAGTTCTGGTGATCTTTGAGAAAATTGCTTATAATAAGTGGCAAGTCGTAAGGACTGTCGTATCTCTATGGGGGTTCTAAGAAGTTGACCAATTCCCGATAGCCTCGATCTTTGCGGGGTCGACTTGGATTCCTTTACTATTGTTCACGTGACCGAGGGATTTCACCTCTCCTAACCAAAAGTCAAATTTAGAAAGCTTAGCATATAGTTGTTCTTTCTCCGATAATTCCAGAATCAGTCTTAAATGTTGCTCGTGCTCCTTCTCGTTTCGCGAGTAGATTAAAAGTCATTCATGAATACAATCACGAATTTGTCTAAATAAGGTTTGCACACCCGATGAGGTCCATGAGTACCGTTGGGGACACTGGTTAATCCAAACGGCATTAATAGGAATTTATGATGACCAAGACGGAATCTGAAAGCTGTCTTTGGAATATCTTTCTTGTGAACTCTAACCTGATGATAACCAGACCTTAGGTCGATCTTCGAATATAAGCTTAATTCTTGGAGTTTTGTCAAACAAGTTTTTAGCTTATTTAATTTCTCGGTAAATGCTGCACATCCCGAAAGTTCCATCCTTCTCCTTTATGAACAAAACTGGAGCTCCTCCAAAGCGAGGAACTCGGTTTGATAGACCATTTATCTAAGAGCTCCTACAGTTGGTTGGACGATTCTTACACTATTGATGGGGCTAATCGGCATGGTGCCCGAGCCATTGGTACCGCACCTGATACTAGGCCAAATTTTGAATTTGAATTGCCTCGATGTTGGGTGTTCAGGTAAGTGTTCTGGAAAAAAAAAAACTTTGGGTAACCATAAATAATAAGGATATTTTCGAGCCGCTTTTCCTTTGGCTCCCTCTCTGTCAATATTTCAGGGTCCTAATGCTAGGAATGATGCTCACTTTGGTAATTCTTGTTTTGCCTTGAACAGTAAGGACCTTCTTATTAGGTAAAGGTATATGAGCCGTCTTCTTGTGGCACACTATTTCCGCACGATTTTTCGATAGTCAATCCATGCCTATGACCACGTCAAAACTTCCTAGTTTGACGGGCATCAAGTCTGTTTCAAAGAGTTGGCCTACTAATTCTAAGGAGCATCCTCGACTTATATTATTTGTCTTAAGCCTCTTACTGTCATCAACTTCAAGGGCATAAGTGACACTTAATGGTGTAAGAATGGAATTTATCAGCTTAGTGAACTTAATGGATATAAAGCTCCTATCGGCACCAGTATCAATTAGTAGAAATGCATAAGTGGTATCTAATGGGGTAAGAGGATAAGTCTACGAGTTTGAAATTTCTTAGGCAGGTAGTCACATCTTTATCTTTTCCTACGCAGAGTTGTAGTTAAAACTTAGTTCCTCATAAAAGTTCTTGATACTTAATCTTTGTATAAGATGTGGTCAAAAATCTTCTGATAAATTCTTAAGCCTTATTTACCCTAAGATATATCAGATAGTAAAGCCTAGAGAAAATACTATAAAGAGATGCCTCCGGGGTTTCCTCGTACTCTAGAGCGTTAAGTCGTTGGGTTAGTTCTACATTACTGGCTTTGCGCTCTGCTAGGCGTTGACATAATTTGTCTATTCCGTCTTTGTTGAATCGCCTGGGTATTCTGGTTGGCCTAAGGTTTATTGGGGGTTTGCATTGCCTCCTACCTAACCCTTGCAAGGATCTCACCGACCTCTTGGTGGATTTTGTCGAAATTGGGGGTCGTGTCTGGCGGCCCTTGCCACCAACAGGGGCATCGTTCGTTGCGTAGGTTCCTGGGTAAGTGTCGGTACTTGAGAAGAAGATGACATTTCTAACTGTCTTGGGGTCCCTTCCTTGTTTCTCCACTCTTGGAGAGTGTGAGGCATCCATCCCCAGTGTCTTACGTTCGCCCATCGCTACAGCGGCGGGCTTGGCTGATGAGGGGGGGGGGGGTACCGGGATAGACTCCCGTAGTGCTAATCACACCCTTTTCCTAGGGGTGAACTTTCTTAATGGTTCATTGGGATGGTTTCAGTGGTGGTGATGGTGTAGCAATTTATGCTGTAGGGTCACAGTTGCCCTCCTTGTGTTTTGACGAGTCCATTACATCGTCATTGATTTGGGTCCGGGTGGGTCTCTGATCCCAAGTACCTCTTAGTGTTACCTTGGTTTGTGAGAGTTCCTCCTCAGGGCCAAAGAGGATAATAACCGTATTGTTCGACATGTTATTGTCATATATGTGTTCACAGTTCTTGAAGAAAGTTTAGTTTTTGTAACAGTTATAGTCTAGGTACTAATGCAACCTAGTTCACTACAACTATGGCTCTGATACCAATCTGTCACACCCTGCTACCTTGGTTGGCAGCGAGACGTGACGAGTGCGGAAGCGTAACCATAATTATAACGAACGACCACTATATGGACGTTTTCGAAATAATTCATCATTAAAATTTAAGAATGTAATAACGTTTTACAAAATGAAAGAAATGAAGTTCGCGTAATACAGAGATTCTAATACATAATTAATGCGTCCAAAAATAATGCAGTCAAATCTCCGTTAGTTTCGAAATATGCATGCGACTCCATGAAATGCGGAAGCTTGGAAAGTTGGTGTATCCGAAGGCACACTTGCCTTAATTACCTGAAAATACATGCTAAAATACGTCAACAAAATTGTTGGTGAGTTCATAGGTTTACACGAAAAGACCAGTTGTATGGACATTATCAGATGCGTTTGAATTTATAAAATCATAAATTCATGAGATGTATTACATAAACCATCATGTCACCGAAACTTAATTAGAATGAGTTTGCCCCGAGCAGTATTCCCATACGTAATACCGTGAGTTGAATATATATGCACCCGCCGTTAGCTAAACCACTAACCCGAGTGGGGGACATGACTCCCAATAGATCTATCCACAATATATTCGCGCTTGCAAACAAATGCAACTAACGATTTCATGATATAAGGGCGGAAATCACATATGTAATACATAATAGAATCGAGAAGTTTTTGTGTCCATATAAAAACGAAGCATGTATTTCATCCCAAAACATAATAATGGATAAATGGGACTATGAAGACTCACCTTGTTGATTTTTGATGATATTTTTGGATCTGAGTTGAACACTTGATTGTATAGTTGAGACTCGTTCTAATATTTTTACGAGTTTGGGTCAATATTATCATAATACGAGTTTGAATATTTTATGTACTTGGGGGTGATGTATAAATAATGTTGATAATGATTTGCAGTTATGTTCAAGTAATTTATTTAAAAATATAATTTGTTGTATTAATTCCGATTTACAAAAATGATTTTAAGTAGTTTATTTCCAAGGACATTTTGATGCATGCATGCATACGTATGTACATATGTATTTATATATATACGAAAATGCATACATATATATACGAGCATGTGCATCATTATGAAGGGGTATTCATATATTTTGCATGGAAATTTTCACGAGTATTATGAAAACCGAGTTGTAAAGTATTATGTTTTAATTTTTCATGTTTTATAAATTTTTAAGGTGGGAAATAAAGTAAATAAGAAAAACTTACAAAAGTTGAGGAATGCTTGAATTTTGGCCGATTTGCTTTGAGAGAGTTTGTGAGTTGGTGTGTTTTTTGTGAAATGGGTTTGTCTTCTATTTATAGAAGAAAAAGGGTTATTAAAAATAATGATAAACTAATTAAAATTTAGTGAAATGATGAAAAGAAAAGGTGTTTTCGGTTGAGTGTTGGACAAAATAAGTGTGGCCGATTTCATGATTGTATGTTGTGTAACATCCAAGTTTCCACAAACAGTACACGTCATAATATTTCATTTCATTAAGTAATAAATATTACTAATTGTTTGATACCACAGGTCCATCAACATGAATACTTAATTACAACAATATTTTAAAATCAAATGGTGGTCTAACTAGCTTCTAAATCTTCAATCAGAGTACGGAAGACTGAACAAGCTACCCGAGACCGCAACATCTTTTCAAAATAGGCATCATCAAAAGTCCAAAGGTCTGCTATTCATCAAAATCCAGATTCACCTAGCCTGGGACGAACTACCTGCTATGATCTTGCCTTTATCAGCTTTTCCTGAAAAAGAGTTGTCATGACAGAGTAAGCTAACAATGCTTAGTGAGTTAACAGAGTTCCATTAGTTACCACACATATATAACATACTATCAGCTCCTGCCGGCAAGTCAGTACATCCTGAGACAGCAAAAAGGTTGGGAGACAACCCAGTTTGTTTTCCCCTATGTAAGGCCGAAGCCCTACGGGAAGTGTATGGAAACAAGTCATATAGGAAAGGAATCTGCAGAATTCCCTCCTGTGAATGGAGATCTCACATTCGGTCCTATCGGATAATGCAGTATGCAGCGGCAATTAAATAAACAGTCAAGTAAATCAGTAAGCAAGATAAGTATTTACATAAAATGTAAAAGTGAACATGCATTTGAGGCAATTCAAGTGTCTAGCTTCAGTAATGTCAAAAGTACGCTTCTATGATACAATAAAGTATTAAAGAAACATGCAGCAACAAACGGAAGTTTCCATACAGTCAGTGAACATTCACCAATAAGTATCGAAATATATGCAAGTAATTAATGAAATCTGTCACTCACAGTGGTCCGTAGTCAGATAATGCTTAATGAATTAAGCGGTTCAGTTTACTCTGTCAATCGACGGGTTCCTGCAGTTCAGTTCAAGTCTGGCATATTAATGTCAAGTCTGTGTCATAATCTATATAACCCTAGTTACATATTCAGGTTATTGTCAATTCTGGCTGTCGAGTCTGAGGTAGTTCCTATCGTCCCAAGGTGAGTCTATTCTTATCAGATTAATACGATTCATCTAATTACATATGTGTGTCCTTGAAATATAGCCAATCATATTACTAGCTAGGTGCATCATGACATACGGTTTCTAAGAGTTCATTCAGTGTCTGTTAATTCATTTGTGCATAAAATAGATGTGCAACTAGAATTTGTGAGTTTTATCATAATCATATTATACTTTTAATTACAATAGGTCGATTAATCACTTAATCTGATTTTAGGAATAAATCTTAGGCTTGGAACAAAATCAGATTCGAACAGCATCAGATTTAGACAGATTCGAAATTTAGGCAACAGATTCGAATTAAGGGACAGATTCGAATTAAGGGACAGATTCGAATTAGGGTTAGATTCGAATTAGGGTTAGATTCGAATTAGGATTAGATTCGAATTAGGGTTAGATTCGAATTAGGGTTAGATTCGAATTAGGATTAGATTCGAAACAGCACCCTTCGAGTCTATACATGAATTTCTCGAATTTGTTCTTCATGTCCATCGGTTTTCCAGGTTTTAGCAACTTAAACATGAACATAAATGAGGGAGAAATAGTCACTAACCTTCGTCCAAGCTATAACCTTCGACTATGGATGATTTCCAAGCAAAAACAGGTCCTAAACGGAAGCAAATCAGCTTCAAATGAAGGGAAAATGAGCAAACTCGAATTTGCTCTTTCAAAACCGAACCAAAAGACAGAAAAGGGGTCGATCTTACCTCAAATCCGG